>JANFOE010000115.1:0-600000 GCA_025667525.1 Glebionis coronaria | reverse complement strand
GAAAGGTATATCGGTCTTTTCACACCCCCGCTCCACCAACCAAACCATACCTTCATTCTTCATACGCCGCTTTCTTTCACAACACGCACACACTCTTTCTCTCTAAAAAAACACACATAACCGTTATATAAAAATCGTCGATCATCATCACTAAAAACCACATCAACATAAAAGGAAATATGAAGATCAAATTGAAGCTTCTAGGGAAAAAACGAGCAAAATCCCGATTATATCGAAGGAAAAAGGTATAAAACACAAATTACTTCATTACTCTATCGTTATTTTTCATTAAATACCGTTTTTGATGAATTGAATGTGATTATTCTCAACTTATTCTATTTTTAATCGATATGCAATGTGTAGATTTTAAATAAAAAAGAGTATGATGAGTATGTTAATATGCTGATGATATTAGGTTCTCAAAAAACAAAAATATGTGGTTAGAAATTAGAAAATCAGTGTTTACAAATTGATATGATGAGTATGCTGATATGCTACATTCAAGTATCATATATGATACTTGAAGTATCATATATGATGATATTAGGTTCTCAAAAAACAAACATATGTGGTTAAAAATTAGGAAATCAGTGTTTACAAATGGATATGATGAGTATGTTGATATGCTACATTCAAGTATCATATATGATACTTGAAGTATCATATATGATACTTCAAGTATCACATTTGATTAATTAAAAAATGTGCCTTAATCGCTATATTTGTACATTTTGTAGTGGAGAAAGTTAAATCTGAAGATGGACATTCCTTTGCCGCATCTGGTGATTCCTATGCTGATTACTATAGTGATTCATCTAATCATTCATCAACTTACTCATCCAGTGATGATTTAACCAACTTCCTAGAATCTAGAAAACTTGAATGTCAATTCCCTTATTGGCTTGATGAAGAGAACAACCAAGTGCATATCAACACCCAAGGGGTAGAGCAACAACCACTTGATGTCATCTTTCCACATCCACAAATTGCTTTAAGTTCAAAACCAACAAGTGAATATGCTCTAAGATCCTTAAAGCGCATACAACAAGAAGAACCTGCGGTGAAGATACCATATAGCCTCACTCATATAACAAATGTAGTTCTTGGGATAAGAGCACCAAAAGCATGAGTCAGATTTGTTGGTATGTAACTTAATTTAGATCTATTTTTGGATATTATGTAATCAAAAAAACATGTATGCACTTGACTGTATTTTGTATATTATGACTTGAATGCATGCTTTTGTAATTAGTTGTTACAGTTTTGAGCATATTTATCATGAATAGTTCTTACCTCTTATTAGTATCATATATGATAATGCATCTAACTCTTAAATAACTCATATATGATAATGTAGTATCATATATGATAATGTAGTATCATATATGATACTCAAGGAAAAGTTGGATATATGAAACAAAGAATCTGCCAAAATCATGATTACAATAAAAGAGTTTGCAAAAATCTCAATTAATAATTACTCACTTTGTCCAGAAAATAAGAAAATGTACTTTTTAACAATATCATATATGATAATACAACAAAAAATAACCTAATGTAACATAATATATAATATACATCTGATATCATATATGATAACCATTTATACATAATCACAAGATACAAAAAACATTACTATTCAAACTACTATTCTTTTTCAACAATAAACACTTCTTCGAGCACATTATCAAAATGATGAGTTCATGATAAACGCCTACTCCATCTTGATCCGCTAAAACATATCCTTGCACATCCTCTTGTTATAATCAACATCCTTATCTACTTTGCTCCAAATCGGGCAATATCACCATCTTTGTCGGACTGCATATATATAGGAGAGAAAAAATCATATTATGCAACATTTTAACACAAAAATAAATTACTCATATATATGATCGAAGGCAAGTCTCAAAAGTTTATAGAGATTTTATGAAAATTACTCATACAAAATCTGTTATTTCTTGTGGTTTGTTTGATATATCATATATGATATATCATCAGTTATTATATATGATGTATTTGTCATATATGATATATCATCACTTATCATATATGATATATCAAGATATTTTCCAGCTCACATCCACAAGCTTAAATTCAACTCACATAAAAAATACCTTATGATTCGCCAAAATAAGCTAATAAGATAGCTTATTCATAACTGTCATGTAACTTGTAAGCTTATTCACATAACTCCTTTCTAATTCACAAGCTTATTCACAACTCTCGTCTAATTCAAAATCTTATTCAAACAAATAAGCTTATTCACATTAATCACCTAATTAAAAAGCTAATTAAAATAATTCGATCAAAATAAGAACAATCAATCATAATAATTCTATCAAAATAAGAACAATCAATCATAATATTTCGTTCAAAATAAGTTAATGTAGTAAATTAATAAGCTTATTCAAAATCAAATAAGCCAAAAAATAAGAATAGAAACATGATATGAATTCGTGTTAATTAGTTGATCTAATTAACCGATTCCGATGGATTAATAAATGTTGTTCGTGATTATTCGCTCTGATTCGTAGAGAGAGAAAGATCGGGGTAAAGAGAGAAGTAACAGACGGGATGTGTGTGTTTTTATAAGAAAGAAGGAGAAAATTGCTTATATAGTCGGCGGGTGAACTGACGAAAACACCCCTGCAGTGTAAAATGGGGATTTAATCTTAGCCCTTAGATGGTAGAGAGATGGAGGGTGGGGATGAGTCACCTCATATCTTAGATAAGTTTAGTACCAAATGAACTTAAATCTTTACTTTAAGATTATTTTAAAAATACATTAATTATGGTGTTTAATACTTTAATTAATTTATACTTGTAACATATAATTTATAATAATAAAATTTATGGTAATAATTGTACTATAAGATATTTTATAGTTAAAGTTTAGAAAAAATGATGTTTAACTAACTTGTTAATCTTTTATATTTGTATTACTTAAAGCATTAAATAAGAGATATTAATCCTTTTTATATATAATGTAGATATGGTCTTTCTTTACACGTGCATCTCATAAATGCAAAAAACCTACTCAAATAAAAAATAAAAACAATAATTTAACCATCGGCGCATGTCAGATTCTCGGCTCGAGCTACGGCGCGAGGCTCCCCTATTAACCAGACACGAAATCAGAGTGAGTTTTTGAAAGGTTTCAAGATATCTATGAATTTTTGTTATGTATTATTAAATCTATTAAAAAAGTTCATTTTATTAGATTTATGTTAATTATATCTGATCTTTAAAAATTGTGTTCATAGTATTATTTAGTCTTTTATAAATACACTTGATCGTTTTGTGTCATGATTTCGTCCTGCTAGTAATATGGTTGCCTTTTGGCGTTTGGTCACATCAGGGACGGATCTATATAGTAACTATGAGGGTCCGTTGCCCTCCATAGATAGCCCGATACGATGAGATTTTATTATAGTTTTGAGTAAAATGCATAAATGCTCCCCGTGGTTTGCCAAAATTGCAGATTGACTCCTCAACTTCCAAAAAGTGCAGGCGGCCTCCCGGAGGACGAAGGTAAGTAGCAAAGAACCTCCATGGACCTAACATGTGTTAGTTTTTTCTCGTTAACTTTGTTTTATTCAAGGGTATTTACGTCTTTTCTTATTTTTTTTATGAGTATAGTTTATGTTTATTGCACCTTTACTCCCTGGCTAACACTCAAATACCCAACCTTCTCTAACACTTTTGCAAACCACGCCAGGATCAAAATCCCCTTCCCTAAAAACACATAGACCCTAATTAGAAATACAATGAAAATCATTCACCACTAATTGCAAATTTGTGAAGCATGGCAAGTCTCCTCAATTCTAACAATAATATCACTAGCATCTCCATACCAATTAATAGCCAATTCCTGTAAACAAACGAGATTTGATATGACACCAGGTGCTATATGAGACACATCACAAAGCTGAGCACTCAGCCACCTTAATTTTTTCCATTTACCAATCTCTACAGGAATTTCGGTAACACCAGTTTGATCGAGAATTAAAATTTGTAGGTTATTTAGCTCACCGAGTATAGAGATCTCACTGATATCAAAGTTATGAGAAAGATTTAGCTGCAAAGTTTTGTGAGTAGGTTAAATGATTTTGGTGGGGATGAGATGTTATTATTCTTCACATCAAAGACTTTGACTTCTTTGATGCCTCGAATGAAGTCATCGGAGATAGATTTTAATCTATTATTTGGTATACGAAAAGAATCAAGGTGTGGGAAATGAAACTCATGATCAGGAAGCTCACAAATTTTGTTTCGCATAAGAGAGATCCTAATGTAGTTTTATGTGACATTTGTTGGATGCCACTGTGTCTAACCATTTCCTGTCAATACCACTGTTTTTTTTTACCTTCGGAAGCAATTAGCAGCGCCATATCACCAACAAGATCATGCTTTTTTTTGTTCCTTTGTCGTTTCCATCTAATAGAAAGAATGATTATTTAAGTGTGTTGACCGCAATCTAAATCATGTTCCTTGCGACTTCGATACTCTGAAGATCATCAAGTGAATCGGGTAAGATCATGGACCAAAGCCGGGTATATTATATTTAATACGAGAATTGACAAATTTACCCCCACAGAAAAATTGTCTTTTAACGATAGTTAGGCCCAGGGAGGTTTTTTGCTACTTACCTTCGTCCTCCGGGAGGCCGCCTGCATTTTTTGTAAGTTGGGGAGTCAATCTGCAATTTTGGCAAACCATATGGAGCATTTATGCATTTTACTCTATAGTTTTTCTTTGATTTTGACATTTTTTCGAAAACGCCCTTCACTAAAAATTCAAATTGCCCCCACCCATTTAGTAAGTCCCAACATTTAACGCTTTAAAACCTTATAAATCCGTCATTTATAAATAAAAATAGTCGATTTATCTTTTCGATACTACCATTTTTTTCATATTTTTTTTGCTATTTTAAGAAGAAAAAAAAATTACCCCCCATAACTTTAGTCTCAACTGAATCACATCCCTCTCTAATTCTAGAACTCTCGTTACTCTAATGAGTTAGGTTTCATTTGTTTCTTTAAAAGGTTTATATCTTAAGCTGTAAATCATATATGTAAGAGAAGAAATATCATAGAAAGTCTTCATTTAAAGAAAAAATATTTTCTTTGTTTTTTAAAGTAAAAAAAAGAAACAAAAGAGAGACTTTATTACTTCCTCCGTCCCAAATTAATAGTCTCCTGACAAAAAACACATTGTTTTAGATAATATCACCATCACTGTATTCTCTCTCTTATTTTTTTTAAAATGACATTGTTACCCTTATGCAATTAATTAAAACTTTATACATATTTTGTAATTTCTAGTACCACTAGGTGCAACATGGTAAATTCGTTACATTACTTACATTTATTTTTAGAAGAGAATTATAATTTCGGGACGTTCTAAAGTAGTATAAGGGACTATAAATTTGGGACGGAGGGAGTATTAAAAGTTTATATTTAAAATACTAAAGAAGTAAGCTTTATAATATGAGAAGAGTTATTTTGGATATCATATTTTTTCTTGGATATGAGGGACTCATCCCCACCATCCATCTTATTTTCATCTAATGGATAAGATTAGATATATTTTATTTTTTACCTATTTTTTATAATTTAAATATCTCTTAAACCGTTAAGTATTAAACGAAAATAATTATACCATCGCGACGAGCGTTTAATTATCTTTCTACCAATATGCAATATGATATACTTTCGAAGAAAAAAAAAATTCGTTTTTTTCCTCTTGTTAAAATTCACGTGAAATATCATATATGATAAAACTGTTTCATCATATATGATAACAGTGTTAAATCATATATGATATAGGTTTCTATCATATATGATACGCAATATCATATATGATACTGGTGATACATCATATATGATATTAGTATCATATATGATAATTTTCGAAAACGTGAAAAAAATGAAGAAATTTTTTTTTGTCGAAAGTGTATCATATAGCATATCTATAGAAAGATAATTAAATGTTCTTCGTAACGTTATGTTTTTTTTCGCATAACGATTAACGGTTTAAGAGATATTAATGTTTGAAAAAAGAGGGTGAAAATATATTTTGTGTTTAATCTTATCCATTGGATTAAAATAAAATGGATGGTGGGGATGAGTCCCCTTATATCCAAAGAAAAATATGGTATCCAAATGAACTTAAATCTTATAATATTTATCTTTAAATGAAAAAACAAAAAGCGTGTTTTTTTTGTTAAAACCAAAATGGTTCATGATTTCATGTTTTTGAAAACGGATAGGATCAACGTGATTTTCTAATTTTGTGATAGCCAGAGATATATTTAGGATGATCCGTCAAATATTCCCGCATAGCACGGGATAGTTTTTCTAACATATCCCTTTTTTTGTTTTATACTGGTACTACTATATCAAAGTAGCACGTGGTGAGTAATTAACCTTTGTTTGAAATGATAATGCTATAGGTTTCGATGGTTAACACTTCTACAAACATGATTCTTGAAAAAATAAATATTGACTTTATGAACTTTTGGTTCATCAAGCCGCGCATGTCACATTTTCATAACAAATACGTTTGAATACGATTAAATCAATATGATAAAGTCAGACCCGTGAGTTGTAAAAGTTTGAAAATCCAATTGGATCACAAAATAGAAAGAAAGAAATCCACGTCAATTTTCATCCAACTGCTTATATACTTCATTTAGAACATACGTATTCTTAATGCTTAATATACTACTACGTACACATAACAATAAAATTATTTGTGCAATATATAAATAATATTAGTTAATCAAGAACGAATTTAAGATGCAAAATAACCAAGTGCATTTATAAAAAACTAAACAATATAATACCACAAACACTATTTGTAAAAATCAGATGTATTTAACATAAATCTAGCAAAAATCAAAAGTTTTTAACAGATTTATCATCACGCAATAAAAATTCATGAATGTCTTAAATTCCTCGAGACTCACCCTGGTTACATATCCCTGGTTACAATAGTATCTAACAAGAAAACACGAAAGCAATAAACTCAACATCAAGGTCCAATGTATTGTTCAACAAACGTTAAGTTGTCTTAATTGAGTTACAGTTTTCTTTTCCTAAACTCGTGATGTGTGGTCTGGATTCTTGTTGAACAATAATTCTACTAAAAGAGATAAAGAAAAATCGTAAATGATTTATTTATTGGGAATATTGGACGGATTATCTTCAACATTATACGAGAATAGGTTAAAAAACAGATTAACCTGTTCTTTTTATCACAAAATCACACATTTTTTTAAAATGTTTTATTTTATAAATTTATTATTCTAAAAAGCATTTAAACACAAAAAGAGAAGTAAAACCATATATTTTTGCTTGTTATAAACAACCACTTATCAAGAAAAACACATAATATAATTATAAACTCACATTAAACATATTTCTTGCACTCACAAACTATGATTTCAAGATTATTTGTAATAGATGGGACATTGTTTAGAATATCTTGACCATCATACATATCATCATCATGTATGTCGTAGTTATTATCAGCATTCTTGTAAACATCTTTTCATTATTTCCACAGACTATTAGTCTCATATTTCACACATTTAAATATTTTCCTAAACGTTTACTATAAAAAAAACTTTGCCATATCGTTATCTATAGGTTCAACTACATTCGTTAAGGCTGATGACAACGGGCCGATCGTCATATCGGTCGACCGACTTCGAACTCGGTCGACCCCATTGCGACCACCAAGTTGATTCGTTCAACTCGACGAACTAGGTCACACCCACGACCCTTTCAAAAATTAAAAAATTCTAAATGTTTTTCCAATTTTGACCGTTACATAATTTAAAAGAAAATATTTTTAAAAAATTTTAAATTTAACATTTTGCTCATATAAATAGCCAAGCTTTTAAACTATTTCTCCCATACTTTCAATACTTTATTTTGCATCAAACAATTTTTATACCATTTAAAAAAATGGGTTTAAACCAACGGTGGACTCTCGATGAGGAGGTAGCTTCGTGTGAATCTTGGATACATGTTTCAAGGACGTACATACCAGAAAAAGTCAATAGATGAAAGGGTTTTGGTCGGAGGTAACTCAGTACTTTCATAGCAAAATGGGTGATAAAAAAAGAAGTTATGACTCCGTTACCAGCAAATGGAAAAGTATGATTCGTCTTAAAGTTTGTCAATTTTCTTCGATTTACAATAATGTCTTACGTAGGCATCCAAATTGGACTTCTGAAGATACTGTCTATCGAAAAGCCGCAATCGAATATCGCACTCTTTATCATTCGGATTTCGCAGTCTATGAATGTTGATTTTTTTTAAAAACAATGTCCCATATAGAGCGAGGTTGGAATGTCACGATTTCTTAATCGGGGAGTTTAAGTTTTACTTGTATTATTATTATTATTATTATTATTATTATTATTATTATTATTATTATTACTATTATTATTATTATTATTATTATTATTATTTTTTTATTTTTATTTTTTTTTTAATAAAAAATTCCAATTTTATTAATCACACAAAATTGGAAGGGAGCCGCGAAACAAGCTGCGCGCCCACCCCTTTTTGAATACAAAAACTAAGTCTAGACATCAAAAAACCACTACTCCTCGCGTCATTAGAATGACAACTAGCTAACCGCTTAAGACGCGAGAGAGTACCCATCGCCTCCACCTCAAACTCCCCGAAAGTCGAGAAGGCGAATGGAATAAACGAGTAACCATGCTCAGCACAAATAGAAGAATACTTCCTCTTCTTCTTCTGAACAGCCGACTGCAAAGCATTCCCGGGAACCCACGAATCCAACCCCGCCCCTGCAAACGGAGAAACCCCTGTAACATCTAAACACGCATCTTTGCCCTGGGACCAATTGTTATTATTATTATTATTATTATTATTATTATTATTATTATTATTATAACCATCACTTTATTATTATTATTATTATTATTTAGTCAATTTTATTTTTATTAATGACACAAAATTAGAAGGGAACCGCGAAACAAGCTGCACTGCCACTCCCTTTTGAATACAGAAACATCATTTACTTAATGTAATTATTTTTTTAAATATTTTTGAACTTCGTCACCTTGTTGTGAAAATTAGATCGCATGTAAATCGTTATAAAGAAAAAACTAATGTAACAGAAAAAATACATTTCACATAAAAGCGTTGTTACATGCAACCTAACTTCAGCTTAAAGATCATTTATTTTTTAAGAATTGAAATCTCTTGATCATCCACAATAATGAATTGTCATTTAACAATATTCTATTCAATCTTGTCAATTACCCAGGCCACCTGAAAAATCATGCAAACCAACGGATTTAAAAATCACGAATATATATTTTTTTTAACGACAATTTTTACAACTCACACAAACTATTTCATAAATTATATCTCATATGTCTCCGTCGGGACTTGAACCAACAACTTTTAGGTTAGAGTGTCACTCACATACATATGCTTTGGTAAAAATCATAAATATTCTAATCTGAAATGTAATAAGCGAGGAAATAACTAGTCATGATTATCAAAACGGTTGAAGTTGAAAAGCTCTAAAAATCAGTATCAATGTTAGAAAAGTCTCCCTTTAATAGTTACGATATTATGGCAAACATTTAAATTGATATGCTACTGCTTTTATGTGTCTGTTGCTAATTGGATGGGTACTTATCTTAATATTTAATCAAACTTTCCACCTTATATTTGACATGTGAGATTGGACTATGGGTAAGTGTATGGTGCTTGTGTTGCTCCAAAAGCTAACGGTCACATGCTTCATGTGCTTCTGATGAATCCATGTCCGCTCTTTGTTAACTTATCGCGTGTTGAGAAATGAGGTAAATGTGTAAGACATATGGTAAAATATATTGTACTAAACGTCCATAAGGAATATCTTCGTCTTGAATGGTAAACAATCTTTGTATACTCTGCATTTAAGCTGTAAAACCCGCATGCTTTTACCATGAATAGTGCCTTTAAGATCGTACGTCCTATATTAAAACTTACCTCATTTAGTATCGATCACATTCATGTGCTAATAATCAAGCAAGTGCATACGTGTATGACATGACAAGTATCGATTACGTACGAACTCATGATAAACAGTTAATAAATATGTCACGTGAACATAACTAAATCATGATCACCATTTAAAATACGAACTAGAATAATTACGTAAATACATATAATATAGTTACGAGCGTTAAGATTACGATAAACGACATGATAAAATAAACAGAAACACTTTAAACACGAGCACGTTTAACCACGAACGAACACGAAACATCGGGACACGAGAAAGGTACGGGTACCCCATGTGGGGCCCCCATACCCACGGCACATATACCAAGGTGGGCTTAGCCCATGGACTTTTACAAGTAAAGGGGGGTAAAGAGTAAAACTAGTTTTCATTTTTCACTTTCAAGAAATAAACACAAAACCCTAAAAGAGTTTTCTCTCCTCCTCTTTGTTCTCTCTTTGTGCCGCCACCTTAACATCACCATAGGAGGGTGATTGGTTGATTTTGATCTTAAAAACTATTGCTATAATCAGTGTTTGTTCATCCTTTTCCAAGCTACATAGTGGTATACCTTTTTAAACCCTTCTTTTTAATTCTTTTGAATCTTTGTTTATGTTCATGAATATGTTATTGTTTTTCTTATTTAAACATGATAATTAAACATTGATCTAACATGTTTTGGTATTAATTAAAATCAAAGAATGATTTAAAAGGGGTGTTTGTTTTTAGCCGCCTAGCAAAACAAACCCGAGGGGGGTTTGGTTTGCTTATTGCCGCCACCACCAAGACCATTTTAGGTCTTGGTTGGCTCATGTGGGACCCACGGCAGCAAGGGGGCACACGTGCCCCGAGTTTGGCTCGGGGTACGGTGTCGAGTTCATGCCCGATTCATGGTTCGTTGGTTAAATCATGATCTATGTTACATGTTAATTTTTATGAATCATGAACTTAGGATATAAATTAATTAATAACATGAGATATTAATTAAACCATGACTTAGGTTATTCTAATTATTAATTTAGCATGATATTAATTTAACCTAAGTATTTTATGTTATAAGTTATAATTAATTAATTATTTAAAACATGCCTATAATTAATTAATTTAGACATGACTTAGGTTATATTATTAATAATAATAATACTATTTTAACCTAAGTATTTCATTTCATTTTAATTAAAACATGTTATACTTTAATTAAAATGCTTAACCTATAGTTTAATTAAAATACATGAAATAATAATTAAACTATATACTATATCATATGACTTAAGAACAAGCTTATAAACACTTAGACTTATATGTTAGCTTATGTAACCAGCTTAATTCTAAATATGGAAACTTCTATTTATAGGAACTTAATTAAATAAGGCAACTAATCTAATTATGGAAACCTTCTATATATGGAAATCTATCTATTTCAGGCATCTAATCTAATTACGGAAACCTTCTATATATGGAAACTTATTTAATTAAGGCAGCTGATCTATTTTTGGAAACTTTCTATTTTTAGAAACTAATCTATTTTAAGCAGTAAATTCTATTTTAGGAAACTTTCTATTTTTGGAAACTTTCTATTTTTGGAAACTTTCTATTTTTGGAAACTTTCTATTTTTGGAAACTTTCTATTTTTGGTAACTTTCTATTTTTGGAAACTTTCTATTTTTGGAAACTTTCTATTTTTGGAAACTTTCTATTTTTGGAAACCTGCTATTTTTGGAAAGTTACTTATTATTACACAGTAAGTATAATAATACATGAAATACCAGTAATACTTAAACGGATTAATCAGAATACAAGATAAACACAGTTTAAGGCTCTAAACAGTGAACCATGACCTAAAACATACCAAGTCAGCTAAAATGAGACATAAAACCCAGTACGTAATCAGTGAATCGATACTTATACACGTGTGTATTCATGTAGCGTTAGTGATCCAGAAGTAGAAGTCTTTCTTCCGTTCATTCACTGGACTTGAGGTACGGATTCCCGTCCTTTCAGTATGGACATTCTTTCCTTATTAGGATTTCCCCGTATGCAGCCAACTGTTTTCCCCAGTATTTGTTTTATTGTTTTGAACTGCTTATGTTTAATTAGCATAATCTATAGCCATATACAAGCATGACCAGTTTCACCTAGTTATGGAGGTACCATAACCATAACATTGGAGGCACCAATGTTATGACTTCCCCACGGCAGAGTGATTGCTCGTGGCGTCCCTTTTCAGTTTTGGCCATATTATTATATCAGGTGGGGCGTATGTGTGCATCCTAGTTACATGTTTTATTCAGTTTATCATGGTGAATGTGGTGTGTGCCTTGCACCCTTCACAAGGAGTTGATCCCTCCTACCCAAACCAGTATATTGATTTGAGGCATCCCCTCTAATCAGCATGATGAGGTCACCCCTCCAAGTATTCATGCACGTGACCTTTTCATGACCTATATGGGCTATGGTATATTTATGTTAAAACAGTTTTCATAAGATAAACATAAGGCTTTTCAAACTATAAAACCAGTTTTCTTAATACTTAACCAGTTTACTCAGAAACTTAGTCTTCCGCTGTTATATGTTACATGTTTATCCTATTTCATGCTATATTGTACATCCGTGCACTGAGCGTCTTGCTCAGCCGTTTTCCTTTTCATGTTCCCAAAACGGCAGGTACTCAGGGACGCTCGTAGATCTCAAACGTACGTGCATATGGATTGGAAGCTTTACTGCCTTTCTTTACTTTATGCATTTCCTTTACTTTGATACAGTTGCTATGGACATTGTTTCGTCCTTTTCCTTTTTCAGTATTTATGTTTGTGTGTGATGAGCTTTACTTTGGGGTTACCGATGTTTGATTCCGGTATTTCCCTTTTATGGTTGAATAATGCTTAGACATTTATCCTTGTATGCTTTGATGACACGCCATGATTATGCGTAATATTCCATTTCCAAAATGGGGTGTTACAATTATGGTATCAGAGCCAAGGTTTCGACCTGTAGGCTCTCAAATATGACCTGTGATTAGTGGGTAGTCACTACGGTCTTCCTAGAACTGACAGTTGTTTTCATGCATTCATCATTTTAAGCATACATATACATGTCATTGTTACAGGGTTTTTGACTAAGTAATGGTTGGTACAGGACTGGCCCTATTTAGTCGCATGTGTTTTATCGAAACTTTTAAATTTGGGACCGACCCATAGGCGTCCCCTCGATATGTCTTTTGTTTTGAGTGAACCGACCAGAGGCGTTCACTCTCGAGCATCAAAAGTTTTCATAAAACTGCATCATGCATTCATACAAAGATTTTCTTGCATAAAATTTTTCTCGTGAAATTTTTTTTTTAGCATAAAATTTTTTTATGTATATATATATAAGTTATATTTTATGTTTGAACTGTTAATCATATGTTTATGTTATACTGTCAGATGGTTCTCACACGCGAGCAAGAGCAGCTCAATGCTGCGATTCAGGCTGCCATGCAAGCCTTACTTCCTCAACTGAGGAACGACATTCGTGCTGAAGTCCAAGCTGCCAACAATCAGCAGCAGCAGAATCAGGCACCTCCTCCTCCTCCTCCCCCAGTGACACTAGCAGTATGGTTGGAAAGATTTAACAAGCTCCGTCCTAGAGCTTTTGAAAAGACTGATAGCCCCAGCGATGCTGAAAGCTGGTTGACTCACATTGAGAAAATCTTCAATGCTATGGGATGTGACCCCGCCTTCAAGGCGAGATTGGCATGCTACCGGTTTGAAGGCGATGTACTCAACTGGTGGCTAGCTTTGACGCAGTCAGAAGGAGGTGATGAATGGGTCGCTGGTTTGACATGGGCCCAATTCAAGGAGAGAGTGATGGAGCAGTTCTTTCCTAAGGCAGAGCAGGACAAACTCAAGCGAGAATACCATGGGATACGTCAGAGAGCGGGCGAGAATAGCAATGAATTCATGCAGCGCTTTCTTCGCTTAACTGGTTTTCTAGGAGCAGCAGCTGGTACTCCTGAGGAGCAGGCACACCACTTTAGGTGGGCACTTCGCACCTCGGTCGCGAACAATCTAGTATGTGCTACGTTCAATACAGTAGCACAAGTGGCCGACGCAGCAAGGAAGCTTGAGATGTTGCAGGAACGTGATGAGTTCGGGGAAGCTGAAAGACCCGACAAGAGGTAAAACATTTCATGTTCTAGCGTTAACCAGACCGCATCCTATCATTATATGTTCTATAATCATCTCTTAAACTGTATCTTCCAGGCAGAAAACTGGGGACCGGTCTCAGCCGGCTACCCAGCAGCAGCCTCATCAGCCCAAAGGAAACGGTCACAATAACGACCGTTCTGTTGTGGAAAGGCGCAACGGTAATGATAATTACAGTAACAATGCGGGACACTCCAACAACAGCAGGTCCTACTATTTACGCATCTTATTATGATTTCATGTTATATCTCTCATGCTGACACTATATTAACCTCTACCAGGAACCACGGTAACGGGAAGGACCAGAACCACAGGGGTTCTCAGCCTAACCGTTCAGCTAACACTGGTAAACATCTTACGACGCCTACGTCCTATACTCGTGCATATACTTTATTCTTAACACGTTTTGTCATCAGCAGGCCCTCAGCAAGCAAGGACTCCTGCTGGAGGATTCATTCATCCTCTTTGCAGTACTTGCCATCGCAGACACCCTGGCCCATGTCGTCGTGATTCCGACGCGTGCTACAAGTGCGGCCTCCCTGGCCATCGTATGAGAGATTGCCGTAAGGGTGAAATGGATGGTACTTCGGGTCATGTTGATACTAAACCGCCTCCTACCACTGGGCGTGTCTACACGACATCGCGCGATCAGGCAAACAAATCTACATGTACCATTACTGGAATTTTGTATATGTACGGCCAGGCTGCATGTGTTCTTTTCGACACGGGTTCCACTCATTCAGTTATTTCCACTACTTATGCTAAGAACATCAGGACACTTCCCTTGCCATTAGAAAATAGGCTTACCATTTCCACGCCCTTGAGGGACTCTGTATTAATAACTCAGGTATACAAGAGTCTTCCTCTAGAGTTTGACGATAAAGTTCGTGCAGTAGATGCACTTCCCCTAGACATGATTGAGTTCGATATGATTCTCGGCATGGACTGGCTATCCAAGCACCATGCTACCATAGACTGCCACTCATATCGGGTGATCTTCGGCGACATTAATGCACCTGAGTACATTCATAACGGGTTCATACCCGGACGGTCTGTACAAGTGATATCTACCTTGCAAGCACGTGCATTACTGTCACATGGCTACGAAGGTTATCTAGCTACAGTTCACGACATGGATGCTGAATCCCCATCGATTCAGGATCAACCAGTAGTTTCGGAATTTCAAGACGTCTTCCCAGATGAACTTCCAGGCATACCACCTGCAAGAGAAGTGGAGTTCAACATCGACCTTGTTCCAGGAGCTGAGCCAATCTCTAAGGCTCCGTATCGTATGGCTCCCATAGAGCTAAAAGAACTGAAGGACCAACTACAGGAACTTCTTGAACGAGGGTTCATTAGACCAAGCGCATCCCCATGGGGCGCACCGGTCTTGTTCGTTAAGAAGAAGGACGGCAGCATGCGACTTTGCATTGACTACCGTGAACTTAATAAGATTACCATCCGCAATAGATATCCACTGCCACGTATAGATGATCTGTTTGACCAACTTCAAGGAGCCAAACACTTCTCAAAGATCGATCTAAGGTCAGGCTACCATCAGCTGAGGGTTAAAGAGCAGGACATTGCTAAGACTGCTTTTCGTACCCGCTATGGCCATTATGAGTTTGTGGTCATGCCATTCGGCCTGACTAACGCTCCAGCAGTATTCATAGATCTGATAAACAGAA
The DNA here is from genome assembly GCA_025667525.1 of Glebionis coronaria. Lineage (NCBI taxonomy): Eukaryota > Viridiplantae > Streptophyta > Magnoliopsida > Asterales > Asteraceae > Glebionis > Glebionis coronaria. Next base: position 584,087 of record JANFOE010000115.1, on the reverse strand, counting down.
TCTTCCATGAATTCCTTGATAAATTTGTCATTGTATTCATCGATGACATCCTGATTTTCTCAAAGTCCACGGAGGAACACGAAGACCATCTTCGTACGGTACTACAGATTCTACGTCAGAAACAGCTGTATGCGAAATTCTCCAAGTGTGAGTTCTGGTTAAACAAGGTGGCATTATTAGGTCACATTGTATCAGCAGAAGGGATAACTATGGACCCAGCGAAGGTTGAGGCTATCACTAAATGGCCAAGACCAACGTCGGCGACAGAAGTCCGCAGTTTCTTAGGCTTAGCTGGATATTATCGCAGATTCGTGGAGAACTTTTCCCGCTTGGCACTACCTCTCACCAAACTGATGCGAAAAGGAGAGAAATTCGTCTGGACGGAAGATCGAGAGAAGAGCTTCGAAGACCTAAAGCAGAAGTTAGTATCTGCACCTATTCTTACTCTCCCATCTGGTACAGGTGGATTTCAGATCTATAGCGATGCATCGGGGAAGGGACTGGGCTGTGTTCTCATGCAACATGGGAAAGTGATCGCGTATGCTTCACGACAGCTTAAGCCCTATGAAGAAAACTACCCTACGCATGACTTGGAACTTGCTGCAGTGGTGTTCGCATTGAAGATATGGAGGCATTACTTATACGGAGAATCATGCGACATTTTCACGGATCACAAGAGCTTGAAGTATATCTTCACACAGCGAGAATTGAACATGAGACAAAGGAGATGGTTGGAACTGTTGAAGGATTACGATATTAACCTACAGTATCATCCCTAGAAAGCTAATGTAGTAGCAGATGCACTCAGCAGAAAGTCCGGAATGATCAACGACATTGAGATCAAGGAACAAAACATAAGAGACTTGGAGCGACTAGACATCGAAATCATGGTACGTGGGCAGCACGGATACTGGGCGAATCTTAGAGTAGAACCTGAGTTACTGACTAAGATCAAGGAAGCACAGAAGGATGATGGAGAGATTTGGGCGATAATTCAGAATTTGGAGAAGCAGACAGAATTCAGAATGGACGCAGACGGTATCGTTTGGCAGGGCACGAGACTTTGTGTTCCTGACAATCAAGAACTCCGGGAAACATTGTTAGCTGAAGCTCACAGCTCCCCATTTTCTATACATCCTGGGTCGACAAAAATGTACCACGACATCAGACAGCACTTTTGGTGGAGTGGTATGAAACAGGATGTAGCCACTTATGTCTCCAAATGTCTTACCTGCCAGCAGGTTAAGATTGAACATCAGCGATCTGGCGGTCTCCTTCAACCGTTGGATATTCCAGAGTGGAAGTGGGACAAAATCACCATGGATTTTGTTACCGGTCTTCCGCCTACCAAGAAGAAGCACGATGCTATTTGGGTCATTGTTGATCGACTCACCAAATCAGCTCATTTCTTACCGATACGCAAGGAAGATCCGGTAAGTAAACTCGCAGATACTTACAGAAGGGAGATCATGAGACTTCACGGCACTCCCTCCAGCATCGTCTCAGACAGAGATCCTCGTTTCACGTCGCGATTCTGGAAAGGTCTGCAAAAAGCTTGGGGTACACAACTTAAGCTGAGTACAACCTTCCATCCTCAAACGGACGGACAATCGGAGCGAACAATTCAGACATTGGAAGATATGTTAAGGTCGTGTGCGTTGGAATGGACAGGCGATTGGGACGATTACATCTGTTTGGTCGAGTTTGCATACAAAAACAGCTGGCACGCAAGTATCAAATGTGCTCCTTTCGAAATGTTGTATGGCAGAAAGTGTCGCGCTCCAACTTGCTGGGATCAAGTGGGAGAGCGAACACTCGAAGGACCAGAGATTATAGAAATGACCAATGAGAAGATTGAGGTAGCTAAACAGAAGTTGCAAGAAGCACGGTCACGTCAGAAGAGTTACGCCGATAAGCATCGTAGGGACATACATTTTAATGTGGGAGAGTTACACAAGATAGATACATAGAAACTCAAGAGTCCTCTATTCAGCAATTGTCCCAATACAAAAAGTTAATACATAAGTCCCCCTACACCAGGTTATCCCAAGAAATCATGCATACCCCAGTCACCATCCCAACCTTGTCCCTTACCTATGGTCAGTTAGTCTTGGCAATGTGTGCCTCAGGTCTGTATTTGAACAGCAAGCTGTTTTAATAGAGAAATGTAAGCACACACTACAGTGCCTCAAGGTTTCAGAATTCTGACAAGCTTTGCAGCAAGTCATCATTAACCTGAACCCTCACTCACCAGTGGATATGATCTAAGATCATATATGAGCATCCTAAGAATACCCTGAATCCTAAAGGTTTGACCTAACCTCCCCTGAAACATAGAGTTTATACCTGATCCACCAAGGAGAATAATATGCACCATATGAACCTCTGCATTGTTAGTCTAAAACCACATAAAACCACTTTTGTAAAAAGAACACACCCAGCTTAAGAGAAAAATCCTCTTGGCAGGGGAATGAACCCCAGGCAGGGGAATCAGTGTTAAAAAGCAGTAGAATGAAAGAAATGGTAAAATTGACTAACAATTATACAACAACAGCAGTGAAGTAACCCTGATTACACATGACAAAATAGACATCAGATTTTAAGGAGTAACCATTCCAATACCTGCAACCAGATACTGAAACCTCCCTACCTCAAAAGCTTTTGTTAAAAGATCAGAAACATTAAGTTCTGTATCAATTTTTTCAGGGACAATCAGTCCTTTTTCAAAACAATCTCTGATAAAGTGATGTCTAATTTCAATGTGTTTGGTTTTGCTATGAAAAACAGGGTTCTTTATGATGCAAATAGTGCTGTTGTTGTCAATGAATATCTTGGTTTTAAGAAAGTTATACCCATAATCAAGCAATTGATTTTGCACCCAAAGAACTTGACCACAGCATGCAGCAGCTGCTACATACTCAGCTTCAGTTGTGGATGTTGCCATGATAGTCTGCTTCTTACATTGCCAAGATATAAGCATGCTCCCCAAAAATTGGCATCCCCCTGTTGTAGACTTCCTATCATTGTTGTCACCAGCATAATCACTGTCTGAATAAGCTATCAGCTCAAATGGTGACTCCTTTGGATACCAGAGTCCTAAGGTAGGATGACATTTTAGATACCTAAAAATCCTTTTCACAGCAAATAAGTGACACTCTGTTGGTGACACCTGGTATCTTGCACATAAGCAGACTGCAAACATGATGTCAGGTCTTGAAGCAGTGAGATACATAAGAGACCCAATCATAGACCTGTAATTCCTGACATCAATAGGCTTTCCAGGACCATCCTTTCCCCATGGATGATCCTTGTCCATGGGAGTGGACACCTTCTTCCCATCAGACATGCCAAACTTCTTTACAATCTCAGCCACATATTTGTCTTGTGAGATAAGTATCCCATCTTTCTGCTGCTGAACTTGTAACCCCAAAAAGAAGTTTAGTTCTCCCATAGCACTCATTTGAAATTTATCCTGCATCAATTTGGCAAACTCTTTGCTAAGCATGGAGTTAGTTGATCCAAAAATGATGTCATCCACATAGACTTGTACTAGCAGAAGGTCACCCTTTTGTTTCTTGGTAAACAGGGTCTGATCAATCTTCCCCCTGCTGAATCCATTGTCTAGGAGATATTTGGAAAGAGTACCATACCAGGCTCTAGGAGCTTGGTGAAGGCCATACATGGCCTTTTTCACTTTGTATACTTTGTCAGGATGTTCTGGATCTTCAAACCCTGGTGGTTGCATGACATAGACTTCTTCATCAATGGTTCCATATAAGAAGGCACTTTTCACATCCATCTGGAAAACAGTGAAGTCCATGAATGAGGCATAAGCAAGAAATAATCTAATAGCTTCAATCCTTGCTACTGGAGCAAACACTTCTTCATAATCAATCCCTTCTTCCTGAGTATACCCTTGTGCTACTAACCTTGCTTTGTTCCTGACAACTATTCCCCTTTCATCCTTTTTGTTCCTGAGTACCCACTTGGTCCCAATAGGCCTTGCCCATTTGGGACAATCAACCAGAATCCAAACCTCTTGTATGTCGAATTGTAAGAGCTCCTCTTGCATAGCTTCAACCCAGCTTGGGTTATTTAAAGCCTGAAAAATCTTCTTTGGCTCTTCTTGTGACAAAAATGCAGTAAACAGACAACATTGCATGTTGTCATGATTGAACTTCATGGTGATGTTAGCAATGAAGCTGTGCTCCTTTGCTGTATACCTTGTATGTCTGGGGGCTTCAGGATCGCCAATGATCTGAGAAATAGGATGGTCCTTATTGATTCTATAGGTAGGCTGCATGATGACTTCTGTTTCATCTTCTTCCAAATCAGAATTGATGGGGCTATTTTGATTAGGAAAGAAGTCCTCAAAGGAACTTCCAAATGAGACAGCATGACCTAAAGATGGATGCTTGTGAGCAGAATGAAGCTCTGAATAACTAGGACCTCCACTCCTGATGATTCTGCTTCCACTGCTGGATATGAGTGGGGATTCTCTTTCAGCATCATTAGTCTCATTAGCATCCTGATCCTTTGTGAAAGAGGAATCAATTCCTCTAGCAGAGGAATCCAGGATTCCACTGCTTTCAGCCATTCCACTGCCTTCAGTCATAGCAGGGGATGAGATTGGTTGTTCTTTTCCTGAAGCAGAATTATCTTCTTGTTTATCAGCTTCACTAGGAAACAATGAGGTACATTCATGTACCTCAGAGGTGACTTCTCAGCATCAATTGTTTCTTGAGTACCTGAAATGTTAGTGTTCTGCAAGACAACAGGTACATAATTCATGGACTTGGAAAGTACATCTATATCAAAGAACCAGTCCGGACCTGTTTGAACATCTTCAGGTTTGTCTTCAAGAAAATTCACATGAAGATTTTCTGTGATTTTGCTTGTCTTCTTGTTGAAGACCCTATATCCCTTGCTGTTTAAGGAATAACCCACAAAGTATCCATCATCACCCTTTTCACTAAACTTACCAAGATTGTCAATGGTGTTCAAGATGATAACATGACACCCAAAAGGTCTGAAAAAGTCAATTAAGGGAGGTCTTCCATTAAACAGCTGATAAGGGGTCTTGTTGTGTGCCTTGACAACCAAGGCCCTGTTTTGTACATAGCAAGCAGTGGATACAGCTTCAGCCCAAAAGATAACTGGAAGTTTGGAATCAGACAGCATAGTTCTTGCAGCTTCAATGAGTGTCCTATTCCTTCTTTCTGCCACTCCATTCTGTTGAGGTGTTCTAGCAATGCTAAATTGCCTCTTGATGCCTTTGTTTATGCAGAAAGAATCCAGTTTCTGATTTCTGAACTCACCACCATTGTCTGATCTTATGGTAACTACCTTCATGCTTTTTGACAGTTCAATTTGATTGATGAACCCAATGAGTTTATCAGCAGTGTCACTCTTTTCAAATAGAAAGAATGTCCATGTAAATCTTGAAAAATCATCAATAATCACTAAGCAGTACCATTTCTTCATTATACTTGCCACAGAAGTAGGACCAAAAAGATCCATATGTAGTAGTTCCAATGGCTTGGTGGTGGACATACTTGTTTTTGACTTGCAAGATGCTCTGTGTTGCTTCCCTTTCAGACATGCTGCACAAGTATGTTCAGTGGAAAAAGACTTGGAAGGAAGACCATGAACCAGATTATGCTTTACTAGTTTGTTCATGTTCTTGAAATTAAGATGACCAAGTCTTCTATGCCATTTCTTACATTCATCTGCTGAAGCTGTGGCAATGAAACATGTTTCATTGTCTTGGAGAGATATGTCCTTGAGATCAGTTGTGTACATGTTCTTCTGTCTTGGTGTTCTGAGAACAATTGGAGTGTCTTTTGGCAAGACAAACTCCTTTCCTAATACCAAGCATTCAGTGTCAGTAAACAAGAAAAAATTCTTGTTATCAGTCATCTGTGACACACTGAAGAGATTATACTTGAGTTCTTTCACCAAATACACATTGTCAAAAGTCATCCCATTTGTGACAATAGTTCCTTTTCCTGTTATAGTTCCATGTCCATCTCCAAAAGAAACACCATCATTGTCATGCAGGGGTACAAAGTTAGACAAGTAAGCTTTGTGTCCAGTCATACTTCTTGAGCATCCACTATCCCAATATGCTCTATCATCCCTTGTCTTCTTTGTCACCTGCAAAAGGAAAAACAAATTAGTTTTTCTTGGGGACCCAAGCCATTACAGACTTGGATCTACCTCGTGTATCAATGTAGGATAGCTTATCGAAAACTAGAGATACACCATTAGATTGAGTACCCCTTTTGGGTGCCCAAACCCAACGAGCTGAGGCTTTCACAGCTTTTCCCCATCTTCCCATGTTCCTAGAATGTACAACTTTTCTAGCAGGGGATACCCCAGTTTTAGCAGGGGAATCCTTATGCTTAGCAGAGGGAACCCACCTTTTGTTTTGGCCTCTATTCATGTGTTGGTAAGGTCTTGGGCCAGATCTATATGCAGTATAAAGTGTTGGGGTGGTCACAGAAGTGTTGGGCTTTGGGTGAACATCATTTTCCTTTCTAAGGGCTGAAACAACATATTTCTCAGTTACTTTATTTCTCAAGGCAGGGGCAACATACTTGACAGGGGAAAAGGATTTTGCCCCTGCATTTAGAAGAATGGCTTTAGGTTGCATATCCTTTAAGGGATTTGCAGCCACCATCTCCATTGGTGCCTTACACTCTTGATAAGTGTGTTCAAAACTGCCACATGTGAAGCAGGGCTTGGTATTGATCACAAAGTCTTTTCCTAATTGATGAGACTTTTGATCATTCCAATTTCTTTGATTACCTCTGACATTCCTGTACATACCAGCATATTTAATGGTAGGTTTAGGAGACTGTGGCCTAGCCTTAGATTTGGAAGAGATGCTCTTAGAGTTTGGATTGCTGCTAGAAATTCCTTCTTTAGAAAATCTAACAGGGTTGTCAATTTGCTTTAAGCCAACCTGTTCCTGTTTAACATCCCTAATGACACTAGTTTTAACTAGAGACTCTTTTGTATCAAGGTTATTAGGTATATAAGCACTCAAGTCAAACTCAATGTCATCCTGTTTTTCAAAACAAGGGAGACCAGTCCATGACAAGTCTTTTCTAGGATAGGCAGCATGGATGTTAGCAGGGGTGGAGGTATAGTAGCATTCATATTCTTAATTCCAAACCCTGTTTTATCCTTAGGAGATTGACCAATTTCAAATGCCTTGGTTAAATCTTTTGAAGCTTTTCCAAATTTTTCAACAGTTTCCTCATCTATCTTTTGGTTAGCTTTGAAAATTTCAAGTTCAGCAGTTAAAACATTTATAGATTGGTTATTCTCCTTGGCATCTCTTTCTAGAATCACAATGTGATCCCTATACTCACTTTCTCTTTGCCTATACTCTCTTATGGTGGACTCTAGTTGTTCTAAAGCACGTTTGTAATTATCAAGATCATTATCACAATTGGTATAGTCAGCTTTTACCTTTCTGATTTGATCATTTAAAGATTCAGTATTTTGTCCACCAGCTTGAAGTTTCACATAATGTCTTATTTGGTCCTTTCTAGTTTCCATGGTGATTTGACTCATCAACTTTTAGCCCAACAATCTTCCCCTAGTTGATGATGTCAAAACACTTCCCCTTAAACATACAACACCAAAGATCAACAGGCTGAATATTCTCTGTAGACAACTTCCCCTTTTTGACATGATCAAATAGGGGTCTTCTATGTAGACAACCTTGATTTTCAACGACTACCAACCAATACCATACTTATAACCCAAGCATTCCACCTTTCAAAATACCCTCCATGAAGCACATAGGTCTGGGATCCTAATAAAAAATGATTTTAAGCAGTAGATACTCACATTAGTTGTCGTAGTACCAATAAGCAGTAGCGAAAACCTTCACCTCAATGTCATATGAAAATGACTAACACTTTATCAAATTAACTTCCCCTTAAAGTGTGCTAGTCATTCATGAATCTTTAATTCTGTAGGCTTTGAAAGTAATAATCATAAGCGAAGAAAATTCAGTATCACCTATTTGATGTAGTAGTAGAAAAACCCGAATCTGTGTATTATACCATATAATATCCACATAACAGCGAACGTATACATCTCAGAATGTATAGGGAGTGGATGAGTCTCTTGACAAAAACCAATATCTTAGCAAATATGAGCATAGAGCAACCTAAGAAAAATCTCATACCTTTGCGTATTTTTGTCAATGCATCATTACGGAATAAAGCATGAATAAAACACATACTCAACAAATTATACTTCATCTTCAAATAACCAATAGTCAATTACCTTCATGACTATGTAAACAATCAATATGAAAGCCTTTTATACCTGTAAGACCAGTTGCTGTGAATATACCAAACTCTAAAACTCTGCTGTCCCAAAATTCATATCTGACAGCAGGGGGAACTTTCAAAAACAGTGGGAACCTATTTATGAAAGCAGGGGGAACTATTGAAGACAGGGGGATCGTAGCAGGGGGAACTTTTAATGAAAGCAGGGTAAACTTTTTCAAAAGCAGGGGGAACTTTTAATGCCCCTGTTTTTGTTATTAACTGTACCAAACCCACATAAAATGGGAATGAATTTATAACAGTAAAACAAATAACAAAAACAAAGACTATTAAAAATGAACCCTACTGTGAGAAAAATATATACCTGCTGTGAAATTTGTAGCCACACCCCATTATTCGCCCTCTGAAATTTGTAGCCGTCACATTCAATCAGTAGGATCAAATAAACATTAATAAATTAATGAATATTTAACCCACGTGAACCCCTTTAATTATCTGCCTCAATTAGCTACCCTACATCTCCGTGTGAACACAACAATCACTTTTACTTGTTGTATAGCACGTGTATTAATAAGCATCATCTAGACACAATTACTCTTTCGTTGGAAACTTTAGTATATATTAAATCACCAAATGTGATTTGCAATATAAAATATGTTTGCTTCCTCCACTTTGTCTTTTCTTATTGTAATTGACGTACACATGAAGTGGTATAAACAAACACGTCCCCATCATCTTTAGGGAATAAATAATCATGTGTCTAACCCCACTTTCTGTTCTTCTTTTGTCCGCTGCCGAATTGAATATACGCTTTTGTCTTTGACCCGCATCAAATTAAAGCAATACCGACAACAGCAAAAAAAATAATAAAAAAATACACGAGCACATCTATTACTTATCACAGCTTTATTCGTTCAATAATAATTTTTAGGGTTTGAGGAATTGACCCTCTCAATAAACCCTAAAACATCTTCACAGCAACAATAACATGAAAAACATCTTGATTCTCCTAGATATCGAGAGCCACCCGCTCTGATACCACATGTTGAATCCAAGATCTTTAGACTCAAACGGTCGAAACCATTTTATCTAGGATAACCATTATTCATATGATAACATAGCGGAATAGAACAATGATTAGAATAAGATGTTTTAACAAAGATGAAAGATTCCCAAAGAGAGTTTGTATTAATGATTAACACAAACCACTCTAGGTGTGTGTACATTGAATTCCACACCTAGAGATCAATGTTTACAGTAGGTTACATTGTGAATATGAAAAGTGATAAACAAAACCTACGTATGGTTCCTTTTATAACATAAGGAAACCATGATACATGGAAACTAAATAATATATTAATGAATAAATCAAAACAGACTTATTCACTCTTATCACTACTTTGACCAAATCTTTTCTTCTTATCACATATGGCAGGGGAAACATACAGCAGGGGAAAGTTTCTCTAGCAGGGGAAACTTTGTAGTATTTTGTCCACCAGCTTGAAGTTTCACATAATGTCTTATTTGGTCCTTTCTAGTTTCCATGGTGATTTGACTCATCAACTTTTAGCCCAACAGGAGATCACGTCTTCCTCAAGGTTTCGCCGGCACGTGGTGTTAAACGCTTCGGGATCAAAGGAAAACTCAGTCCTCGTTTCATCGGACCTTTTGATATCATTGAACGAATCGGTGAAGTATCTTACCGATTGGCGTTACCTCCTCAGCTTTCGCACGTGCATAACGTGTTCCATGTGTCCTTACTCAGAGGGTACAATTACCATCCCCTTCACATGGTTCAGTATCCACTGGAACAGATACGTGAGGACCTCACTTTTATAGAAGAACCCGAACGAGTACTCGACAGGCAAGAACGAGTCATGAGAAGGAAGACGATTCCTTTCGACAAAATCCTTTGGAGGGACCATACCGAGCGGGAAGCCACTTGGGAAACAGAGGAGTCTATCCGGGCTTCTTACCCTCACTTCATATTTTGAGTTCGGGTATGTTACTTCTTTCCAGCTTACTTTATCTATAATTCGGGGACGAATTATTCTTTTTAGGGGGGAAGAATTGTAAAACCCGCATGCTTTTACCATGAATAGTGCCCTTAAGATCGTACGACCTAGATTAAAACTTACCTCATTTAGTATCGATCACATTCATGTGCTAATAATCAAGCAAGTGCATACGTGTATGACATGACAAGTATCGATTACGTACGAACTCATGATAAACAGTTAATAAATATGTCACGTGAACATAACTAAATCATGATCACCATTTAAAATACGAACTAGAATAATTACGTAAATACATATAATATAGTTACGAGCGTTAAGATTACGATAAACGACATGATAAAATAAACAGAAACACTTTAAACACGAGCACGTTTAACCACGAACGAACACGAAACATCGGGACACGAGAAAGGTACGGGTACCCCATGTGGGGCCCCCATACCCACGGCACATATACCAAGGTGGGCTTAGCCCATGGACTTTTACAAGTAAAGGGGGGTAAAGAGTAAAACTAGTTTTCATTTTTCACTTTCAAGAAATAAACACAAAACCCTAAAAGAGTTTTCTCTCCTCCTCTTTGTTCTCTCTTTGTGCCGCCACCTTAACATCACCATAGGAGGGTGATTGGTTGATTTTGATCTTAAAAACTATTGCTATAATCAGTGTTTGTTCATCCTTTTCCAAGCTACATAGTGGTATACCTTTTTAAACCCTTCTTTTTAATTCTTTTGAATCTTTGTTTATGTTCATGAATATGTTATTGTTTTTCTTATTTAAACATGATAATTAAACATTGATCTAACATGTTTTGGTATTAATTAAAATCAAAGAATGATTTAAAAGGGGTGTTTGTTTTTAGCCGCCTAGCAAAACAAACCCGAGGGGGGTTTGGTTTGCTTATTGCCGCCACCACCAAGACCATTTTAGGTCTTGGTTGGCTCATGTGGGACCCACGGCAGCAAGGGGGCACACGTGCCCCGAGTTTGGCTCGGGGTACGGTGTCGAGTTCATGCCCGATTCATGGTTCGTTGGTTAAATCATGATCTATGTTACATGTTAATTTTTATGAATCATGAACTTAGGATATAAATTAATTAATAACATGAGATATTAATTAAACCATGACTTAGGTTATTCTAATTATTAATTTAGCATGATATTAATTTAACCTAAGTATTTTATGTTATAAGTTATAATTAATTAATTATTTAAAACATGCCTATAATTAATTAATTTAGACATGACTTAGGTTATATTATTAATAATAATAATACTATTTTAACCTAAGTATTTCATTTCATTTTAATTAAAACATGTTATACTTTAATTAAAATGATTAACCTATAGTTTAATTAAAATACATGAAATAATAATTAAACTATATACTATATCATATGACTTAAGAACAAGCTTATAAACACTTAGACTTATATGTTAACTTATGTAACCAGCTTAATTCTAAATATGGAAACTTCTATTTATAGGAACTTAATTAAATAAGGCAACTAATCTAATTATGGAAACCTTCTATATATGGAAATCTATCTATTTCAGGCAGCTAATCTAATTATGGAAACCTTCTATATATGGAAACTTATTTAATTAAGGCAGCTGATCTATTTTTGGAAACTTTCTATTTTTAGAAACTAATCTATTTTAAGCAGTAAATTCTATTTTAGGAAACTTTCTATTTTTGGAAACTTTCTATTTTTGGAAACTTTCTATTTTTGGAAACTTTCTATTTTTGGAAACTTTCTATTTTTGGTAACTTTCTATTTTTGGAAACTTTCTATTTTTGGAAACTTTCTATTTTTGGAAACTTTCTATTTTTGGAAACCTGCTATTTTTGGAAAGTTACTTATTATTACACAGTAAGTATAATAATACATGAAATACCAGTAATACTTAAACGGATTAATCAGAATACAAGATAAACACAGTTTAAGGCTCTAAACAGTGAACCATGACCTAAAACATACCAAGTCAGCTAAAATGAGACATAAAACCCAGTACGTAATCAGTGAATCGATACTTATACACGTGTGTATTCATGTAGCGTTAGTGATCCAGAAGTAGGAGTCTTTCTTCCGTTCATTCACTGGACTTGAGGTACGGATTCCCGTCCTTTCAGTATGGACATTCTTTCCTTATTAGGATTTCCCCGTATGCAGCCAACTGTTTTCCCCAGTATTTGTTTTATTGTTTTGAACTGCTTATGTTTAATTAGCATAATCTATAGCCATATACAAGCATGACCAGTTTCACCTAGTTATGGAGGTACCATAACCATAACATTGGAGGCACCAATGTTATGACTTCCCCACGGCGGAGTGATTGCTCGTGGCGTCCCTTTTCAGTTTTGGCCATATTATTATATCGGGTGGGGCGTATGGGTGCATCCTAGTTACATGTTTTATTCAGTTTATCATGGTGAATGTGGTGTGTGCCTTGCACCCTTCACAAGGAGTTGATCCCTCCTACCCAAACCAGTATATTGATTTGAGGCATCCCCTCTAATCAGCATGATGAGGTCACCCCTCCAAGTATTCATGCACGTGACCTTTTCATGACCTATATGGGCTATGGTATATTTATGTTAAAACAGTTTTCATAAGATAAACATAAGGCTTTTCAAACTATAAAACCAGTTTTCTTAATACTTAACCAGTTTACTCAGAAACTTAGTCTTCCGCTGTTATATGTTACATGTTTATCCTATTTCATGCTATATTGTACATCCGTGCACTGAGCGTCTTGCTCAGCCGTTTTCCTTTTCATGTTCCCAAAACGGCAGGTACTCAGGGACGCTCGTAGATCTCAAACGTACGTGCATATGGATTGGAAGCTTTACTGCCTTTCTTTACTTTATGCATTTCCTTTACTTTGATTCAGTTGCTATGGACATTGTTTCGTCCTTTTCCTTTTTCAGTATTTATGTTTGTGTGTGATGAGCTTTACTTTGGGGTTACCGATGTTTGATTCCGGTATTTCCCTTTTATGGTTGAATAATGCTTAGACATTTATCCTTGTATGCTTTGATGACACGCCATGATTATGCGTAATATTCCATTTCCAAAATGAGGTGTTACATAAGCTGTAAATGTTGTATGACTGTTTGAGTTAACTGTAAACTACTTATAAGGCTGGTGGGAGTGGGTTATAATCCACTCGTGGTTACCTCCAACCCACGCACAGCACCCATCCCCTCCCCCCAACCCGCGCGCGGCTTTCTCGCTGGCAACCAAAAAACAAGAGCTAACTCACCCAGTGAGTTTCTGAAAATTTGGGCCCCACCATTTTTATTACCGTTTGATTTTTCAAATTAAAAAAAAAAATTTTACCTAAAATTTACTTATAAATACCCCCATCATCTTCTTCATTTTTCACACACACAAAATCAAACATCTCATCTTCATCTCCATCTTCAATCTCCAAATCATGTCTCAAGAAAACACACCCCGAACCTCCAACAAACGTCGAGGTAGGCCAAATACCCAAAATTCACCACCAACACCGCGAGGAACTTTCAACCTAGAAAACCCGTCACCCGGTATCACCATTCGACCACCATCATTGTATCACCCTCAACCTTACCAAAACACACCTTACCGTTGCCCGGACCCAAGTCAATACCCTACCCAATACCCGAGCCAATACCCTACCCTATACCCGACCCAATACCCTACCCAATACCCGACCCAATACCAAAGCCATAGGGGTGGTTCCTCATCACAACCCGCCTATGAAACTCAAGATTGCTACATCCCGCAGTATTCAGACTCGATTGATAGTCACGGGTTTGCTTCGTATCAACAAACTGGGTCTCCCGAGCTGGAAACCGTCCCCGAAACTCAACCAACGGTCCTAATGTAAAGATTTTACTAGTTGAAAAGTTCGTTGTTCACGGTCTCATCGAATTGATCTTCGGTTGAATGTGTGACTCAGTTGTTCTTGGTGGAAAAGAAATGGTTTGGTCGTTGTTGTAAAGTAAGAGTGCAAAACTTTAAAGTAAAAGACAAAATAATAAAAGCGATAAACTAATTAAAACTTAAATAAAGACTTTAAAAGAAATTAAGTAAATGACGAAAATATAAAAACTTTAAAAGTAAATGACGAGAAATTAAAGTAAAACAAAACGTAAATTTAAAACCGTAAAAAGATAAAATACTCGAAAAATAAACTAAGACGAACAAGTAAAAATAAAGCTAAGTAAAAATAAGACAAAACAATTAAAATAAACTAAGTAAAAATGACGGGAAAAATAAATTTAAAAACAAAATTTAAAATTAAAGTAATTAAACTCGCAATATAAAAAAAATGAAATAATTTCGCAATTAAAAAGATAATTGCGAAATCATAACCAAGATTTCGCAATGCATACAAATGCCAAGATTTTGCAATACTGTTGTGATTCAAAAATCGAATCAGATTTCCTAAAAAGGCACAATTTCGTAATAATTCAAAAATCGAATCAGATTTCCTAAAAAGGCACAATTTCGCAGTAATTCAAAAATCGAATCAGATTTCCTAAAAAGGCACAATTTCGCAATAATTCAAAAATCGAATCAGATTTCCTAAAAAGGCACAATTTCGCAATAATTCAAAAATTGAATCAGATTTCCTAAAAAGGCACAATTTCGCAATAATTCAAAAATCGAATCAGATTTCCTAAAAAGGCGCCATTTCGCAATAATTCAAAAATCGAATCAGACAATTATGCTGAAAGTTGCGAAATTGTAACAGCTTTTCCTAAAAACTAGGAAAACGAGAAAGGACGAAAATAAACAACTTTTTAAGAACTTTTAGGGTACAATAAGCAAAACAAAACACGAATAAGCTACCAATAAGCTAGGAAGAAGATCAAAACTTATAAAAACATCAAAATGAAGGCACGAAAATCAAAAGACTTAATCTTTATGTAAAAACTTGATGAAAAAGATGATGAAAACAAGAACGTGATTAACAAGAAAGATTAAAAGATGAAAACTAAAACAAGATTAAGCTTAAAACGTAAAGATTCAATTAAAAACAAGAAAGGAAGATGAAAGATTAAAGTTCTAGTGAGAGAAACTGTCACTTTCTCTCTCTAAAACTAAACTACTCCTACTCCTAAAACTAAAACTAACCAACCCTCATAAATGAGTTTAGGAGGGTATTTATAGGAAAAATAGGGAGGTGCATGTGTTGCCTCCTCTCTCTTTCTTTCTTCATGTCTTCTCGTCTTTTAAATTCTTCGACTTTATCGACTTTGTCTCGGGATTAATTAAACTCGTCTTATAATTTCTTTATTTTATTAGACTTGAGTTCTTCGAATTATTAAACTTCCGTCTTTAGACTTGTTCTTCGATAAATCTTCAGAATTGGTCTTGGACTTCCGTTCTTTTTCCACTCTTGATTTCTTGACTTCGTCTTTTGTCTTTTTCTTCGATAAAAGCCCGTGAAATCCCGTGTTTTCTCCACTTTTCACCTTTTCGTCCTAAATCACAACAAAAACACAAACCACGCATAATTCCGACATAAATGACATAAAATCCACGTTTTGGCTCGGTTATTATTGTAATTAAGTGGTAAAAAGGATGGGTGTTTACACACCTATCAAATCCCCTACACTTAACCATTGCAATGTCCTCATGCAATGCATTAGTTACAAAGCAAGATTACACTTTTCATCATAATTAATCCATATTGGCCTTTATTAAAGAGATAGAAAATTACGAAACAAGTAAAGAAATAAAAATCATACCTTAGGGCTTTGGAAATGTTGTGAGTGATCATCATCCTCAAGTTTTCACTTTCTCCAAACTAAGCTTAAAAACGAGATCATTGTTATTATAAGTTAGCAAACTAACACGAACTCATGTGGGCCAATTATTCACTTAGACTCCCTTATTCCTAGGTGTATCTCTTATATTTTATTGTTGTCTTGTATGATAACGAGGATGCATTTTTGACTTATTTCGATAGTTATTTAGGCTGAAAATAAAGTGAACGATTTAATCAATAGTTAGCTAAAGGACAAAATCTTTTAAAACTGCTTCTCGGGACCTCATAAAGTTCATATCTTGGCATAACTCGCTTCGCGATTTGAGACCTTTCTCGGACCGATACTTGGCAGCGACTTCATACTTCAAATCTTGAGA
Source organism: Glebionis coronaria (assembly GCA_025667525.1). Taxonomy (NCBI): domain Eukaryota; kingdom Viridiplantae; phylum Streptophyta; class Magnoliopsida; order Asterales; family Asteraceae; genus Glebionis; species Glebionis coronaria. The sequence continues at coordinate 567,614 of JANFOE010000115.1, read as the reverse complement.
GACGTTCATGAAATAATGTTCTTCTCTTCATAATAGGAATTTCTTCACTTGAAGTTTTGAGAGATTCTTCATAAATGGACCACGACTTCTTCATTTTTCTCCAATCATTACTTTGGACTTTGATATACAACGATCCGCCTCCTTTTAGGACTTGGATCTATTTATCCTCATACCTTGCTAGGGTCTTTTTGGATAGACTTCTCCATGACTTTTGGGGAGTATTTGCTTTTCGTCGTGTGTCTCGATCCTTCATATTGATTTTCGATAAATGATTCTTCACATCACTTGGGATCTTTAGCAACAAAATGTAGCCCTCATGCCTTGTTAGGGCCTTTTCGGACTCGCCAATCTTCGCATCCCGCTTCAATAAGTTATGCCTTGGCTATGAACTCTAATCCATACCGAGCAACTTTTAAACGATCTTGGGCTAGAAGCTAAGTAACTTTTCAAATCGTACAACCTTATTTATTGCAGATAAATTTATTAACAAGCGATGGGAGAATAGGCTTATAATTAACTCACATAAATTTACGAAAGAATACCGAACTTATAATTGACTCTATCATCTCTCGTTCTCCACAGTTTAAAATCTCAAGGAATGAGACTCGTGGATGCTTAGCCTATCAAATCAAAGTTTTGGGTTTTCGAGTCATCTATAGGATCTTGCAAACTCTTAGACTTTTTCAAGTTTTAGAATCGCGTTTTAAAGTTCCCTTGATAAACGACTCTCTAGGATCAATTATAGGAACTTGCGAAAAGTTCTTGTTCTTAACCCGTGAGAGTTAAGACTTTCGCGTTTTATAGCTCCCTATATAAAAGCCTAGCAAAACTTGACTTAAACACGTTAAGGATACTAGCTAGAGTAAACTTAGATAAGTAAACTCGGGTTGAGTCAAAAGATTCACAACGTTTGAAAATTAAAACCACTTTATTCAAACTTTATTCTAATAAGGAAAGAAAATAACTATACAAAGGTAAAAACTAATGGGCCAAAATAGATCAAAAGTTTTGAAAAATGTCGAAAAATTGATTTTCCGGTTAAAATGAGGAAAAATACAAGGAAAAGGCCACTTAACTTCGATAGAAATCCCCCTACACTTAATATAAACATTGTCCTCAATGTTTAAGCATGTGGGAGTAAACTCCCCTACACTTAGGACATTGTGCACTTTGTTTAAATCTCGCTAAGGAAGAGACAACTAAAGAGATTCCTATTTTAATATTGAGAAATATAAAATAGTGAATCGAAAAGAGTTTAGGATAGAACCGGGAAAAAGGGATGTGGAAACCATGATTCAGGGATCGATTAAGCTTACTAGGAATGCATCATGTTCATATGATTAACATAGCGGAATAGAACATGACACATAAACAAGGTGTTTAACAAACAAGACAATTACTTTCAACGTTTACATCTCATTAAACGTTAACACTCAAACCCTAGGCGTGTTTACAAAGAACACACACGCCTAGAACACGACACATGCTTTATGACTACATTGTGAATTAATTATGAGATTAATTATTCACATAGGGTGTATGTATTTATATACTACACATACCCCTTCTTACAAGAAATCTAATTACACTAGAAGTCCCTCCATCTTTTGTTAATAAGTACTTGTTGTATGAAAGGGCTCCATATTCTTGTAAATCTTTCTTTTTGCATATAAGTCCTTCTTGTTTCATTATTCTTGTTTTGTCTCATCAAATTAAATCCCAACAAGGGAGCACGGAATCACGGTTCGTCAAAAGTCATCAAGAGTGTGTCTTTGAAGCTCTAATCCCTGCACATGATAAGAAAGAGAACAAGAAACACCACGGGCCTCCCCCTACACTTATGGTGAAGATAGATAGATAATTGGGTTGCCTCCCAAAAAGCGCTTGTTTTTGTTAATCGAGTCGAGCCTGACTCGCCCCCGAATTAAATGGTCCATGGGGAAGCCTCGAATGTAATACCGGGATCAAAGACCTTGTCCTCGTTCCCGATTGACATCAACAAAGGAGAGGCGGGGGGATAAGTCTTGAATGGGAGAAAGGTCCTTTCAACATACGATAAGTATGTGAATTCAAGATCCACGGGAGGTGGGGTGGGTAAAGTAAGCACATTGTCCTCCCCCAAAGACAATGGATGCTGAGCAAGCGACAAAACTGTATTGTTATCAATCATAGCATAATCAATGTCATCTCCCGGGTCAAAGCACTCATCCTCTGAGATAGTGGCTAAAGGGGAGGATGAAAGGTGCTCGGGAGGGGGACTTGGGATAATACCTTCCTGCAGCAAATTATCAAAAATAATGTCCCCCTCCATGTCATAATCATCAATACCTGGAGGGATGGAGTGGATGTCGATTTCTTCCAGCAATGGGTCATTATCTTCAACGGGAGGAATAGATGAAGGCAAAGACTCGGAAAGAGGAGGAGAAGTCAACGCTTCGATTTGAGCAATAAGAAGGTGCACTTTCCGTAATCTATCGCGAAGAAGAACGTCTTCCACCTTATCCACAAGATCATGTTCATCGGTGAACTTCTCGTAAACCGGAGAGAATAAATCGTCGTCACCCGCATCTCCCGGTGGAGATTGAGAAATTTCAAAAGTGAAATTCTCATAGCTTGGAGAAAAATCGTCATCATTCGACCTCTTCCGTAAAAGCAACGTCGTCCTCAAGCTCCATAGCAGCCGGTATGTCACAAACCTCATCATCCAATACTTTGTCGAGACCAACATCACTAAGCTCATTCAACGAATCGAAATCCTTAGATGCAGTAGGAACATCGACAGTAGGAGCAGCAACTTCAGAAGATTGGTTGAAAGTGTAGACATCATCGTCGTCGTCATCATCATAATAGATGGTACGAGTCCAGTTAGGAGTGACGTAGTCGGCTAACTCTTCCTTGATAACCTCCACATCTTTAAGAAGCTCATGCAACAACTTTTGTTGTTCATCGCCCCGAGTATGTTCAATTTCACCAATTCTATCCAACGCTGTAATTAAACATTTTGGTGTAGAAAAGAAGGGAAAACGAATAAATTGGCTCAAAAAGGTGTCGGTGGTTTTCAAGGTTTCGTCCACATCAAGCAACGGTTGCCTTTCCTGATGCAAGTCAGCTCGAAGTTGAGCCATATTTTCTAGAATGCCATTCAAAGAAGTGAGTTGTTGATCAAGACTAATTTGCTGAGAGGATTGATGATTGAGGGTGTGATGTGGGGGCTCAAAGTTATAGACACTAGGATAATAGCACGGTACTTTCTCAAAGACTTGCGACGGATCACAAAAAGAAGCATCGTGAGGGCCCCCACAGATATAGCACCATGGGTATGGAGAGAAACTTTGTGCCTCTTGTGGATAGCTATTATCATTTTCATAATTGTACCCCGGTTCTTGCCCGTGTCCATACGGTTATTGAACCGGGCACGAAACATGCCAATGAGAATCGCTTCCACAATAGATGCACGGGGGAACAGGAGGAGGTGGGTTCAAAAAGGACGAATTAGTCGAGTTGCACAAAGGACAAAATCCGAAGTGGAATTGAGTATTGTCGATATCATTTCCGCACCGCTCACATGTACACCATTGACAAGAGTCGTTCCCGTATAATCGTCTCCCACACCTGACGCAATGGACATAAAAATCCATAAAGAAAAATAGATGAGCAAGAAGAATATTTTTGGTGCAAAAACTTTGAAAAAGAAATGCTTTTTATGATTTTTCAATTTTTTTTTTTGGGATTTTTGAAAATTTTTGACACGAAAAATAACGTTCACGAGTGAACGGATCCCAAAAGCCAACGCGTCTCTCACAAAAAACCGTTAATCTTCACGAAAAGAGCCGGCAGCGGCGCCATTTTAATGTAAAGATTTTACTAGTTGAAAAGTTCGTTGTTCACGGTCTCATCGAATTGATCTTCGGTTGAATGTGTGACTCAGTTGTTCTTGGTGGAAAAGAAATGGTTTGGTCGTTGTTGTAAAGTAAGAGTGCAAAACTTTAAAGTAAAAGACAAAATAATAAAAGCGATAAACTAATTAAAACTTAAATAAAGACTTTAAAAGAAATTAAGTAAATGACGAAAATATAAAAACTTTAAAAGTAAATGACGAGAAATTAAAGTAAAACAAAACGTAAATTTAAAACCTTAAAAAGATAAAATACTCGAAAAATAAACTAAGACGAACAAGTAAAAATAAAGCTAAGTAAAAATAAGACAAAACAATTAAAATAAACTAAATAAAAATGACGGGAAAAATAAATTTAAAAACAAAATTTAAAATTAAAGTAATTAAATTCGCAATATAAAAAAATGAAATAATTTCGCAATTAAAAAGATAATTGCGAAATCATAACCAAGATTTCGCAATGCATACAAATGCCAAGATTACGCAATACTGTTGTGATTCAAAAATCGAATCAGATTTCCTAAAAAGGCACAATTTCGCAATAATTCAAAAATCGAATCAGATTTCCTAAAAAGGCACAATTTCGCAATAATTCAAAAATCGAATCAGATTTCCTAAAAAGGCACAATTTCGCAATAATTCAAAAATTGAATCAGATTTCCTAAAAAGGCACAATTTCGCAATAATTCAAAAATCGAATCAGATTTCCTAAAAAGGCACAATTTCGCAATAATTCAAAAATCGAATCAGACAATTATGCTGAAAGTTGCGAAATTGTAACAACTTTTCCGAAAAACTAGGAAAACGAGAAAGGACGAAAATAAACAACTTTTTAAGAACTTTTAGGGTACAATAAGCAAAACAAAACACGAATAAGCTACCAATAAGCTAGGAAGAAGATCAAAACTTATAAAAACATCAAAATGAAGGCACGAAAATCAAAAGACTTAATCTTTATGTAAAAACTTGATGAAAAAGATGATGAAAACAAGAACGTGATTAACAAGAAAGATTAAAAGATGAAAATTAAAACAAGATTAAGCTTAAAACGTAAAGATTCAATCAAAAACAAGAAAGGAAGATGAAAGATTAAAGTTCTAGTGAGAGAAACTGTCACTTTCTCTCTCTAAAACTAAACTACTCCTACTCCTAAAACTAAAACTAACCAACCCTCCTAAATGAGTTTAGGAGGGTATTTATAGGAAAAATAGGGAGGTGCATGTGTTGCCTCCTCTCTCTTTCTTTCTTCATGTCTTCTCGTATTTTAAATTCTTCGACTTTATCGACTTTGTCTCGGGATTAATTAAACTCGTCTTATAATTTCTTTATTTTATTAGACTCGAGTTCTTCGGCTTTATTAAACTTCCGTCTTTAGACTAGTTCTTCGATAAATCTTCAGAATTGGTCTTGGACTTCCGTTCTTTTTCCACTCTTGATTTCTTGACTTCGTCTTTTGTCTTTTTCTTCGATAAAAGCCCGTGAAATCCCGTGTTTTCTCCACTTTTCACCTTTTCGTCCTAAATCACAACAAAAACACAAACCACGCATAATTTCGACATAAATGACATAAAATCCACGTTTTGGCTTGGTTATTATTGTAATTAAGTGGTAAAAAGGATGGGTGTTTACACACCTATCAAATCCCCTACACTTAACCATTGCAATGTCCTCATGCAATGCATTAGTTACAAAGCAAGATTACACTTTTCATCATAATTAATCCATATTGGCCTTTATTAAAGATATAGAAAATTATGAAACAAGTAAAGAAATAAAAATCATACCTTAGGGTTTTGGAAATGTTGTGAATGATCATCATCCTCAAGTTTTCACTTTCTCTAAACTAAGCTTAAAATCGAGATCATTGTTATTATAAGTTAGCAAACTAACACGAACTCATGTGGGCCAATTATTCACTTAGACTCCCCTATTCCTAGGTGTATCTCTTATATTTTATTGTTGTCTTGAATGATCACGAGGATGCATTTTTGACTTATTTCGATAGTTATTTAGGCTGAAAATAAAGTGAACGATTTAATCAATAGTTAGCTAAAGGACAAAATCTTTTAAAATTGCTTCTCGGGACCTCATAAAGTTCATATCTTGGCATAACTCGCTTCGCGATTTGAGACCTTTCTCCGACCGATATTTGGCAGCGACTTCATACTTCAAATCTTGAGAGACGTTCATGAAATAATGGTCTTCTCTTCATAATAGGAATTTCTTCACTTGAAGTTTTGAGAGATTCTTCATAAATGGACCACGACTTCTTCATTTTTATCCAATCATTACTTTGGACTTTGATATACAACGATCCGCCTCCTTTTAGGACTTGGATCTATTTATCCTCATACCTTGCTAGGGTCTTTTTGGATAGACTTCTCCATGACTTTTTGGGAGTATTTGCTTTTCGTCGTGTGTCTCGATCCTTCATATTGATTTTCGCTAAATGATTCTTCACATCACTTGGGATCTTTAGCAACAAAATGTAGCCCTCACGCCTTGTTAGGGCCTTTTCGGACTCGCCAATCTTCGCATCCCGCTTCAATAAGTTATGCCTTGGCTATGAACTCTAATCCATACCGAGCAACTTTTAAACGATCTTGGGCTAGAAGCTAAGTAACTTTTCAAATTGTACAACCTTATTTATTGCAGATAAATTTATTAACAAGCGATGGGAGAATAGGCTTATAATTAACTCACATAAATTCACGAAAGAATACCAAACTTATAATTGACTCTATCATCTCTCGTTCTCCACAGTTTAAAATCTCAAGGAATGAGACTCGTGGATGCTTAGCCTATCAAATCAAAGTTTTGGGTTTTCGAGTCATCTATAGGATCTTGCAAACTCTTAGACTTTTTCAAGTTTTAGAATCGTGTTTTAAAGTTCCCTTGATAAACGACTCTCTAGGATCAATTATAGGAACTTGCGAAAAGTTCTTGTTCTTAACCCGTGAGAGTTAAGACTTTCGCGTTTTATAGCTCCCTATATAAAAGCCTAGCAAAACTTGACTTAAACACGTTAAGGATACTAGCTAGAGTAAACTTAGATAAGTAAACTCGGGTTGAGTCAAAAGATTCACAACGTTTGAAAATTAAAACCACTTTATTCAAACTTTATTCTAATAAGGAAAGAAAATAACTATACAAAGGTAAAAACTAATGGGCCAAAATAGATCAAAAATTTTGAAAAATGTCGAAAAATTGATTTTCCGGTTAAAATGAGGACAAATACAAGGAAAAGGCCACTTAACTTCGATAGAAGTCCCCCCTACACTTAATATAAACATTGTCCTCAATGTTTAAGCATGTGGGAGTAAACTCCCCTACACTTAGGACATTGTGCACTTTGTTTAAATCTCGCTAAGGAAGAGACAATGATATGAGCTAAAACTCATATCCATTTATCAACAAATAACCCTAAAACATGAAGCAAAATACCAATTTATCTTGCAAAAACAGTATTATGTGGTATGTTTGTGTTGTGTACACTTGTGTAGGTAAAAGGATACATTTTCAAGCAAACAAGGAAAAATCAAGCTTAAATTGATGAAAAAGACAAAGAAGGATCAAAAGTGACAAGACTTTGAAGTACAAGGACCTATCTTGACAAACTGCCAAAGATGAAAGACTAAAGTGAAAATATTGTAAAAAGTCAAGATCAAAGTCAAATTTGGTCAACTATCAAGTCAACAAAGTCAAAGGACCAATTCTGCTCAAAGATGAAGTTAGAAGGACTAAAAGTGCCAAAGAAATGAAGTTACAAGCCTTTAAGTGCAATTTGCCAAAGTTCAAGGGTTAAATCTGCCAATGTTGGAAAGTTTACTAGCTTAATCCATGTGATCAAGTTTTGGGCCAATGAGAAGCAAGTATAAGGGGCACACGGATTGCCAAATATTAGCATTAATTTCCCACTAGCCGCCACTCATTAATGAACAAGATCTTAACAGTGTGATCCGTGTGACTTTGTTTCAACCATTTAGAGCATGCCACGTGTCACTCTCAAACAGCCAAAAATTTCCCAGGATCGTTTTTGAGCTAGACTGAATTTCATGAAGAGTTGTAAACATCAAAAATGCTTATTTTTTAGAGACGAACACAATGGTAATCATCAATTAACAAGAAATCAACTCAAGCAGAAAGCCCCAATTCATGTTCATACTTTGAAGATCAACTTTGCAGAATTGTGCCACGTGGAGACCTGGGATTGGTCTCAACACGTCATCATCCCCAACAAACTCCTTTCTCAAGTCTATAAATAGCCTGCTAGGTCCTCATTTGTAACAAGTAGTTAAATTTGTAAAAACACACACAATTTACATTTCCTTTCATCTTTCTTCCTTTTTAGCTAAACTACTCAAGAGTTTGACACACTCTTGAGTTAGTTAGTTAGTTAGCATCATTTCAACAACTTTGTAACCAATTTCCATTAATAAAATTTGAATTCTTCATTTCCCGCCAATTCTTATCTTCACTCTACTGTTCATATCCTGCTTCTTCTTGATACTTGTGTTGCTGTATTGAGTTTGTTATGATCATTCATTGATCATAACTGACTTTGAAGAAGAATTGTAGCTGTTTGAGTGATTTCAGTTCAAGCCTTAGCATTTTTGAAGATTTCATGCCATGATGATGATTTCTAGTTGATTTGTAGCTGTTGTTGATAGTAGACTGGTTGATCTAGTGCTAAGGTGGTGGTTAGCACTAGGATAGAGAGTTCAGCACTCCTCTACTTCCCAATGGTTACTCCAAAAGGTTTTAAAAGTTTCTGATTTTGGTTCCACTCAATTTGTCAATTGCATGCTATTTTTCCTAGTGTAAAACTTGATGATTGCATGATCAAAGTTGTTTAGCTTGGCTGTTGTTTGATTGTGTACTTGTTTGTAGCTTAATTCTTGTTTAACAGCTTTTAATTTTGGATTGTGTTCTAGTTATAGCTTATTTCAGTCAAGTTTAGTCTTATTGCCTTAATTGAGTTCTAGTTGCTTACATTGCTTGCTTTTAGTTTTAAAACATCTCATTTTGAAAACAAAGTTTGGTTTGATAAAGGATTTTACTCAGCTTTAACTATTCTATAAAAGCCTTTGTAATTTTCATATAGATCAGATAAAGTGGTGTTTGGCATAAGCATTTGTTAAGTTTTCAAGTGTTGGTTTTTGGAAAATTGATGTTCATTTTCAGTCACTAGGTAATAACAAGTCATTTTGAGTCATTTTCCAGTCAAATCTTAGGTCAATCAGGCAATTGGCAAGAAAAAAGATTGGGTCTATTTTCATTCAGTTTTGCTCAAAAAAGTTGCCAATTTCATTTACCTGGTATTTGTTAGATTCTTGATGAAAGTTAACCAAACCAGCTCTCGTTTCTAGTTCAATATATGAAATTTCAAATTCCAAAAGCATTTTATACAGTATTCAATAAGCATAGAGAAATAAGCAAAATTCTGAATGCATAAGCAAAGTAATGTTTCTGTAAATTGAAACTGGATTTTCAGATCTTTTGATTTCATTCATTAACCAAGCCATTTTCTTTCATAAATCCACTTAGTATATGGTATTGCATGATATTTGAGAGTTTCAGCTTTTTGTCAAAATTTTTGGTCAACGCTTGGTCAACGATAAGCCAATTTCAGCTTAATTCGAATTCCCAGCTTATTACTTGATGAAATTTGTTACAACTTGATTTCCCGTTCATCATTTGAGCTTTTTAATCAGTTTTGGCACAAAAATCAAGTTGTGCTTGTTCAGATTGTCCTAGAGCTTATTTTGAGCTTATTGTGGAGTGCTTATTTGCTTATTAGACGTTTTCAGCCAGATTCCTTTTAGAGACTTAGCTTAATTTGAATTTGAAAAGTTTTGCAATTGGTTTGAACCATTTTGGTCCAATAATAAGCTCAAACGAGCTTATTTGTCTAGTAAACCCGTTTTTGCTTAAAAGATTTTAAAAATTGCATTTTAGTCCTTCTTGATTTAAACAGTTTCTAAACATGGCTAAACTCACATCTTTTTAGGGTTTTCACAAGTTAGTCCTTACAGTTTTGAGTTTGTTAAAATTCAGTTAGCAAGTTTGGAATTTTGTTACAATTTGGTTAGTTTGTTACATGTTTTACATTTTTGATCCTTTTAGTTTGCTGATTTGCATTTTCAGTCCCTATACTTGTTAGAATTTTCATTTTAAGCCTTTTACTTTCCTAGAATTTACATTTTCAGTCCTTTTAGTTTTAAAATTTACCTTTTGAATCTTACTTGAATAAAAACTTGGTAATTGCACTATGTTTTACATATAAGTAGGTAATATTTTTCAGTTTTGTAAGGCTTTGTTGAATTAGCAAATAGAATATCCAAAAAAGATTAACAACCAAAAACAGTTAAAAACCCGATATTGATTGGACTTTCAATTAGCAAGAACTGAGAAAAACGAACTGCATTATACACAATTTCAAATGGCGCCGCTGCCGGTTCTTTGACTTTACGAGAGACTATCGATTGACGGTTTTCATTGGCTTTTGGGATCCGTTCACCTTGTGAACGTTATTTTTACGTATCATAAATAAAAAACAAATAAAAAATCAAAAATATAAAAATATATAAAAACTAAAAATTAACAAAACAATTCTTTTCCTAAAGAATTGACCAAAAAAATTAAAAAATCCAAAAAGCAATCTTTTTCCTAAGAGATTGCACCCAAAAATATATATTATTGGATTCTCTCGGTTTTTATGTACATATAGTATTTTCTCTTAAAAAACTCATAAATACAAAAATATTTTCCATATATTATTATAAGTAAATACGTATACGTATAAGAACAACCAATCTACATATTCTCCATAAGTATTGCCAAGGCAATACACCGTGTTGAGGGGCGTTCCGGTCCTTGACACGTGTATCGATCAAACAAAATAAAGCAAGAATAGATAAATACTCTCAATAAGCAACAATTCGAAGAATACGAACATTTAAGTGAATAGAAAGGCGATGTTCTATAAAATGCCATCTAAGGGTCAATAGGTACTTAAGTGCTTCGCGCCATCTAACCCCCCGTTCACTTGTAAGTATTCTAAGAAGGAAGGCTTCATTGGGGATCTTGCACCCAAGTAGTACATACGTATATTGTTATTTTCTTGTGGATATATAATATTGAAACTCGAAGAGGATAATCCATTTCTCTTCAAAGTCACACGAGAGCTTCTCTCTCATTCCTCGTATTGAGTTGCATGCTCACTCGCGGGCGTGCACAAATACCGATTGGTGTACAACCTCTTCCTCCGAAAAGGAAGAAAAAGAGAAAGAGTAAGACCACCACCGTCCATCAAGCCGATCACGAGAATCGTGCTTTGACTCCTCCACCACAAGAAGCCATGGTTATTGATAATCGCTCTTTGATGGAACGTATGCAAACCAATATTCATGGATATGCTAGTGCTATTAAGATTCCTGACTTTCCCGCAAACACATTTGAGCTACACACATCTATGATTACTATGGTTTCACAATCACCTTTCTATGGTAACAAGAATGAGGATCCTCATGATCACCTTAAGAGATTCCTTTCTCTTTGCAATACCATTAAGCACAATGGAGTTCCCCATGAGGTTATTAGGTTGATGTTAGTGTCATTTTCCCTAGAGGGACCCGCTAAGCATTGGTTAGACACCCAACCACCCGATAGTATCACCACATGGGATGGTTTTACCACTAAGTTTTTGAACAAGTTCTTTCCTCCACATAAGACCATGGCCTTGAGGACCTTAATTATAGGCTTTCAACAAAAACCTAGTCAATCCTTTAGTGATGCTTGGGAAGAGTATAGTGAGTTATTGAGGCGATGCCCTAACCATGGATTGGATGATGTTCACCAAATCAATACCTTCTATAATGTCCTTAAACCTCACCACCAAGATTCACTCAATGCTTCCGCGGGAGGGAATATTCTTCTTAAATCCATGCAAGAGGCTTTGGACATCATTGAGACTAAAGCAATGGTTCAAACAAACAATAAATTTGAAGAAAGGGTTCATGTTATCCAAAACAATTCTCAAATCCCTTGTGACAACCAACTCCTCAAGTTTCAACAAGAGATGTTTCAAAGGATGGATAGAGACAGTGAGAGGAATTTGAAAGTACAACAAGAAATACTTCAAGCTTTTAAGAACATGTCCTTGAACAATTCTTCAAATGATGTGAATGCCATTGCCCTTTCTTGTGTAACTTGTGGAGGTCCCCATTCTTATGAACAATGTGATAAGGTGCATGGTTATCAAGGGGAATGTTATGCTTACCAAGAAGAACATCGTGAACACTTCAAGCCAAATATCAATACAAATAACCTTTCTTACAAGTCCCAAAATTACCTTACTCCACCCGGATTCCCACCCCAACCACCCACCCAAATTCAACAAAATCCTCCTCAAATTTTACCAAGGAATCAAGGGCAAAGACCACCTTATCAAGGAAATAACTACAAGGCACCCAATCAATTTCAACCTCAAGCAAATACCTTTTATCCACCAAATCAAGGATTTAATGCCCAACCTCCACCTTTCCAACCTCAAGGTTTTCAAGGATATGTGTCACAAGATTATAACACAATGGATTTCTTGCACAAAATGAATCAAGAGAATGAAAGGAAGTTCCAAGCTATTGAGAAGAAAATGAATGACCAAATGAAACGTATAGCGGAGGAACAAACCAATAGGGTTTTAATGGCATTAAATCAAAGACCACAAGGGGCTTTACCTTCCAACACACAAACTAATCCAAGGGTAAATGTCAATGCTATTACAACAAGGAGTGGAACAACAACAAAGGATCCTTCACCTCCTAAACCTACTATTGCTCAACCCACTTGTGCTCCTACTTGTGACAAGCCTTCTACCTCTACTTCACCTCCTCAAAATGCTCCTATTCACTCAAACACACCTCCTCAACCTCTTAATACTTCTCCTTTACCTTCCACACTTCCCAATGAAGAAACTAACAAAGACAAATCTTCCACTACAACACCTATTCCACCTACACCAAAACCTACTCTTCCATATCCTTCAAGGTTGAAAAAGGACAAGTTAAAGAACAAGGATGACATCCAAGTCTCCAATTTCTTAAGGATGTTCAAGCAACTCAACATCAATATATCCTTTGCGGAAGCTCTTGCTTATATGCCAAAGTTTGCTAAGATGTTCAAGGATTTGCTTTCAAACAAAGAAAGATTGGTTGATTTGCCCAACACATCTCTTAATGAAAATTGTTCCGCGGTGTTACTTAAAACCTTACCAACAAAACTTGGAGATCTAGGGCGCTTCTTGATACCTTGTAATTTTCCCGGTGTTGAAAATTGCATGGCTTTGGCGGATCTAGGGGCAAGCATAAACCTCATGCCTTTATCGGTTTGGAAAAAACTCTCTCTTCCCGAGCTCACTCCCACTAGGATGACTCTTGAACTAGCCAACCGAACCATATCTTACCCCGTAGGTATAGCGGAGGATGTGTTTGTAGGTGTGGATAAGTTTACGTTTCCGACCGACTTTGTAGTGGTTGATTATGACATGGATCCTAGAGTGCCTTTGATTGTTGGTAGACCGTTTTTGAGAACGGGTCGTACTTTGATAGATGTGGCGGAAGGATAACTAATTATGAGAGTAGAAGATGAGAGAGTGGTGTTTAAGTTAGGGAAAGTTTGTAATAGGAAAGAGGTTAAGGAGTCTAGACCTTGTGAGACTATTAACATTGTTGATGTGTTAGATGAAGTGTGTGATGAACACTTTCATGATGCTTGTAAGAGTACTAGTGATGAGATGCCCCATGTTGAAACCGTGGCCTCAGTTGCTCCCTCTTTAACACCTTTTGGAGAGAGTGATTTCCTCTTGGAGGAATTTGAGTCAAACTTTCTTGGTGATGATGATTCTCCCATTAATTGGGAAGAAGATATTCTTACAATCCAAAAGTTGCTCAATGAGGACCCTATTCCTTCCCCTATTCCACAAGAAATTACCATTGAGGAACCTTCCATAGTAAAACCTTCCATAGAAAGTCCACCTCCTGTTGAACTTAAGGACCTTCCATCCCACTTAGAGTATGCTTTCTTAGAGGGCAAAGACCAATTACCGGTGATCATTGCTAAAGAGTTGAAAGAGGATGAGAAGGAGCAACTTATTGAAGTTCTTAAGAAACACAAGAAAGCATTAGCATGGAAAATATCCGACATAAGGGGAATTGATCCACATTTTTGTACACACAAAATCCTTATGGAGGATGACTATAAACCCGCCATTCAAAACCAAAGGAGATTTAATCCAAAAATCCATGAGGTTATTAAGAAGGAAGTGATTAAACTCTTAGATGCAGGTATGATTTACCCCATTTCCGACTCTCCATGGGTTAGCCCGGTTCATTGTGTTCCAAAGAAGGGTGGAATCACCGTGGTGCCTAATGAGAACAATGAGCTTATTCCCACGAGACTTGTGACCGGTTGGAGAGTTTGCATTGATTATAGAAAACTCAATGAGGCGACTAGGAAAGACCATTTCCCGCTTCCTTTTATGGATCAAATGCTTGAACGCTTAGCGGGAAATGAGTACTATTGTTTTCTTGATGGCTTTTCGGGTTATTTCCAAATACCCATTGACCCTAAGGATCAAGAAAAGACCACATTCACTTGTCCTTACGGTACATTTGCTTACAAGAGGATGCCTTTTGGCTTATGTAATGCACCGGGGACGTTTCAAAGGTGCATGATGGCGATTTTTCATGACATGATAGAGCAAACCATGGAGGTTTTTATGGATGACTTTTCCGTATTTGGAAATTCATTTAGCTCATGTCTCACCAATCTTGAAAGAATACTTAAGCGTTGTGAGGAAACACGTTTAGTGCTTAATTGGGAGAAATGTCACTTTATGGTGAAAGAGGGGATTGTTTTAGGACACAAAATATCCAACAAGGGATTAGAAGTTGATCGAGCCAAAATTGATGTGATTGCTAAGCTTCCCCCACCCACCTCGGTTAAAGGTGTGAGGAGTTTCTTAGGTCATGCGGGATTTTATAGGCGCTTTATACAAGATTTTTCTAAGATAGCTAGACCGATGACTCACCTCTTGGAGAAAGAGGCTCCTTTCACTTTTAACCAAGATTGTTTAGACTCTTTTGATACTCTTAAGGAAAAATTGACTAAGGCTCCCGTTTTGGTTTCTCCAAATTGGGAATTACCTTTTGAGCTTATGTGTGACGCTAGTGATTATGCGGTGGGGGCCGTCTTAGGACAAAGAGTTAATAAGCATTTTCAACCTATACACTATGCGAGTAAAACCATGACCGGTGCACAACTTCATTACACTACCACGGAAAAAGAGTTGCTTGCTATAATATATGCTTTTGAGAAGTTTAGACCATATCTTGTGCTTTCCAAAACCATAGTGTATACGGATCATTCCGCTTTCAAGTATCTTATGACCAAACAAGATGCTAAGCCTAGGCTTTTGAGATGGGTTTTGTTGCTTCAAGAGTTTAAGATAGAAATTCGTGATAAGAAAGGGGCCGAGAATTTAGCGGCGGATCACTTGAGTAGACTTGAGCATCCTTTTCAAGGAGATTTACCACACCAAGAAATCAATGAATCCTTTCCATTAGAGGAGCTCATGTCTATCTCTTCCCAAGAGGATTCCACTCCTTGGTTTGCGGATATCGCAAACTATCTTGTGGGTAATGTGCTTATTGAGGGTCTTACTTATCAACAAAAGAAGAAGTTTCTTAAGGAAGTTAAGTATTACTTTTGGGATGATCCATATCTTTTTAGGCAATGTGCGGACCAAATCATTAGACGGTGTGTAGATGGGCCCGAGGCATTTAAGATCTTAGAAGCGTGTCATAAAGGACCTACGGGTGGACATTTTGGGCCTAACTATACCGCCAAGAAAGTCTTTGATTCGGGTTACTATTGGACTTCCATTTACAAAGATGCCCATGAAATGGTGAAATTTTGTGATGAGTGTCAAAGACAAGGAAAAATTACACAACGTGATGAGATGCCACAAAATTTTATCCAAGAGTGTGAGATATTTGATGTGTGGGGCATTGATTTCATGGGACCTTTTCCATCATCTAAGGGAAACAAGTATATACTTGTGGCAGTGGATTATGTGTCCAAATGGGTGGAGGCTAAAGCTTTACCTACCAATGATGCTAGAGTTGTTGTGAAGTTTTTGAAACAATTGTTTGCTAGATTTGGTGTACCTCGGGCCATCATAAGTGATCGTGGTAGGCACTTTTGTAATGATCAATTCACGAGAGTGATGAAGAAGTATGGAGTTAATCATAGACTTTCTACCGCGTATCACCCTCAAACAAATGGTCAAACCGAGGTCACAAATCGTGGTTTAAAGAGAATTTTAGAGATAACGGTGGGAGAGCATCGAGCTTCTTGGTCGGATAAGCTTGATGATGCTTTGTGGGCGTTTAGGACGGCTTTTAAAACACCAATTGGTTGTACGCCTTATAGTCTTGTCTATGGAAAAGCGTGCCACCTCCCATTCGAGCTAGAACATAAGGCATCTTGGGCTCTCAAGTGGGCTAACTTTGATTTAAACCAAGCCGGTTCACATAGGAAAAATCAACTCAATGAGATGGATGAATTGAGAGCCAATGCCTATGAAAATTCTTTGCTTTACAAGGAAAAGACTAAGAAATTGCATGATGCTAAGATCAAGAATCGTGAGTTCAAAGTTGGAGAGCCGGTTCTCCTCTTTAACTCAAGATTGAAACTTTTTGCGGGCAAGCTTAAGTCGAGATGGTCCGGTCCATTCACTATTACTCAATTGTTTCCATATGGAAATCTTGAGTTGTCACAACCCGATGGTCCAAATTTTAAAGTGAATGGTCACCGTGTTAAGCATTACTTTGGGGAGGACATTTCCGTTGAAATGGTCCAAGAGATCCCCATTTTCCCCATGAATTAATTCATTGAGGGACGAGTCGAGCTAGAGACTCATTAACTCAAGCATCGTATAACTAGGTTTAGAGTGTTGTAGGTTAGAAATAAAGGTATAGACTTGGAGATAAGTGTAGGGGAGACCTTCTTTTGTCTTCATGATTGTTTGTAGGGTTGCTCACTCATCTCATGCTTTGGAGCTTATGGAGGAGGCCCTTGTATCCGGTTCACTTCGTTACTATAGTGATTTTTCATTGACACCTTGTGCTTAAACATGAATTCACTAATAGTTGTCCTTTCCTTAACTTGGGTTAAGCAAAGTCTATTCATTGTCATAAGTGTAGGGGAAGTTTTTATACTTCCATGCTCTTAAACATTGAGGACAATGTTTAGCTTAAGTGTAGGGGGTCTTCTATCGAAGTGACCTTACCTAGAACTTGTCATTGTCTTGCATGATAACATGGAAAATTGATTTTTCGACATTTTTCAAATTTTTGATCTACTTTGGCCAACAAAAATATGCATTCATAATTTTTGCATCTATCATTTTTCATTTGCATAACACATTTGCATTGTATATATTTCTTCTTTTATGTTTCATCAAAAATATATAAAAATAAAAAAATATATAATAAAACATGGTTTTAACAAGTTTAGATTTCTTTGACATATTAGGCCCGCCATGGATATTTTGACTCAACCCGAGTTTGCTTATCTAAGCATTCTCTAGCTAGTATCCTTAACCATGTAGTCCTTCATTGGTCTATTAGGCTAAGCATCCACCAATCTCATTATTTGAGATTTTAAATTTGTAGAGAATAGGAAATGATAGAGTTGAAGCAAGTATAAAAGGGCTAGATAAACTTCATGATAATTACTTGTGGCTAAACCCTTCTCTTCTTAACCTCTATTTTCTTCGCATGTATATAATTGTTAATAAATAATCAAGTACGGTTTTAATTGGTTTGTAATCTCTTATGCATTTTTGACTAATCATTCTTGGTTGATATGAGTACGTCTTAAGATTCTAAGTTAGTACGTTTTATGTGTACTAGACTTATGTCATGCTCCATATTTAGCGGGTGTTTTTCCTTTTATTCTTTTCAACTTTCTTTGTGAGGAATAAAGAAAAATAAGAGCGGCTTATGAAAAAAATGAGTAGCTAGAAAAAAAAAGAAAAAGAAAAAAAAAAGAAAGAAAAAAATAATACAAGACTCCCAAGAGGGGCAGTGTGGTGTTAATTATAGTGACTATTGAGTTCCAATATTACCTTGACGGGTTGCGGGGATTCAATAGATTGCTCCAATCCAATATTGCCTTGACGGGTTGCTGGGTTGAAGATTCAAAGTCTCAAAAAGATGGCGGATGTAAATTATTGCGTGAGTTTTATTTTTCTTTCCTTAGCGAGTGTGTAGCTACTTATGAAAGCATGACATGAGGATTTTACACATAAGGCGAATGACTTATTATTCTTGAAACGGACTTGTATTAATTGTGAGCGGTTTTTCAAGTAATGGATGAGAGGATTACTTAGGATTAAAACCGTGCTTCCTTATTTTTGGATTTTACACTTCTTATATTTCACACTTGAATAAATGACAAATTTGCCCACAAGCAATTTGCTCAAATAATAACCGGTTCCACATTTAATTGTCATGAATAAGTTGATGCACTTTTTACTTGTGAATGCAATGATCCCATTTTTAAGCTTGGTATGGGGAAAGTGAAACTTGAGGGTGATAAATGTCCATGGTACCCAAGCCCTAATCTAAGCCATTGAATTCTTTATGAGTTATTTCCATGAAAACCATTTCAAGAAAAATAAAAAAGATACAGATAGAATTGTATTTTGTTCATTGCATTATTAAAAGTCAAAATCATGCATCATGTAGTTTAGAGTAGTGTAGATGCATCCCATATGGCCAAGGTGGGTTAATTATGAGGAGAATGTAAATTTGAGCTTTAATATATATAATTGCATGAGGACATGACAATGTTCAAGTGTAGGGGATTTGATATGAGCTAAAACTCATATCCATTTATCAACAAATAACCCTAAAACATGAAGCAAAATACCAATTTATCTTGCAAAAACAGTATTATGTGGTATGTTTGTGTTGTGTACACTTGTGTAGGTAAAAGGATACATTTTCAAGCAAACAAGGAAAAATCAAGCTTAAATTGATGAAAAAGACAAAGAAGGATCAAAAGTGACAAGACTTTGAAGTACAAGGACATATCTTGACAAACTGCCAAAGATGAAGGACTAAAGTGCAAATATTGTAAAAAGTCAAGATCAAAGTCAAATTTGGTCAACTATCAAGTCAACAAAGTCAAAGGATCAATTCTGCTCAAAGATGAAGTTAGAAGGACTAAAAGTGCCAAAGAAATGAAGTTACAAGCCTTTAAGTGCAATCTGCCAAAGTTCAAGGGTTAAATCTGCCAATGTTGGAAAGTTTACTAGCTTAATCCATGTGATCAAGTTTTGGGCCAATGAGAAGCAAGTATAAGGGGCACACGGATTGCCAAATATTAGCATTAATTTCCCACTAGCCGCCACTCATTAATGAACAAGATCTTAACAGTGTGATCCGTGTGACTTTGTTTCAACCATTTAGAGCATGCCACGTGTCACTCTCAAACAGCCAAAAATTTACCAGGATCGTTTTTGAGCTAGACTGAATTTCATGAAGAGTTGTAAACATCAAAAATGCTTATTTTTGAGAGACGAACACAATGGTAATCATCAATTAACAAGAAATCAACTCAAGCAGAAAGCCCCAATTCATGTTCATACTTTGAAGATCAACTTTGCAGAATTGTGCCACGTGGAGACCTGGGATTGGTCTCAACACGTCATCATCCCCAACAAACTCCTTTCTCAAGTCTATAAATAGCCTGCTAGGTCCTCATTTGTAACAAGTAGTTAAATTTGTAAAAACACACACAATTTACATTTCCTTTCATCTTTCTTCCTTTTTAGCTAAACTACTCAAGAGTTTGACACACTCTTGAGTTAGTTAGTTAGTTAGCATCATTTCAACAACTTTGTAACCAATTTCCATTAATAAAATTTGAATTCTTCATTTCCCGCCAATTCTTATCTTCACTCTACTGTTCATATCCTGCTTCTTCTTGATACTTATGTTGTTGTATTGAGTTTGTAATGATCATTCATTGATCATAACTGACTTTGAAGAAGAATTGTAGCTGTTTGAGTGATTTCAGTTCAAGCCTTAGCATTTTTGAAGATTTCATGATGATTTCTAGTTGATTTGTAGCTGTTGTTGATAGTAGACTGGTTGATCTAGTGCTAAGGTGGTGGTTAGCACTAGGATAGAGAGTTCAGCACTCCTCTACTTCCCAATGGTTACTCCAAAAGGTTTTAAAAGTTTCTGATTTTGGTTCCACTCAATTTGTCAATTGCATGCTATTTTTCCTAGTGTAAAACTTGATGATTGCATGATCAAAGTTGTTTAGCTTGGCTGTTGTTTGATTGTGTACTTGTTTGTAGCTTAATTCTTGTTTAACAACTTTTAATTTTGGATTGTGTTCTAGTTATAGCTTATTTCAGTCAAGTTTAGTCTTATTGCCTTAATTGAGTTCTAGTTGCTTACATTGCTTGCTTTTAGTTTTAAAACATCTCATTTTGAAAACAAAGTTTGGTTTGATAAAGGATTTTACTCAGCTTTAACTAGTTCTATAAAAGCCTTTGTAATTTTCATATAGATCAGATAAAGTGGTGTTTGGCATAAGCATTTGTTAAGTTTTCAAGTGTTGGTTTTTGGAAAATTGATGTTCATTTTCAGTCACTAGGTAATAACAAGTCATTTGAGTCATTTTCCAGTCAAATCTTAGGTCAATCAGGCAATTGGCAAGAAAAAAGATTGGGTCTATTTTCATTCAGTTTTGCTCAAAAAAGTTTCCAATTTCATTTGCCTGGCATTTGTTAGATTCTTGATGAAAGTTAACCAAACCAGCTCTCAGTTCTAGTTCAATATATGAAATTTCAAATTCCAAAAGCATTTTATACAGTATTCAATAAGCATAGAGAAATAAGCAAAATTCTGAATGCATAAGCAAAGTAATGTTTCTGTAAATTGAAACTAGATTTTCAGATCTTTTGATTTCATTAATTAACCAAGCCATTTTCTTTCATAAATCCACTTAGTATATGGTATTGCATGATATTTGAGAGTTTCAGCTTTTTGTCAAAATTTTTGGTCAACGCTTGGTCAACGATAAGCCAATTTCAGCTTAATTCGAATTCCCAGCTTATTACTTGATGAAATTTGTTACAACTTGATTTCCCGTTCATCATTTGAGCTTTTTAATCAGTTTTGGCACAAAAATCAAGTTGTGCTTGTTCAGATTGTCCTAGAGCTTATTTTGAGCTTATTGTGGAGTGCTTATTTGCTTATTAGACGTTTTCAGCCAGATTCCTTTTAGAGACTTAGCTTAATTTGAATTTGAAAAGTTTTGCAATTGGTTTGAACCATTTTGGTCCAATAATAAGCTCAAACGAGCTTATTTGTCTAGTAAACCCGTTTTTGCTTAAAAGATTTTAAAAATTGCATTTTAGTCCTTCTTGATTTAAACAGTTTCTAAACATGGCTAAACTCACATCTTTTTAGGGTTTTCACAAGTTAGTCCTTACAGTTTTGAGTTTGTTAAAATTCAGTTAGCAAGTTTGGAATTTTGTTACAATTTGGTTAGTTTGTTACATGTTTTACATTTTTGATCCTTTTAGTTTGCTGATTTGCATTTTCAGTCCCTATACTTGTTAGAATTTTCATTTTAAGCCTTTTACTTTCCTAGAATTTACATTTTCAGTCCTTTTAGTTTTAAAATTTACCTTTTGAATATTACTTGAATAAAAACTTGGTAATTGCACTATGTTTTACATATAAGTAGGTAATATTTTTCAGTTTTGTAAGGCTTTGTTGAATTAGCAAATAGAATATCCAAAAAAGATTAACAACAAAAAACAGTTAAAAACCCGATATTGATTGGACTTTCAATTAGCAAGAACTGAGAAAAACGAACTGCATTATACACAATTTCAGACAACTAAAGAGATTCCTATTTTAATATTGAGAAATATAAAATAGTGAATCGAAAAGAGTTTAGGATAGAACCGGGAAAAAGGGAGCACGAAATCACGGTTCGTCAAAAGTCATCAAGAGTGTGTCATTGAAGCTCTAATCCCTGCACATGATAAGAAAGAGAACAAGAAACACCACGGGGCTCCCCCTACACTTATGGTGAAGATAGATAGATAATTGGGTTGCCTCCCAAAAAGCGCTTGTTTTTGTTAATCGAGTTACGATCGTGACTCTCCCCCGAATTAAATGGTCCATGGGGAAGCCTCGAATGTAATACCGGGATCAAAGACCTTGTCCTCGTTCCCGGTTGACATCAACAAAGGAGAGGCGGGGGGATAAGTCTTGAATGGGAGAAAGGTCCTTTCAACATACGAGAAGTATGTGAATTCAAGATCCACGGGAGGTGGGGTGGGTAAAGTAAGCACATTGTCCTCCCCCAAAGACAATGGATGCTGAGCAAGCCGCAAAGCCGTATTGTTATCAATCATAGCATAATCAATGTCACCTCCCGGGTCAAAGCACTCATCCTCCGAGATAGTGGCTAAAGGGGAGGATGAAAGGTGCTCGGGAGGGGGACTTGGGATAATACCTTCCTGCAGCAAATTATCAAAAATAATGTCCCCCTCCGTGTCATAATCATAAATACCTGGAGGGATGGAGTGGATGTCGATTTCTTCCAGCAATGGGTCATTATCTTCAACGGGAGGAATAGATGAAGGCAAAGACTCGGAAAGAGGAGGAGAAGTCAACGCTTCGATTTGAGCAATAAGAAGGTGCACTTTCCGTAATCTATCGCGAAGAAGCACGTCTTCCACCTTATCCACAAGATCATGTTCATCGGTGAACTTCTCGTAAACCGGAGAGAATAAATCGTCGTCACCCGCATCTCCCGGTGGAGATTGAGAAAT
Source organism: Glebionis coronaria (assembly GCA_025667525.1). NCBI lineage: Eukaryota > Viridiplantae > Streptophyta > Magnoliopsida > Asterales > Asteraceae > Glebionis > Glebionis coronaria. The sequence goes on along the minus strand of JANFOE010000115.1, from coordinate 544,785 downwards.
TTCAAAAGTGAAATTCTCATAGCTTGGAGAAAAATCGTCATCATTAGGATCGACCTCTTCCGTAAAAGCAACGTCTTCCTCAAGCTCCATAGCAGCCGGTATGTCACAAACCTCATCATCCAATACTTTGTCGAGACCAACATCACTAAGCTCATTCAACGAATCGAGATCCTTAGATGCAGTAGGAACATCGACAGTAGGAGCAGCAACTTCAAAAGATTGGTTGAAAGTGTAGACATCATCGTCGTCGTCATCATCATAATAGATGAGACGAGTCCAGTTAGGAGTGACGTAGTCGGCTAACTCTTCCTTGATAACCTCCACATCTTTAAGAAGCTCATGCAGCAACTTTTGTTGTTCATCGCCCCGAGTATGTTCAATTTCACCAATTCTATCCCACGATGTAATTAAACATTTTGGTGTAGAAAAGAAGGGAAAACGACTAATTGGCTCAAAAAGGTGTCGATGGTTTTCAAGGTTTCATCCACATCAAGCAACGGTTGCCTTTCCTGATGCAAGTCAGCTCGAAGTTGAGCCATACTTTCTAGGATGCCATTCAAAGAAGTGAGTTGTTGATCAAGACTAATTTGCTGAGAGGATTGATGATTGAGGTGTGATGTGGGGGTTCAAAGTTATAGACACTAGGATGATAGCACGATACTTTCTCAAAGACTTGCGACAGATCACAAAAAGAAGCATCGTGAGGGCCCCCACAGATATAGCACCATGGGTATGGAGAGAAACTTGGTGCCTCTTGTGGATAGCTATTATCATTTTCATAATTGTACCCCGGTTCTTGCCCGTGTCCATACGGGTATTGAACCGGGCACAAAACATGCCAATAAGAATCGCTTCCACAATAGATGCACGGGGGAACAAGAGGAGGTGGGTTCAAAAAGGACGAATTAGTCGAGTTGCACAAAGGACAAAATCCGAAGTGGATTTGAGTATTGTCGATATCATTTCCGCACCGCTCACATGTACACCATTGAGAAGAGTCATTCCCGTATGATCGTCTCCCACACCCGACGCAATGGACATAAAAATCCATAAAGAAAAATAGATGAGCAAGAAGAATATTTTTGGTGCAAAAACTTTGAAAAAGAAATGCTTTTTATGATTTTTCAATTTTTTTTTTGGGATTTTTGAAAATTCTTGACACGAAAAATAACGTTCACGAGTGAACGGATCCCAAAAGCCAACGCGTCTCTCACAAAAAACCGTTAATCTTCACGAAAAGAGCCGGCAGCGGCGCCATTTTAATGTAAAGATTTTACTAGTTGAAAAGTTCGTTGTTCACGGTCTCATCAAATTGATCTTCGATTGAATGTGTGACTCAGTTGTTCTTGGTGGAAAAGAAATGGTTTGGTCGTTGTTGTAAAGTAAGAGTGCAAAACTTTAAAGTAAAAGACAAAATAATAAAAGCGATAAACTAATTAAAACTTAAATAAAGACTTTAAAAGAAATTAAGTAAATGACGAAAATATAAAAACTTTAAAAGTAAATGACGAGAAATTAAAGTAAAACAAAACGTAAATTTAAAACCTTAAAAAGATAAAATACTCGAAAAATAAACTAAGACGAACAAGTAAAAATAAAGCTAAGTAAAAATAAGACAAAACAATTAAAATAAACTAAGTAAAAATGGCGGGAAAAATAAATTTAAAAACAAAATTTAAAATTAAAGTAATTAAATTCGCAATATAAAAAAATGAAATAATCTCGAAATTAAAAAGATAATTGTGAAATCATAACCAAGATTTCGCAATGCATTCAAATGCCAAGATTTCGCAATACTGTTGTGATTCAAAAATCGAATCAGATTTCCTAAAAAGGCACAATTTCGCAATAATTCAAAAATCGAATCAGATTTCCTAAAAAGGCACAATTTCGCAATAATTCAAAAATCGAATCAGATTTCCTAAAAAGGCACAATTTCGTAATAATTCAAAAATTGAATCAGATTTCCTAAAAAGGCACAATTTCGCAATAATTCAAAAATCGAATCAGATTTCCTAAAAAGGCGCAATTTCGCAATAATTCAAAAATCGAATCAGACAATTATGCTGAAAGTTGCGAAATTGTAACAGCTTTTCCTAAAAACTAGGAAAACGAGAAAGGACGAAAATAAACAACTTTTTAAGAACTTTTAGGGTACAATAAGCAAAACAAAACACGAATAAGCTACCAATAAGCTAGGAAGAAGATCAAAACTTATAAAAACATCAAAATGAAGGCACGAAAATCAAAAGACTTAATCTTTATGTAAAAACTTGATGAAAAAGATGATGAAAACAAGAACGTGATTAACAAGAAAGATTAAAAGATGAAAATTAAAACAAGATTAAGCTTAAAACGTAAAGATTCAATTAAAAACAAGAAAGGAAGATGAAAGATTAAAGTTCTAGTGAGAGAAACTGTCACTTTCTCTCTCTAAAACTAAACTACTCCTACTCCTAAAACTAAAACTAACCAACCCTCCTAAATGAGTTAAGGAGGGTATTTATAGGAAAAATGGGGAGGTGCATGTGTTGCCTCCTCTCTCTTTCTTTCTTCATGTCTTCTCGTCTTTTAAATTCTTCGACTTTATCGACTTTGTCTCGGGATTAATTAAACTCGTCTTATAATTTCTTTATTTTATTAGACTCGAGTTCTTCGGCTTTATTAAACTTCTGTATTTAGACTTGTTCTTCGATAAATCTTCAGAATTGGTCTTGGACTTCCGTTCTTTTTCCACTCTTGATTTCTTGACTTCGTCTTTTGTCTTTTTCTTCGATAAAAGCCAGTGAAATCCCGTGTTTTCTCCACTTTTCACCTTTTCGTCCTAAATCACAACAAAAACACAAACCACGCATAATTCCGACATAAATGACATAAAATTCACGTTTTGGCTCGGTTATTATTGTAATTAAGTGGTAAAAAGGATGGGTGTTTACACACCTATCAGGTCCAAAAACCTAAACCAAAGAAAACATTATCTAGGGGACGTCAAAAGAAGAAGGCGGTCGAAGAACCTCCAAAACGACAACAGCATTGGACAACAGCGGAGGAAATTTTTTTGACAAAAGGTTGGGTTTCCGTGTCTACTGACAGCATTAGTGGAAACGAAATGAGTACGTAGGGATTTTGGACAAAAATTCTTGAGTACTTTGAGAGCAAAACGGGGGAACCCGGGGTTCGTACTTATGATTCTTTGAACGGTAAGTGGAAGTCAATGCGACCTTGTATTGCTCGTTTTTGTGGTGTTTATGGTCAAATGATGCAGATGGGGCCTAGAAGTGGTGCATCGGATGCTGATATGGTTAATGATGCGTTGATGTATTATGATGCTCAAGTTGGACAACCGTTCAAATTTCGTCATTGTTGGGAGATTTTGAAAGACGTTCAAAAATGGAAGGAGGTTGAATTTCCTGCCGAATTAGCTAGGACTTCCAAAGTAAGCAAGAGATACGAGTCATCTGGGTCTAGTTCGTTTAATACAAATTCTATGGATGCAAGTAACAGTGTGGATGTTGATGCCACTGATAATGAAGAAGTTCAACCGATCCCACGTCCAATGGGAAGGGACAGAGCTAAGGCTAAGGCTAAAGGGAGCAGAGTTTCGGGGGAGTCGAGTACAAACGACGAGGCTTTGGCTAGGTTGATGTTGTCTGGGTTTGGTGAACAAGAAGAACGGGCCTTTACTGTGCAGGGTGAACAACAGGCCGCATATTTTGAGATGAAGAATAAAGAGATTCAAGTCCGGGAAAAAGAAGTGGAAATAGCCCGATTGAAACAGCAAAAGGAAGACTTGGACTTTTATATGCAGCCGATAGATCATTCGACGGGACGTGATCTTGCAGTCGCGGAGTGGCGCAAAAATCAAATCAAGGAGGCCTATAATATCCCGTTTTAGATTTTTTTTTAAATGTTGTTTTTTTTATTTTCTATGTTTTTATTTTTATTTTCGTACTGTGTTTTAATTTTTAATGTTTTATTTTTAATTTTGTACTGTGTTTTAATTTTCTGTGTACCCATGTTGTAATAAAATTGTATGAATAAAAAATATTTAATGAAAAAATGGGGTGATGTGGAGTGAGTTTGGGTGAGTTTGGTGAGTGCCATTACCTCCTGTGGTGAGTTTGGGTGAGTTTTGGTGAGTTTGGTAAAAAGCTGATGTGGCGCTGAGGTGGAGGTGAGTGGGTTTCACCCCACTCCCACTAGTCTAAGGAAAGTGTTTGAGTTAGCTAAGATAACCACTTTTTCCCCCCAAGTTGATATTGTGTAAGGATTACAAATGCTCAACCGCCATTTTAGCATCGTCTCAGCTTTCTCACTCCTCTTACTAACCCACTAAAAACTCACATTTCAAGGTTACTAAGGAAAAAAAACCACCTCCACCTCATCTTTTCACTATCACTTTTATTTAATTTATTCATACATTTAATTAAAAATGATACAAGAGGGTAAATAAAACCGATACTTAGATGAATTAAAAACAAAAACTTTTATTAAAAACATAAACAATACATTGGGTAATTAAAAATATTACAAGGATATTAAAAACAACACATAAATAAATAAAAACGATACACGAATAATTTAAGAAGTAGGAAGAAACCACAGATAAGTTTTCAAAACCTTCCAACAATGAAGATACTGAAACCGGCACCTATACTCAGCTTCATATTCACGAAGGGCGTTATTTGTTACATCCTCGTCAGTTGCTCCAACTACCCGTGTACGCGTTGCGTTGTTGTAACATCCAACAAACCTACGTACGACACATATTAGAACTGATAGGTATGTAAACACCCATCCTTTTCACCACTTAATTACAATAATAACCTACCCAAAACATGTATTTTATGTCACTTATGTCGGAATTATGCGTGGTTTGTGTTTTTGTTGTGATTTAGGACGAAAATGTGGAAAAGGGAGAAAACACGAGCATTCACGGGCTTTTATCGAAGAAAAAGACGAAAGACGAAGTCAAGAAGTCAAGAGTGTAAAAAGAACAGAAGTCCAAGACCAATTCTGAAGATTATCGAAGAAAAAGTCAAAAGATGGAAGTTCACCAAAAGCCGAAGAACTCAAGTCTTATTTATGAAGAAATGTCGAGACGAGTTTAAAGAAATCCCGAGTCAAAGTCAATAAAGTCCAAGATTAAGAAGATTAAAGGCTTAAGGACTTGATGGTGCAATTAAGGAAAAATGAAGGAGGGGAGGAAGCTTCCTAAGCACTCCCTAATCCTCCCCTATAAATAGTCATTAGGATAATCATTTTCATTTTGTTGGCTAGTTTGACAAACTATGCTCTTCCACTTTAATTTTTGCACATTTAAATTCATGTCATTTACTTTATTGTCAAATTTAAATACATGTCTTGCACCTTAAATACCTTTAATTTCAAGTAAGTTTCCTTATAATTATTGTCAATCTTTACTTTATTGTTTGATCTCCTATCTTCCTTTCTTTAATCTTTATGTTTATGTTCATGTTCATGTTCTTGTGTTTTTATTTTGATTAAAGTGGGTTTTGATTATTTTGGTTATATTTGTTAGTTTGATTGTTTTGATTTGTTTGATTATCATTAGTAGATGTTTTGTGATTAGTTTGATTTAATCTTTTGGTTGATTTTGTTTAGTTTTTATTAGATTCGTGTATATCTTGGTATCCCCTGTTCTTCGCTTGTCTGTTACTGTGTATTCCCAGAAAATATTCCGGATCAAAGGCCAAAAGTTATTCCGTGTGAAGGTGTCTGCTGAAAATATTCCGTATCAAAGTCGTTCATCCGGAATAATTAATTATTCCGCGATCAAAGTGCTCTATTCGGAATCTTCAACATTCCGGATCAAGGTTTTAGCCAAGGTGATTCATCCGGAATATCCAATATTCCGGATCAAGGCATTATTCCGGATCAGCAAGAACATTCCGGATCAATTAGTTTATTCGGAATAATTTATTATTCCGGATCAAACGGTTCATCCGGAATATCAGACATTCCGAATCAACAGGATATTCCGGATCAAGGGCTTCCATCCGGAATAAGTGACATATTTCGGATCAAGGAGTTCTATTCGGAATATTATTCCGGATCAAGAGATATTCCGGATCAAGGGCAACATTCCGGATCAAAGCTACATTCCGAATAAAGAAGTTTATTCCGGATAGGTGACATATTCCGAGTAAGCATTTTATTCCGGATCAAGAGTTTTGGGCAATATTCCGAGTGAAGAAGAACATTCCGAACGAAGGTGACATTCCGGATGGATGTTTATTCCGAATGAGGGTATTTATCCGGATGAGCTATTTTTCAGGTTCTTTTAATTTTTGTCTTTAATTTTCTGTTTTTAATTTTCAAGCTTTATTTTTCCCGCCTTTTTATTTAGTCGCACTTTAAGTTTACTTGCCTTAGATTTATTTTAGCCTTGCCTTAGTTTTAAGTTTTAGTTGCGTTTTAAGTTTGCCTTAGATAGATTTAATTTTGCGTTATTTACTTTTAGTGCCTTTTAATTCCCGTCTCGCTTTTAAATACTTGCCCTTTATTTTAAATTAGAGTAGATTTACTTTAACGTCATTTTACTTTAAAGTCTTGCACATTTATTTTCAAAACAACCAAAAACATTCTTTTCCACCAAAAACAATTGAGTCGTACTTTTAACCGGAAATCAATTCGTTAAGATACCGAGAAAACGAACTTTAATTTTTATACGGGCAAAAGCCATGTATCAAATGGTGCCGCTGCCGGCTCTTTTCGTAAAGATTAACGGTTTTCTGTGAGAGATGCGTTGCTTTTTGGGATCCGTTCACTTGTGAGCGTTATTTTTCTTGCTTAAAAATCTTCAAAAATCCAAAAAAATTAAAAATTGTTAAAAAACCATAAAAATTAAAAATTGTTAAAAATACATAAAAATTAAAATTTTCAAAAATCCAAAAACATTTTATTTTTATTGTGTATATATATTGTCTTTGCGTTTGGTATTGTTTTCTTTTGCCTTTGTAGGTGTATGCGTACTAGATCTTCTAATTATCAAGAGCCAAGACTCGAGAAGATTTAAGTATGGCAGGTGTGAACAACAACAATAATCCACCGCACCTCAATAATAACAACAATGTTTTTCCACAACCCGATCTTCGGACAATGGAGGAGCTTCGTCAACCTACCATGTTTGGACGAGGAGGACCGATTGCGCCGATGCAAATCACGGCTCCGAAGTTTTCGTTGAAGCACCACATGATTCAGCAAGTGCAAACTAATCCATTCGCCGGAATGCCTGATGATGATGCCAACAAACACCTCGACAAATTCATTACAATCACTCAAAGCATGAAGTTGCCCGGTGCCACAATGGATGTTCTTCGCCTTCAACTCTTTCCACATACTTTATCACACCACGCCGAGAAATGGTTTGATCGTCTCCCGAAGAATTCAATTCATACTTGGGATGACATGACTCAACGCTTTTTGTCGCGCTACTTTCCACCATCCATGGTCACGAGCCTTCGCAATCAAATCAGCGGTTTCATGCAAGATCCCGATGAATCTCTCTTTGATGCTTGGGAAAGATATAATGTCTTGATCGATCGTTGTCCAAACCACAACATGCTCCCTGTGACCTTAATTGATACTTTCTACAACGGTTTGACTTTTCGAGATCGTGATACGATTAATGCAGCCACCGGTGGCACATTTATGAAAAGGAGACCCGAGGAGTGTAGAGAGCTTATTGAAAACATGACTACTCACCACAAAAACTGGGATTCCTCCGCTTCTTCAAGGAACAACCCGAGAGTCAATGTTTCTTCTACTTCAGCAAACCCCGACATGACCGAATTCACCCGCATGATGACCGAAATGAACAAAAGTATCTTGCTTCTCGCTTCAAACCAACAACAACAAGTTAAAGCGGTTGCACCTTCTTGTGAAACATGCGGCGGTCCACACTCATACACCGATTGTCCTTCGACTCAAGGAAATCCGGAAAATGTGTATGCAGCTTATGGTAATTATTCACCGGAAAATTACCCAGCTCGACCTCAAGGGGATAGAAATTTGCTGAGTTACCGATCAAACAACTACCTTTCACCCGGTTTTTCTCCTCAAAACCAAAACCCCGCCAACAACTACAATAGAAGCAACCAAATCCCACCAAGAGCTTCTAATCCTTATCACCCACCCGCCCAACAAGCCCCACCCATTAACCCCGATGTTGAAGCTTTGATGAGAACCCAAGGTGAGCAAATCAAGAATCTGTAGAGCCAAATTATCAATTTGAAAGGAGATATTACCAAGCAAGGGAATGACATTAGAATCGAGCTTCGAGATAATATTCAATCCTCCTTCAGCAATCAAACGAATGATTTGAAGAATATGCTTGCTAGTTTCTTGCCCACAACTCAACCTTCTGCTTCGAGTTCTCTACCTTCTAACACCGTCACCAATCCGCGAGCGAATGTGAGTGCTATTACTACCCGTAGTGGAGTTACCATAGTAGGACCACCTATCCCATCCCCATCATCTACACCTCCTCCACCACCATTTATCCCTACTCCTCCTACACCTAGTATTAGTGCACCATTACCGTCTCCGCCTCGTCATGACGATGTTCCCAAGAAGAACCCTTCAACATCTCAACCTTTACCTTCTACTCCTCCACCACCCAACCCCAGCATTCCTTATCCATCTCGCTTAGGCAAGACCAAAATGCACACAAAGGATGACATTCAAGTGTCAAATTATTTGAAGATGATCTCTCAAATGACTTTCAACATTAGCCTTGTTGAAGCACTTGTTCACATGCCGAAATTTGTCAAAGCATTCAAGGAATTGCTTAACAAGAAGGAGAAGTTGATTGAGCTCGCCAACACACGCTTAAATGAAAATTGTTCTGCAGTTATTTTTAAAGAACTTTCGGAAAAACTTGGAGATCCCGGTCGTTTTGTGTTGCCTTGCATCTTTAACAAAACCGAAGAATTTACTGCCCTAGCTGATCGCGGGGCCAATATTAATCTTATGCCTTTGAGTGTTTGGAAAACACTATCATTACCCGACCTTACTCCAACAAGGATGACTCTTGAACTTGCAAATCGCACTCTCGCTTACCCCGTTGGTATAGCCGAAGATGTGTTCATCAAAGTTGGCACATTTACTTTCCCGGTCGACTTTGTTGTTGTTGATTATGAAATGGACCCTCGTATACCTTTAATACTTGGTCGGCCATTCTTGAGAACCGGACGAGCTTTAGTTGATGTTGCCGAAGGTGAGTTAATCTTAAGAGTCGGGGATGATGCACAGGTTTTTAAAATGGGGAAGCTTACAAGCAAATACTTTGGACGAGAATCTGCGAATATGATTAATGTGCTTGATGATTTTGTCATCTACAACAATCCTCTATTCGAGACTTGCATTGATAATCCACTATTTGACGATGATGTGGATGATTCTCTCTCCAATTTGGAACCTTCTCCCATTTATGATTCTCCATCGATCTTTGATGCTTATGATGATGATTCTAGCTTAGATTCTGATGATTATGATGACCTTACTTCCGAGTATCCCGACCTGCCCATTTATGATGATTTTGATGAGGCCGATACTATGTCGAGTGATTCTTCACATGATAAAGATCATCCGTCATCCATGCTTAATCCTACTTTGGATGATTACTCTTTTGAGGAAGACTTCTCTACGTTTCTCAATACATACTTCCCTCATGAGAGTGATGCTCCTCCTTTAGACTTTGAAGATTATCGTCTTGATCCTACTTTGGATTTGAAGAAATTTCTTACAAAGGAGAAGCAACTGGTCGACACCAACATCCGCAACACGTATGAGTTAACACCTCTTTGTCTACCTTCTGAGGACGAGGTTGTGCATCTTCTTCGCGGATCATCTTTAAATTCTGCTGAGCCTGAGTGCTATTTTCCCTTAAAGGAAAAGGTGTTCGACCCCGGTATCGATCTTCTTGAGCCATCTCAGTATCCGTCTGATGAAATAAAAGGAAAGATTTTTGGAACTACTGAAGATATGCTTGCACCTCACCATACTTGCTTCCACCGTGCTCCATCTTTGCTTAAGGGAACCTTGCCTATTCTTCTTTAGCTTGCCTTGTTCGCCTTAAGCTTGTGCTATTTGATGGACGAAAACTATGTCTTTGATCCCGGTGGATATATTTCACGCTTCTTCCTATGATAATCAAGGTCGAGTCAGGCTCACGACTCGGTTAACAAAAATCAAGCGCTTCTTGGGAGGCAACCCAAGTATCTATCTTTTAGCTTTCTTTATCCTAAGTGTAGGGCGACCCGTTGGTGTTTGCTCTCTCCTCTCTTCTACTATTCAGGGATTCGAGCGCTCAATGATCCACTCTTGATGATTCTTGACGACCCGTGATTCCGTGTTCCCATTTTCCCGGTTCTATTCTAAACTCTTTTCGATTCACTGTTTTATATTTTCCAATATTAAAATAGGAATCTCTTTAGTTGTCTCTTCCTTAGCGAGATTTAAACAAAGTGCACAATGTCCTAAGTGTAGGGGAGTTTACTCCCACATGCTTCAACATTGAGGACAATGTTTATGTTAAGTGTAGGGGGACTTCTATCGAAGTTAAGTGGCCTTTTCCTTGTATTTGTCCTCATTTTAACCGGAAAATCAATTTTTCGACATTTTTCAAAATTTTTGATCTATTTTGGCCTATTAATTTTTCCCTTTATATAGTTATTTTCCTTCCTTATTAGAATAAATTTTAATAAAGTGGTTTTAATTTTCAAACGTTGTGAATCTTTTGACTCAACCCGAGTTTACTTATCTAAGTTTACTCTAGCTAGTATCCTTAACTTGTTTAAGTCAAGTTTTGCTAGGCTTTTATATAGGGAGCTATAAAACGCGAAAGTCTTAACTCTCACGGGTTAAGAATAAGAACTTTTCGCAAGTTCCTATAATTGATCCTAGAGAGTCGTTTATCAAGGGAACTTTAAAATGCGATTTCTAAACTTGAAAAAGTCTAAGAATTTGCAAGATCCTATAGGCGACTCGAAAACCCAAAACTTTGATTTAATAGGCTAAGCATCCACGAGTCTCATTACTTGAGATTTTAAACTGTGGAGAACGAGAGATGATAGAGTCAATTATAAGTTTGGTATTCTTTCGTGAATTTATGCGAGTTAATTATAAGCCTATTCTCCCATCGCTTGTTAATAAATTTATCTGCAATAAATAAGGTTGTACGATTTGAAAAGTTACTTAGCTTCTAGCCCAAGATCGTTTAAAATTTGCTCGGTATGGATTAGAGTTCATAGCCAAGGCATAACTTATTGAAGCGGGATGCGAAGATTGGCGGGTCCAAAAAGGTCCTAACAAGGCATGAGGGCTATATTTTGTTGCTAAAGATCCCAAGTGATGTGAAGAATCATTTATCAAAGATCAATATGAAGGATCGAGACACACAACGAAAAGCAAAAACTCCCCAAAAGATTATGGAGAAGTCTATCCGAAAAGGCCCTAACAAGGTATGAGGATGAATAGATCCAAGTCCAAAAAGGAGGCGGATCGTTGTATATCAAAATCCCAAATAAAGATTGGAGAAAAATGAAGAAGTCGTGGTCCATATATGAAGAATCTCTCAAAACTTCAAGTGAAGAAATTCCTATTATGAAGAGAAGGCCATTATTTCATGAACGTCTCTCAAGGTATGAAGTATGAAGTCGCTGCCAAAATCGGTCCGAGAAAGGTCTCAAATCGCGAAGCGAGTTATGCCAAGATATGAACTTTATGAGGTCCCGAGAAGCAGTTTTAAAAGATTTTGTCCTTTAGCTAACTATTGATTAAATCGTTCACTTTATTTTCGGCCTAAATAAGTATCAAAATAAGTCAACAATGCATCCTCGTGATCATTCAAGACAACAATAAAATATAAGAGATACACCTAGGAATAAGGGAGTCTAAGTGAGTAATTGGCCCACATGAGTTCGTGTTAGTTTGCTAACTTATAATAACAATGATCTCATTTTTAAGCTTGGTTTGGAGAAAGTGAAAACTTGAGGATGATGATTATTCATGACATTTCCAAAACCCAAGGTATGTTTTTGATTTCTTTACTTTGAATGTTTATAATTTTCTATCTCTTAGATAAAGGCCAAGGTGGATTGATTATGATGAAAAATGCAAACGTGCTTTGTAACTAATGCATTGCATGAGGACATTGCAATGGTCAAGTGTAGGAGATTTGATAGGTATGTAAACACCCATCCTTTTCACCACTTAATTACAATAATAACCAAGCCAAAACGTGTATTTTATGTCATTTATGTCGGAATTATGCGTGGTTTGTGTTTTTGTTGTGATTTAGGACGAAAATGTGGAAAAGGGAGAAAACACGAGCATTCACGGGCTTTTATCGAAGAAAAAGACGAAAGACGAAGTCAAGAAGTCAAGTGTAAAAAGAACGGAAGTCCAAGACCAATTCTGAAGATTTATCGAAGAGAAAGTCAAAAGACGGAAGTTCACCAAAAGCCGAAGAACTCAAGTCTTATTTATGAAGAAATGTCGAGACGAGTTTAAAGAAATCCCGAGTCAAAGTCATTAAAGTCCAAGATTTAAGAAGATTAAAGGCTTAAGGACTTGATGGTGCAATTAAGGAAAAATGAAGGAGGGGAGGAAGCTTCCTAAGCACTCCCTAATCCTCCCCTATAAATAGTCATTAGGATAATCATTTTCATTTTGTTGGCTAGTTTGACAAACTATGCTCTTCCACTTTAATTTTTGCACATTTAAATTCATGTCATTTACTTTATTGTCAAATTTAAATACATGTATTGCACCTTAAATACCTTTAATTTCAAGTAAGTTTCCTTTTAATTATTGTCAATCTTTACTTTATTGTTTGATCTCCTATCTTCCTTTCTTTAATCTTTATGTTTATGTTCATGTTCATGTTCTTGTGTTTTTATTTTGATTAAAGTGGGTTTTGATTATTTTGGTTATATTTGTTAGTTTGATTGTTTTGATTTGTTTGATTATCATTAGTAGATGTTTTGTGATTAGTTTGATTTAATCTTTTGGTTGATTTTGTTTAGTTTTTATTAGATTCGTGTATATCTTGGTATCCCCTGTTCTTCGCTTGTCTGTTACTGTGTATTCCCAGGAAATATTCCGGATCAAAGGCCAAAAGTTATTCCGTGTGAAGGTGTCTGCTGAAAATATTCCGTATCAAAGTCGTTCATCCGGAATAATTAATTATTCCGGATCAAAGTGCTCTATTCGCAATCTTCAACATTCCGGATCAAGGTTTTAGCCAAGGTGATTCATCCGGAATATCCAATATTCCGGATCAAGGCATTATTCCGGATCAGCAAGAACATTCTGGATCAATTAGTTTATTCGGAATAATTTATTATTCCGGATCAAACGGTTCATCCGGAATATCAGACATTCCGAATCAACAGGATATTCCGGATCAAGGGCTTCCATCCGGAATAAGTGACATATTCCGGATCAAGGAGTTCTATTCGGAATATTATTCCGGATCAAGAGATATTCCGGATCAAGGGCAACATTCCGGATCAAAGCTACATTCCGAATAAAGAAGTTTATTCCGGATAGGTGACATATTCCGAGTAAGCATTTTATTCCGGATCAAGAGTTTTGGGCAATATTCCGAGTGAAGAAGAACATTCCGAACGAAGGTGACATTCCGGATGGATGTTTATTCCGAATGAGGGTATTATTCCGGATGAGCTATTTTTCAGGTTCTTTTAATTTCTGTCTTTAATTTTCTGTTTTTAATTTTCAAGCTTTATTTTTTCCGTCTTTTTATTTAGTCGCACTTTAAGTTTACTTGCCTTAGATTTATTTTAGCCTTGCCTTAGTTTTAATTTTTAGTTGCGTTTTAAGTTTGCCTTAGATAGATTTAATTTTGCGTTATTTACTTTTAGTGCCTTTTAATTCCCGTCTCGCTTTTAAATACTTGCCCTTTATTTTAAATTAGAGTAGATTTACTTTAACGTCATTTTACTTTAAAGTCTTGCACATTTATTTTAAAAACAACCAAAAACATTCTTTTCCACCAAAAACAATTGAGTCGTACTTTTAACCGGAAATCAATTCGTTAAGATACCGAGAAAACGAACTTTAATTTTTATACGGGCAAAAGCCATGTATCAAATGGCGCCGCTGCCGGCTCTTTTCGTAAAGATTAACGGCTTTCTGTGAGAGACGCGTTGCTTTTTGGGATCCGTTCACTTGTGAGCGTTATTTTTCTTGCTTAAAAATCTTCAAAAATCCAAAAAAATTAAAAATTGTTAAAAAACCATAAAAATTAAAAATTGTTAAAAATCCATAAAAATTAAAATTTTCAAAAATCCAAAAAGATTTTATTTTTATTGTGTATATATATTGTCTTTGCGTTTGGTATTATTTTCTTTTGCCTTTGTAGGTGTATGCGTACTAGATCTTCTAATTATCAAGAGCCGAGACTCGAGAAGATTTAAGTATGGCAGGTGTGAACAACAACAATAATCCACCGCACCTCAATAATAACAACAATGTTCTTCCACATCCCGATCTTCGGACAATGGAGGAGCTTTGTCAACCTACCATGTTTGGACGAGGAGGACCGATTGCGCCGATGCAAATCACGGCTCCGGAGTTTTCGTTGAAGCACCACATGATTCAGCAAGTGCAAACTAATCCATTCGCCGGAATGCCTGATGATGATGCCAACAAACACCTCGACAAATTCATTACAATCACTCAAAGCATGAAGTTGCCCGGTGCCACAATGGATGTTCTTCGCCTTCAACTCTTTCCACATACTTTATCACACCACGCCGATAAATGGTTTGATCGTCTCCCGAAGAATTCAATTCATACTTGGGATGACATGACTCAACGCTTTTTGTCGCGCTACTTTCCACCATCCATGGTCACGAGCCTTCGCAATCAAATCAGCGGTTTCATGCAAGATCCCGATGAATCTCTCTTTGATGCTTGGGAAAGATATAATGTCTTGATCGATCGTTGTCCAAACCACAACATGCTCCCTGTGACCTTAATTGATACTTTCTACAACGGTTTGACTTTTCGAGATCGTGATACGATTAATGCAGCCGCCGGTGGCACATTTATGAAAAGGAGACCCGAGGAGTGTAGAGAGCTTATTGAAAACATGACTACTCACCACAAAAACTGGGATTCCTCCGCTTCTTCAAGGAACAACCCGAGAGTCAATGTTTCTTCTACTTCAGCAAACCATAACCTACATGTGGGTTTCTAGTGGGTTTGTGTGAGATTTATGGCAACCCACGCGTGGGTTTGTGTCAACTCACCCCCACCCGTGGGTTTTTTCAACCATTTCCTTCAGCCTTAGATAGACCATTGTAGTGTAGAAAATTTAGTGTTTTGTTTGTTTATACCGATTTTTTCTTTTTTTTGGATACTAGATTATGTTTATCGCACATATTTGTTTATTTACTTAGCACGTAATCTTAATTCTAGCATCTTAGGATATTAGAAAGCACTCTATTTTTTGTAATAATTTATATGAAAGTTTATGGACTTATATTTAATAGTCGTGTGATAGGATCGAACTCGAGATTACGGGATTGCACACAATACGTAAAGAGTTAATTTAATTAATGAATATATTTATTGTATTTATTAATTTATTTAATAAATATATATATTATATTTATTTAATTAAATCGAGCTATATAACTATATAACTTTAGTGATCGTTAATTAATTAAGAGTTAAGTATTAACGAATGTTAAATAATATATAGAAAGAGGATTAAAAAGGAAGAAAGACGGAAGGTTCCGGAACACCCCATATGGGGGTGTTCGAGGGTCGGTTAGGGCATAACAAGGGGAAGGCAAAACTTGCCTTTTATTTGTTTGGGCTATATTATAAATACATCCCCTTACCCCTCATAATCTTCATAACTTGAATCTCTCCGTCTCCTCTCCTCTTGGTCGATCGCAAGGTATACCCACGAAGGGTATTCGGTTGGTTTTCTTAGTTGATCAACTATGTTTATAATCTAGTCATAGCCCCTCTCTAGGGTTGTTGGGTAGATTATTTACAAGCGTTGTAGCTCGGTTTACACGTGCTAAAATTACAGTTAGCTCGTTGTATTACGTGTGTAAAAGATCGTAATATAGTCTTACTTTAGACTATATCTTGGTGATATACGGTATAAACCCGAATTGGTGATTCGTTCTTCATCTTGTGGATTTGCTTTAGTAAATGTATGTAACCCTAATTCGATTAATTATAATTGTGTTATTATTATGATCTTGTTAAATCGCTTCCGCTATGTGTGCTTTGATCTCGTTTAAGGTTTTGTGTAATTGTTATGAACTATATAAACCTTCAGTGGTATCATAGCCGTTTTAACATGTTATAATTATCGAAAATCTAAAGTTTTTTAAATAATAATTGTTTTGAGTTAAAACTACATGTTTTTTAGGTTTTCTTAAAATTAGGGTTTTGTTTTTAAAAATTAGGGTTTTGGCCGAATTTTTAATAAAAAAAGAATTGTTTTGTAACCCTAAATTATATGTAAGATAATTTTAGATTAAATTGCATGATTAATTGTTATGTCATGTATGGTTATGATTCAAAGATATTTAATTGTTAAGATTTGTGAGGAATCCATGATAACGTGCATATTTTAATGGATCGTAAAATTATATGTTTATATGATTTTATGTGCTACATGATTATTTGATTCAACAAATCTAGAATTAGGGAAGACTTTTATATAAATATAAAGACCTATATTTGATCATTATTGAATAAATTGTATGCATGTGGCTATTTGATTCATTTATTGCACATATAAATTGTTATTATGTGTTTATGATTTAGTTTTTTTTACTTGTTTATATTAAAAATTGTTGAATTGCTGTAAACAAGGGTTTTTTATGAAAAGAAATAAAATGGACTAAATCATATTAAAAATAATGATTTGTTAGAGATTTAAATTACATAAGATTACGTTGATTGATGAATTGCAATAATAATCTAACGGCCTACTCCTT
Organism: Glebionis coronaria; assembly: GCA_025667525.1. Lineage (NCBI taxonomy): Eukaryota > Viridiplantae > Streptophyta > Magnoliopsida > Asterales > Asteraceae > Glebionis > Glebionis coronaria. The sequence continues at coordinate 527,767 of JANFOE010000115.1, read as the reverse complement.
TTGACAAATTATAAAGTGGGTTTAACGCACCGCTGGTCATGTACCCGGTTAAGGAAGGAGGTGTTATGCCTTAATCACTGACCAAATTCCCGGCTCGCCTGTGCGTCAAATTGAAATTACCTACGATTATTAATTGAATTATACCTTAAGGGTGATTTATCAAAAATTCACATCCGAAACACAATGAATAAGGCATTGCTTTGTGCGTAGCCGAGTTCTAGCAAAAGTACGTTGTGAATAGTTGTGGGTAAATTCTTTAATTGGTTTAACCAATACCGCAACATAATTTATGAAGAAATTTAATCTCGTGAAAAATTTTACTAAATGTTTTATTAAACTTATGCTATGGAGTTGTATGTATGCTTCTCCATACATAGATTTTGACATCAAAATTTATACCCTTAAAATTTAAGTCGAATGCTCCTAATTGACGAACACTTGAAATTACTTCGTCATCAAATGAGATTTTTGGGTGATGTTGTGATGGAGAGAAAACCTTTCATAGAATGAGAATTCGTATGATGGTTTTACGTTACTCGGATTTGACGATTTAATTAAGTTACTCAGTGAGATCTGGAAACTTAATGCATTCAGAAGGGATGAAACATGTTTACAATGCAAAATGTTTCTTTGGCAATGTAAATCCCTTAAAAATCTAGAAATTGGAAATTGTTTGTCAATTGAATTGTTCGACAAGTCGCTACATTGAGTACATTCATTACCAGCAGATCAACTAATGTAATGGATCTATGTCAATATAGTTCTATAATTCAAGGAAAATAATATGGTTTTATACTAGGGTAATTTTATTTTCTTGAAAGTATTTTGTTATAGGAAATACTAATATTTGAACTTATTTCTGTAGAAATGGCTCAACCCACCAATAACACTATAAGTTCCGCGTTCAAAGCTTTCTTCGAACGTCCTGAACTTACTGGCCCAAACTTGAATGATTAGTATCGCTCGCTAAGAATTGTCTTGAGAGCAGCGGGTACTATTGATATCTTGACTACTCCCCATCCAGAGGATCTTGCTGAAGGAGCATCTGATGCGCAAAGGCTTGAACACGCTACTAATGTTAAGAAGCACTTTAAGGTGGCTTGCTTAATGCTAGGTAAAATGTGTCCTCCACTTCAACAGAAGTATGAACTATTTTCACCAAAACGAATGCTCGATGAGCTCAACGCTATGTTCGAGAAGCCGCAAGCTATGAAGATCTACGACTTAGTAGATGCTTTGCATAGCTGCAAGCAAGCTCCAGGAAAGTCCGTAAGTGCCCATTATTTGGAGATGAGGGGTTATATGGAACATATCATTGCACTAGGACAACCCTATGATCATAATATGGCTATCAACTTGATCAATAGGTCCCTTAACAAGAACTTCAATGATTTTGTTAGAAACTATAATATGCATTGCACGGGGAAGACAGTTAATGATTTTCATGCAATGCCCATTGACTATGAAAAAGGGGTAAAAGACAAGGCATCTACCGCTACGCCTTCTGTACTAACCATACAAAAGGGTAGAGTGAGTAAGCCAAACCGTAAGCGGACAAGAAGAAAGGCAAAGCCAAGGGTGATAAGGGCAAACAAGTTGCGACCTATTCGAAACCTAAGCAGAACTTTGTCAAGAAGAATAGATCTCAGAATGATGAGACTTGTCACCATTGCAAGGCAAGTGGTCACTGGAAGAGGAATTGCCCTCTTTACCTCGAAGAGTTGCGAGAAATAAAGAAGAAGTCTGAGCAGAGCGCTGCAGCTTCAGGTACTTTATTTATGATTGAATTGTTTAATTTAACAAACAAATTAAATTCCTGGGTATATGATACGGGATACGGTATTAACATTTGTAATACGCTGCAGGGATTTAATCTGGAAAGGAAGCTTTCCTATGGGGAACAATTTATGCAAGTGGGCAATGGCGCACAAGGAGCAATTGAAGATTTAGGAACATTTAATTTAGTTTTACCTTCGAGTTTAGTACTGATTTTTAGGGGTGTTATTTCCTTTTCTTGTTTGTTAAATAATGGATTCGTTCACACGATTGATAATAATGGAATTTCTGTTTGGAAAAATGGTATTTTTTATTTTAATGCAATTTTTGTTAATGGTGTGTTTGAAATAGACATGCATGATAATGAATCCAAGCATAATAAATCGGTCTTTAGCATGAATAAGAAGAGAAAGTTTGACAAGAACTCTTTTTATCTTTGGCATTGTAGACTTGCCCATATTGGGAAGACTCGTATACAAAAGCTTCAACGTGAAGGTCTTTTGGAAAATATCGATGATGAATCATTCGATAAATATGAGTCTTGTATCTCTGGAAAGATGACCAAGAAATTTCTTAATAGCAATATTGAAAGAGCTATCGATCTACTTGGACTGATAGATATTGATGTGTGTGGGCCACTTAGACATTTGTCAAGGAAATGTGCTAGCTACTTCTTAACATTTACGGATGATTATAGCCATTATGGTTATGTTTATTTACTTAAGCATAAACATGAGGTATTTAAAACATTCAAAGTGTTTAAAGCAGAAGTAGAAATGCAACTAGGAAAGAAGATAAAAGCTCTTCGTTTAGATAGAGGTGGTGAATATTTAATTCAAGAGTTTATAAATTATCTAAGTGAGAATGAAATTGTTCAGCATCTTATTTCTCCTTATACTCCACAACAAAATGGTGTATCCGAAAGGAGAAATTGTACATTATTGGATATGGTCCGATCTATGTTTAATCTTGCAACTTTACCTTTATCGTTTTGGGATAATGCTTTAGAGTCTGCTATTCGCACATTAAATATGGTTCCCACAAAGAAGGTTTATAAGACACCATATGAACTATGGCATGGCAAGAAGCCATATTTGTCTTATTTAAAGGTCTGGGGTTGCGAGGCGTATGTGAACCGTGACTCGGGTGACAAACTCCAACAACGATATGTCAAATGTATCTTTGTAGGATACCCTAAGGAAACTATGGGTTACTACTTTTATTATCCACCTGAGACCAAAGTGATTGTTGCTAGGTATGAAGACTTCCTTGAATCTGATCTTGTAAATCAAGAGTTCAGTGGGAGAAATTATGATCTTGAAGAGAGTCATATAGATACATTACCTTCTGAAAACACTAGCGATGTAATTCCCGTAGAACCAGAAAGTCTGGCGGTTCCACTGGAATTAGTTCCTCTACGTAGATCCGCAAGGATTAAAAACGCAAATAGCAATATATGTCTTAACATAGAGGATGATGATGAAGTAGAGGATCTTGGTGAACCTGCTGATTATAAATCCGCCATACTTGATCCTGAGAATGATAAGTGGATGGTTGCTATGGATGAGGAAATGAAATCTATGAAAGTAAATGATGTTTGGATTCTTGTAGAACCACCACCGAATGTTAAAGTAGTGAGACATAAGTGGATATACAAGAAGAAAACCGAAATGGACAGAAAAGTACAATCCTATAAAGCTCGTTTAGTAGCGAAAGGTTTTACTCAAACTTTTGGCGTAGACTACGAGGAAACACTTTCTCCTGTAGAAGACTTAGGAGCTATTAGGATTCTCATAGCTATAGCAGCATACTATGACTATGAGATATGGCAAATGGATGTTAAAACTGCCTTTTTGAACGGTCGCTTAGATGAAGACATCTATATGCAACAACCAGAAGGGTAGGTTGATCCTGAGTATCTAGGACACGTGTGCAAACTTCAAAGATCTATTTATGGTTTGAAGCAAGCATCGCGTCAATGGAATAAAATATTTGACGAAGAAATCAAAAAGTTTGGATTTATTCAGAATCGTGATGAGCCATATGTATATCGTAAAGCTAGTGGGAGTGATGTAGTATTTCTAGGCTTACTATATGTTTATGACATATTAATCATGGGAAGTAACATTTCAAGACTTAAAGATGTTAAGGATTATCTTGGTAAATGTTTTTCTATGAAGGATTTAGGAGAAGCTGCATACATTCTGGGAATTAAGATCTTTCGGGATAGGAAAAGACGGTTAATTGGTCTAAGTCAAGATGCTTATATAGATAAGATATTGAAGAAGTATAACATGCATAATTCTAAGAAAGGTTTTCAACCTATGAAAGTTAAGTATAATCTGAGTCATGAGATGGATGCATCTACTCCTGAAGAGGAGGCATACATGCAGAAGGTGTCTTACTCTTCGATCGTAGGATCTATAATGCATGATGTTAGATGCACAAGGCATGATGTGGCGTTTGCTCAGAACTTGGTTAGTAGATACCAACAGAATCCAGGGAAGCTACATTGGACTGCTGTTAAACATATTCTAAAGTATTTAAGGAGTACGAAAGATATGTTCTTGGTATTTGGAGGGAAACCAGACATATAACTGAGTGTGACAGGTTTATGTGATGCGTCCTGGCAATGTGATAATGACGATACGAAGTCTCAGACGGGTTACGTTTTTGTTATCAATGGAGGAGCAGTTGAGTAGAAGAGCAAGAAGCAGACAACGATTGCAATGCATGCTACTCAATCTGAGTACATGGCTGCTTCAGAAACTGCAATGGAAGCTGTTTGGATTAGGAAGTTTATTGGAGATCTTGGAGTGATGCCTTCAATTAAAGAACCTATAGATATGTATTGTGACAATTCTGGCGTAATAATATTCGCCAATGATTCTGGAGTCATGAAAGGCGCCAGACACTTTAAACGTAGACATCATTACGTACGAGAACAAGTTGAAGCTCGTGAAATAAAATTAATAAAAGTTCACACAAATGATAACGTAGTTGATCCTTTAACTAAGGTTTTGCCTAGACCAAAGTTAGTTAAGCATGCCAAGGCGATTGGGCTGCAACTAGCTAGCGAACTCATGCAATAAATCTGTGATTAGTATTTGGATACAAGATGTTAAGACATTTTTATTTAATAAAATAAAGATTGGGTTTCGTTTATTCTTATTATTTAATTTTGTATCATATTTTACATGTTTTAATCCATGAATAAATGTTATGCTAAACTATCCGTTGTCGATTAATAATATGGGAATACTATTAAACTAAGACAAATCAAAATAGCGATAGAGTATACTTGAAAGTATATTGATCGATTTTGGATGATATTCGATGAATCGAATATTGGACTTATCCTAACTATATGATTTTAGTTTATGGATGTTTGTCATTAAGTAAATCATAAATAGTTATCCTTAGACTTGAGATACCAGAAAACTGTTATGAATCTAGTGCATCTCTGTGGAATAATCTAACGTTAAACGTAACTGGTAGCTATAAGGATTATTTTCAGAAGTGTTGCAAAATTCATAAGTTTTGCTCGTAGTGAATATGGGATTTATTTCCTCCAATTTTTTTTTGGAGTTTAATACAGTTGGGCCCCTCGTGGGATTAGTAAGATGTTTGTGTGGCCACACCCAAATTTGTTTTGGTAATCTTGCTGAATCTGTGAACGAGAAACGGAATGGTTAATGAAAGGAATGACTGAGATCCATATCCTTGTTAACATTGTATTAGAAATAAAAGGATAATAATAATAATGATGAATCATTAAAAAGGTTTTATCCAGGAGACCTTACTCGAGTTGTACTAGAGACATTGCTAAGTGTAACTAGACGTTAGTCAATGTAATCACGATATTCAAAATATGTCCAAGTGGGAGCTGAAAGTTTATGGACTTATATTTAATAGTCGTGTGATAGGATCGAACTCGAGATTACGGGATTGCACACAATACATAAAGAGTTAATTTAATTAATGAATATATTTATTGTATTTATTAATTTATTTATATATATATATATATATATATATATATATATATATATATATATATATATATATATATATATATATATATATATATATATATATATATATATATATATATATATATATATATATATATATATATATATTATATTTATTTAATTAAATCGAGCTATATAACTATATAACTTTAACGATCGTTAATTAATTAAGAGTTAAGTATTAATGAATGTTAAATAATATATAGAAATAGGATTATAAAGGAAGAAGGACGGAAGGTTCCGGAACACCCCATATGAGGGTGTTCGAGGGTCGGTTAGGGCACAACAAGGGGAAGGCAAAACTTACCTTTTAATTATTTAGGCTACATGTATTCTAGGCTTATAAATACATCTCCTTACCCCTCATAATCTTCATAACTTGAATCTATCCCTCTCCTCTCCTCTTGGTCGATCGCAAGGTATACCCACGAAGGGTATTCAGTTGGTTTTCTTGGTTGATCAATTGTGTTTATAATCTAATCCTAGCCCCTCTCTAGGGTTGTTGGGTAGATTATTTACAAGCGTTGTAGCTCGGTTTACACGTGTTAGAATCACGGTTATCTCGTTGTATTACGTGTGCACAAGATCATAATATATTCTTACTTTAGACTGTATCTTGGTGATATACAGTATAAACCCGAATTGGTGATTCGTTCTTCGTCTTGTGGATTTGCTTTAGCGTAAAGGTATGTAACCCTAATTCGATTAATTATAATTGTGTTATTATTATGGTCTTGTTAAATCGCTTCCGCTATGTGTGTTTTGATCTCGTTAAGGGTTTTGTGTAATTGTTATGAACTATTTAAACGTTCATTATATAGGTGGAATAATAGGATCATGGATTATATGTCTTGTTTAATTGTAAGTTAGTGAACCAAGTTAGGCTCGCATGTGACCTTGTTTAACACGTAAGTCCCAATTCTTATGCATTGATTATAAAATTTAGCTACCACCATATAATAGTGGTAAGTAGTAAGTAGGTAAAGTCTCGTTGAGCTAGGAGTAACAACAAGACCAACATTATTACCTTCTAAGATATAGAGTAAAGTGCAAAAATCATCCCTTTGGTTTGTCAAAAGTTTGAATTACATCCCTCATTAATACTTCGCGCAACATACATCCTTGTGGTTGTAAAATGGTGCACCATACATCCTTGAGGACGGATGGTGCAAATAATGTTCAGTTAAGGATTAAAATTGTTTGACACCTTAATGGTGTTTTAGTCCTTTTATAGCATAGGGATGATTTTTGCACTTAACTTAAAAAAATAAAAAATTTCTAAAAGTTTTTTTTAAAAAAATTTTTGCGAAAAAAGCTTCTTTTCAATAAATTTTCGAAAGAAGTTTTTTTTTAAATACTTAAGAATATTTTTTTAAAATTTACTTTTTCTGAAAAAACTTTTATTTTTTTTAATTTTAAATATTTTTTTCCGAAAAAAACTTACATTTTTTATTATTGAAATCATAAAATGTTTTATATTTATTTTTTAACTTTTAAAAAGTTTATTTTTTGGAAAAAAAAATTCCAAAAAAAGTAAATTTTAAAACAAAAATTCTTAATTTTTATGAAAGTTTCTTTTTCGAAAATTCATTGAAAAAAAAAACGTTTTTCGAAAATATTTTGAAAAAAAAATATATTTTAAATTTTCTTTTTTTTTCGATATTTTTTTTTGAAAAGTTAAGTGCAAAAACCATCCTTGTGTTGTAAAAGGACTAAAACACCCCTAAGGCGACAAACAATTTTAACCCTTAACTGCAAATTATTTGCACCATTCGTCCTCAAAGATGTATGGTGCACCATTTTACAACCACAAGGATGTATACTACGCGAAGTATTAACGAGGGATGTAATTCAAACTTTTGACAAATCAAAAGAATGATTTTTGCACTTTACTCTTAGATATATTAATCAATACATAGGATCGCCTTAATATATGAATGATATGTTGTCTTGAGATAAAAAAAATCATTGCACTAAAATAAACAAACATGCGTTACATCACATTAGATCTAGCTAGCACTGTTCCCTTAAGATAAAACTTGAGCTGTAGGAATGAGATTCGATAGGATTATGAAAGAGATAATAAGGATACGTCACCAAAACAACATGTGTCAATCTCTCATATTGAACCCCTGGATAAAAAAACAACCTTGTAATATTGTACATAGTATAATTTAGGTAGGGTGTAACATATGTATAATTTGGACTACAATCAGATAAATTAAACACTATTAAGAATTACGGAGTAGATTTTAACCTTGTTCTTAGTGATCGACACCTTATATACCAAACTAGTCCATGATCGACCGAGTACATTGCCCGATAGATATGTTCTATTAGATTAAAATGGTTAAATTGGCAAATATAAATGTAAAACTTGAGTTAAAATAAATGTCTTATACGACGCGCATAAGTAGGATATGACATTTCCATTGCGTGCAATCCAAATAATCAAGATACATGAGAATGATGAAACCAAATGAAATGATTATGATGAGGCATGATGACGTATAGTACGTAATGGGTCGAGAATATGTCAGACCTGATAGAAGGTCGACCCACATCTTACGTAACATTAATCCATACCTTATAAGTATAGGATCAGGGTCATCCTAGCTCCTTAGGTTATTCACTTTCACCTCTTTTATATCACACTTATACTGTAACTAACTTGACCGTCGAAGGGTGGATCCCGGGGCTCCGGCCCGGGTCCCTTTCTAACCAGTTGTACTTTGTTTGTAACATGATTGAAGGCTTTGAATGACGACGAATGGCCTAAGAGAGTCGTTAAGACCAACCCGACCAAATTATGCATCGACAAGTAGACACCATCTGTAAAACCGCGAATGAAACATGTCTCGTGTTCTCATCTTTACGAAAAACTATTTATAAAAAGACGAATTTGGTTAGAGATGGGTAAAAACGGGTTTGAAATTGGAACCATATGATCTTTACAGAAATTATGGTTTTGGATCAGTAGGTACAAGTTATCCATTTGACATCCCAGACTGAAATCTTGTAAAATATTTTCCATAATGGAATTTCAAAATATTTTCTATATATGTTATGGCCCGGCTTCATTGTAGTTTTGGTCTGTTCCAAAAAGCATGTCGCTGCCCGACTTTCTTATATTTACATCCACCAAATAACAATATTTGCAATGTCCGGACTATATTTTTCTTTTTGGTATCCGTGGTTACAGGCCTCGTCTTTCCGTGATACTCCGCATGTCGAACAGATTTTTGTTTTTTATCTGTGGTCATATGTCACATCCTTCCGCGATGTTCCGCACGTTCAGACATATTTTCCTTTTTAGTATCCGTGGTCGTAGTCTATGTCCTTTCGCGACACTCCGCCCTTCCGGAATTTTTTTTCTTTTTTCTTTTTATCCTTGTTCATAGGCCCCGTTCTTCCGTGATATTCCGCACGTTCGGACATATTTTTCTTTTTGGTATCCGCGTTCACAAACTTGTATTTATTAATAATACACTATGATTTTAAATAATACAGTGAAAGCTATGGTTGAGACGAATATCATGTTGCATTTGAAAAAAAAAAGAATGATAAGAATAACTTTTCATGTCTTTTATTACCGATCAAATCATCCGCGAATAAACTAAATCGATTACTTTTCATTTTTTATACATCCGTGGGAAACTTTTTAATGCGGCCATCGACTTGTCTTACATCGTATACGGAGATGTTACATACCTATATCATAAAATTTAACATGTTTGTCTTGGGTAAAGGTTCCGACCCATCCGGCTGTTAAAAGAACGGTTCCAAGACAACTGTGTGCGATTACTTCTCGGCGCCACCCGGTCCAAAACTTTGGACATCCATAATTTTTGTACGGGTTCGGTCCTTGATATAGCAAACATCCATCCAAGCTTGACCATTCTAAAAATCGTCGATTTATTTCGTCATTACACGTAACCGTGCCGCGAGTGTTCTTTTAGCTTATTGGAGATGAAAAGATAACACAAATAGTATACCAATATATAATCAAACATTGGTGGATGTATGCAATCCACATATGCCTATATGTGGTTAACGCTTGCAGAGATGTGATGGTGGTGGGCAAGGCTTACTTACATAGACGTGAAAATATTTGTAGTACACCATATGTGCACACTTGACACTATTATGCCCACGTGTATAAATGGTTAAACCATATTATTTTTCATTAATATTCGCTACAGTCCTGTTAATGTACGTACTGGTCATAATAAATTAACAAACACCTTGTGTTTCATATTTATATCACATATGGTTGAGCCACCTTCATAGTAAGCTTTGTGTTACGTGGGCCACAACCTGCTGGGGTAAGTGCTAAAATGTATTCATGATTTTTTGATACTTAAGTATATCAGTTTAATAATACTATTATAATATAGCACCACAAAACTTAGGGGACTATACTCGTATAATAATACCATTAACATTATCTTATTTGATGACAATTTGACATATATTCTGTTGGTGTCTTTTATTGAGTAACGGGGTGATAGGTGTGTAAACACCCATCCTTTTACCACTTAATTACAATAATAACCAGGCCAAAACGTGTATTTTATGTCGTAAATGTCGGAATTATGCGTGGTTTGTGTTTTTGTTGTGATTTAGGACGAAAATGTGAAAAGGAGAGAAAACACGGGCTTTCACGGGCTTTTATTGAAGAAAAAGACAAAAGACGAAGTCAAGAAATCAAGAGTGCAAAAAGAACGGAAGTCCAAGGCCTATTCTGAATATTTATCGAAGAAAAAGTCCAAAGATGGAAGTTTAATAAAGCCGAAGAACTCAAGTCTTATTTATGAAGAAATTTCAAGACGAGTTTAAAGAAATCCCGAGACAAAGTCGTTAAAGTCGAAGAACTTAAAAGGCGGGACAAGAAAGAAAGAAGAAAGAGAGGAGGAAGCGTCCTTCCACTAATCACCTCCTCCTCCTATAAATAGGAGTCATTAGTTTCATTTTGTTTTTGTTGGCTAAATTGACAAATTAGCTCTTGCATTTTAATTACTTGCACATTTACCTTATTGCACTTTAATTACCTTGTCTTGCACCTTTAATTTCAAGTAAGTTTACTTTTTATGTTATTGAATCTTTACTTTTATTGTTATTCTCTCATCTACCTTTCTTTCTATGCTTTAATCTTTATGTTTATGTGCTTATTTTGTTGCTTATTTGATTTATGTTCATGTTTTTACGCGTTTGGTTGATTTAGCTTATTGATTCTTTAGCTTATTTGTGATTTTTATTAAAAATTGATTTTATAAAAGTTATTGTTTTTAAAAGTTATTAAATTTTGGTTTAATAGCTGTTTCTTAAAAGTGTTTTGGTTAAGTTTTTAGATTAGAGCTTATTGATTTTTGGCTTATTTTTGGTTAGCTTATTAGCATATCTTGATTCGGATCCTATAAACCTCCACTTTCTGTTTTCCGGATAGGGGTAAAACCCTCTTTTTTGGATAAGGGAAGTTACAGATATTCCGGATAAGACCCCGAGCTTGTTTTCCGGATAAGCGCTAGAATCACGTTTTGCGGATAAGCATATAAAGTGTTTTCCGGATAGTGTGAAGAATCCTTTTTCCGGATAAGGTAATTAGGTCGTATTCCGGATAAGAGGGTCGAGTTTGTTTTCCGGATAAGAAAGTTTAGGTAGATTCCGGATAAGAACATTAAGACTTTTTCCGGATAAGAACCCTTAGCAATCGCGTTTTCCGGATAACACCTAGAATCCACTTTGCGGATAAGGATACAAAATTGGTTTTTCGGGTAAGTGTTTAAAGCACTTTCCGGATAAGGGTTATATTGCGTTTTCCGGATAAGACTGAGAAGGCATTATTCCGGATAAGAGCTTTAGTAGTGTTTTGCGGATAAGGAAGTTAGAGGATTCCGGATTAGGCCTTGTTGTGTTTTCCGGATAGTGACAGTATCACGGATTCCGGATAAGGCTAGTTTTTGGACTTTTCGCACTTAAGTTTTTTTAGTTTTAAGCATTTACTTTTCCCGCCTTTTTCCTTAGTCGCACTTTTAGTTTACTCGCCTTTAGTTTATTTTAAGTTTACACTTTTAGTAACTTGCCTTAGATTTATTTTTAAGTTTGCCTTTAGGATAGTTTTAAGTTTGCTTTATTTACTTTTCGTCACGCTTTTATTTCCCGTCATTTATTTTTAATTACTTTTAGCTTTATTTTTCCTGCTCTTTACTTTAAAGTTTTGCATTTTATTTTCACTACAACGACAAATATTTTTCTTAACCAAAAACAATTGAGTCACACGTTTACCAATAATCAATTCGATTAGACCACTTCAACGAACTTTAACTTTTATACTGGCCAAAAGCCTAGTATTAAATGGCGCCGCTGCCGGCTCTTTTCGTAAAGATTAACGGTTTTCTGTGAGAGACGCGTTGCTTTTTGGGATCCGTTCATTCGTGAGCGTTATTTTTCTTGCTCAAAAATTTTCAAAAAATCCATAAAAATTAAAAACTGTTAAAAATCCATAAAAATTAAAAAATTTCAAAAAATCCAAAAAGATTTTTATTTTCATAGTGTATATATATTGTCTATTTCTTTGGTATTGTTTTCTTTCGCTTTCACAGGTGTATGCGTACTAGATCTTCAACTTATCAAGAGCCCGAGACTCGTGAAGATTTAGCTATGGCAGGTGTGAACAACAACAAAAATCCACCGCACCTCAACAATAACAACAACAATGTTCTTCCACAGCCCGATCTTCGGACAATGGAGGAGCTTTGTCAACCCACAATGTTTGGACGAGGAGGACCGATTGCGCCGATGCAAATCACGGCTCCGGAGTTTTCGTTGAAGCATCACATGATCCAACAAGTGCAAACTAATCCATTCCGCGGATTGCCTGATGATGATGCCAACAAGCACCTCGACAAATTCATTACTATTACTCAAAGCATGAAGTTGCCCGGTGCTACTATGGATGTTCTTCGCCTTCAACTCTTTCCACATACTTTATCACACCATGCCGAAAAATGGTTTGATCGTCTCCCGAAGAATTCCATTCATACTTGGGATGACATGACTCAACGATTTTTGTCGCGCTACTTTCCACCATCCATGGTCACGAGCCTTCGAAATCGAATCAGCGATTTCATGCAAGAACCCGATGAATCTCTCTTTGATGCTTGTGAAAGATATAATGTTTTGATCGATCGATGTCCAAACCACAACATGCTCCCTGTCACCTCAATTGATACTTTCTACAACGGTTTGACTTTTCGTGATCGTGATACGATTAATGCAGCCGCCGGTGGCACATTTATGAAAAGAAGACCCGAGGAGTGTAGAGAGCTTATTGAGAACATGACTACTCATCACAAAAATTGAGATTCCTCCGCTTCTTCAAGGAACAACCCGAGAGTCAATGTTTCTTCTACTTCAGCAAACCCCGACATGACCGAATTCACCCGCATGATGGCCGAAATGAACAAAAATATCTTGCTCATCGCTTCAAACCAACAACAACAAATTAAAGCGGCAGCCATTCCTTGTGAGACATGCGGCGGTCCTCACTCATACACTGATTGTCCTTCTACTCAAGGAAATCCGGAAAACGTGTATGCGGCTTATGGTAACTATTCACCGGAAAATTACCAAGCCCGACCTCAAGGGGATCAAAATTTGCAAAGTTACCGGTCAAACAACTACCTTTCACCCGGTTTTTCTCCTCAAAACCACAATTCCAACAACAATTACCATAGAAGCAACCAAATCCCACCTCGAGCTTCTAATCCTTATCATTCACCCGCTCAACAAGCCTCACCCATTAATCAAGATGTTGAAGCTTTAATGAGAACCCAAGGAGAGCAAATTAAGAATCTGCAAAGCCAAATTATCAATTTGAAAGGGGATATCACTAAGCAAGGGAATGACATTAGATACGAGTTTCGAAATGATATACAATCCTCCTTCAGCAATCAAACGAATGATTTGAAGAATATGCTGGCTAGTTTCTTACCAACCACTCAACCCTCTACTTCGGGCTCTCTACCTTCAAACATCGTCACCAACCCGCGAGTGAATGTGAGTGCTATTACTACCCGTAGTGGAGCAACTTTAGTAGGACCATCTATCCCACCCCCAGTTACTCCATCTCCACCTCCTCCACCACCATTTATCCCTACTACTCCCACACCTAGTATTAGTTCACCATTACCGTCTCCGCCTCGTCATAAAGAAGTACCCAAGAAGAATCCTCCACCAACCCCACCTTCACCTTCTACACCTCCACCACCCAACCCAAGCATTCCTTACCCTTCTCGACTCAACAAGGCTAGAATTTTGACTAAAAATGACATTCAAGTCTCTAACTTTTTGGACAAGATTGCCGGCATAAACATCACCTTTACCCTTGTTGAAGCTCTTGCCCAAATGCCACAATTTGTCAAGATGTTTAAGGAATTACTTAATAAGAAGGAGAAGATGGCCGAGTTTGTTAATACTCGCTTGAATGAAAATTGCTCTGCAATCCTTCTTAAAGAACTTCCGGAAAAACTTGGAGATCCTGGTCGTTTTGTGCTACCTTGTACTTTTAACCAAACCGACGAATTTAATGCCTTAGCCGATCTCGGGGCAAGTATAAATTTGATGCCTTTAAGTGTTTGGAAAAGTTATCATTGCCCGACCTTACACCAACGAAGATGACTCTTGAGCTTGCAAATCGCACTCTCGCTTACCCCGTTGGTATTGCCGAAGATGTGTTCATTAAAGTTGGCACATTCACTTTTCCGGTCGACTTCGTCGTTGTTGATTATGAAATGGACCCTCGTATTCCGTTAATACTTGGACGCCCAATTTTGAGAACCGGTAGAGCTTTAATAGATGTGGATAAATGTGAACTCATCTTAAGAGTCGGGGATGATGCACAAGTTTTTGAAATGGGGAAGCTTACAAGCAAATCCTATGGAAGAGAATCGGCGAATATGATTAATGTGCTCGATGATTTTGTCGTCTACAACAATCCTCTATTTGATTCTTGCAATGATAATCCACTGTTTCAAGATGACGTGGATGATTCTCTCTCCAATTTGGAACCTCCACCCATATATGATTCTCCACTGATCTTTGATGCTTATGATGATGATTCTAGTTCCGATGGGGATGATTATGATGATTTTACTTCCGAGTATCCCGACATGCCCACTTATGATGATTTTGATGAGGCTGATACTCTCTCGAGTGACTCTTCTCATGATGAAGATCCTCCGCCAACCATGCTTAATCCTACTTTGGATGATTACTCATTTGAGGAAGACTTTTCTACTTTTCTCAATACATACTTCCCTCATGAGAGTGATGCCCCTCCTTTGGACTTTGATGATTATGGTCTTCATTCTTCTACGGATTTGAAGAAAATTCTTTCAAAGGAGCCGACACCGGACGACACCAACATCCGCAACACGTATGTCTTGACACCTCTATGTCCACCTTCTGAGGACGAGGTTGTGCATTTTCTTAGCGGATGTTCTTCAAATTCTGCTGAGCCTGAGTGCTATTTTCCCCTAAAGGAAAAGGTGTTTGACCCCGGTATTGCACTTTTCAAGCCATCTCAGTATCCATCTGATGAAATAAAAGGAAAGATTTTTGGAACTATTGGAGATATGCTTGCACCTCTTCACCCTTGCTACCACCGTGCTCCATCTTTGCTTAAGGGAACCTTGCCTACTCTTCTTTGGCTTGCATTGTTCGCCTTAAGCTTGTGCTATATGATGGACGAAAACTATGTATTTGATCCCGGTGGATGTTTTTCAAGCTTCTTCCTATGCTAATCAAGGTCGAGTCAGGCTCACGACTCGGTGAACAAAAATCAAGCGCTTCTTGGGAGGCAACCCAAGTATCTATCTTTTAGCTATCTTTATCCTAAGTGTAGGGGAGACCCGTTGGTGTTTGCTATTTCCTCTCTTCTCATATTCAGGGATTCGAGCTTTCAAAGATCCACTCTTGATGATTTTTTGACGACCCGTGATTCCGTGTTTCCGTCTTCCCGATTCTATCCTAAACTCTTTTTGATTCACTATTTTATATTTTTCAATATTAAAATAGGAATCTCTTTAGTTGTCTCTTTCTTAGCAAGATTTAAACAAAGTGAACAATGTCTTAAGTGTAGGGGAGTTTACTCCCACATGCTTAAACATTGAGGACAATGTTTATATCAAGTGTAGGGGGGACTTCTATCGAAGTTAAGTGGCCTTTTCCTTGTATTTGTCCTCATTTTAACCGGAAAATCAATTTTTCGACATTTTTCAAAATTTTTGATCTATTTTGGCCTAGTAGTTTTACCTTTGTATAGTTATTTTCTTTCTTTGATAGAATAAAATTTTTAATAAAGTGGTTTTAATTTTTCAATGTTGTGAATCTTTTGACTCAACCCGAGTTTACTTATCTAAGTTTACTCTAGCTAGTATCCTTAACGTGTTTAAGTCAAGTTTTGCTAGGCTTTTATATAGGGAGTTTTAAAACGCGAAAGTCTTAACTCTCACGGGTTAAGAACAAGAACTTTTCGCAAGTTCCTATAATTGATCCTAGAGAGTTGTTTATCAAGGGAACTTTAAAATGCGATTTCTAAACTTGAAAAAGTCTAAGAATTTGCAAGATCCTATAGATGACTCGAAAACCCAAAACTTTGATTTAATTGGCTAAGCATCCACGAGTCTCATTCCTTGAGATTTTAAATTGTGGAGAACGAGAGATGATAGAGTCAATTATAAGTTTGGTATTCTTTCGTGAATTTATGTGAGTTAATTATAAGCCTATTCTCCCATCGCTTGCTAATAAATTTATCTGCAATAAATAAGGTTGTACGATTTGAAAAGTTACTTAGCTTCTAGCCCAAGATCGTTTAAAAGTTGCTCGGTATGGATTAGAGTTCATAGCCAAGGCATAACTTATTGAAGCGGGATGCGAAGATTGGCGAGTCCTAACAAGGCACGAGGGCTACATTTTGATGCTAAAGATCCAAAAGTGATGTGAAGAATCATTTATCGAAAATCAATATGAAGGATCGAGACACACGACGAAAAGCAAAAACTCCCCAAAATATCATGGAGAAGTCTATCCAAAAAGGCCCTAACAAGGTATGAGGATAAATAGATCCAAGTCCTAAAAGGAGGCGGATCGTTGTATATCAAAGTCCAAAATAAAGATTGGAGAAAAATGAAGAATTCGTGGTCCAAATATGAAGAATCTCTCAAAACTTCAAGTGAAGAAATTCCTATTATGAAGAGAAGACCATTATTTCATGAACGTCTCTCAAGATTTGAAGTATGAAATCACTGCCAAATATCGGTCCGAGAAAGGTCTCAAATCGTGAAGCGAGTTATGCCCAGATATGAACTTTATGAGGTCCCGAGAAGCAGTTTTAAAAGATTTTGTCCTTTAGCTAACTATTGATTAAATCGTCCTACTTTATTTTCAGACTAAATAACTATCGAAATAAGTCAACAATGCATCCTCGTGATCATTTAAGACAACAATAAAATATAAGAGATACACCTAGGAATAAGGGAGTCTAAGTAAATAATTGGCCCACATGAGTTCATGTTAGTTTGCTAACTTATAATAACAATGATCTCGTTTTTAAGCTTGGTATGGAGAACGTGAAACTTGAGGATGATAATCATTCATGACATTCCAAAACCCTAAGGTAACTTTTTTATTTCTTTACTTGTTTTGTTATTTTCTATCTCTTTAATAAAGGCCAATGTGGATTGATTGTGATGAAAAGTGTAATCTTGCTTTGTAACTAATGCATTGCATGAGGACATTGTAATGGTCAAGTGTCGGGGATTTGATAGGTGTGTAAACACCCATCCTTTTACCACTTAATTACAATAATAACCAGGCCAAAACGTGTATTTTATGTCGTAAATGTCGGAATTATGCGTGGTTTGTGTTTTTGTTGTGATTTAGGAGGAAAATGTGAAAAGGGGAGAAAACACGGGCTTTTACGGGCTTTTATCGAAGAAAAAGACAAAAGACGAAGTCAAGAAATCAAGAGTGCAAAAAGAACGGAAGTCCAAGGCCTATTCTGAAGATTTATCGAAGAAAAAGTCCAAAGACGGAAGTTTAATAAAGCCGAAGAACTCAAGTCTTATTTATGAAGAAATTTCAAGACGAGTTTAAAGAAATCCCGAGACAAAGTCGTTAAAGTCGAAGAACTTAAAAGACGGGACAAGAAAGAAAGAAGAAAGAGAGGAGGAAACTTCCTTCCACTAATCACCTCCTCCTCGTATAAATAGGAGTCATTAGTTTCATTTTGTTTTTATTGGCTAAATTGACAAATTAGCTCTTCCATTTTAATTACTTGCACATTTACCTTATTGCACTTTAATTACCTTGTCTTGCACCTTTAATTTCAAGTAAGTTTACTTTTTATGTTATTAAATCTTTACTTTTATTGTTATTCTCTCATCTACCTTTCTTTCTATGCTTTAATCTTTATGTTTATGTGCTTATTGTGTTGCTTATTTGATTTATGTTCATGTTTTTATGCTTTTGGTTGATTTAGCTTATTGATTCTTTAGCTTATTTATGATTTTTATTAAAAACTGATTTTATAAAAGTTATTGTTTTTAAAAGTTTTTAAATTTTTAATAGCTTTTTCTTAAAAGTGTTTTGGTTAAGTTTTTAGATTAGAGCTTATTGATTTTTGGCTTATTTTTGGTTAGCTTATTAGCATATCTTGATTCGGATCCTATAAACCTCCACTTTCTGTTTTCCGGATAGGGGTAAAACCCTCTTTTTCCGGATAAGGGAAGTTACAGATATTCCGGATAAGACCCCGAGCTTGTTTTCCGGATAAGCGCTAGAATCACGTTTTGCGGATAAGCATATAAAGTGTTTTCCGGATAGTGTGAAGAATCCTTTTTCCGGATAAGGTAATTAGGTCGTATTCCGGATAAGAGGGTCGAGTTTGTTTTCCGGATAAGAAAGTTTAGGTAGATTCCGGATAAGAACATTAAGACTTTTTCCGGATAAGAACCCTTAGCAATCGCGTTTTCCGGATAACACCTAGAACCCACTTTGCGGATAAGGCTACAAAATTGGTTTTCCGGATAAGTGTTTAAAGCACTTTCCGGATAAGGGTTATATTGCGTTTTCCGGATAAGACTGAGAAGGCATTATTCCGGATAAGAGCTTTAGTAGTGTTTTGCGGATAAGGAAGTTAGAGGATTCCGGATTAGGCCTTGTTGTGTTTTCCGGATAGTGACAGTATCACGAATTCCGGATAAGGCTAGTTTTTGGACTTTTCGCACTTAAGTTTTTCTAGTTTTAAGCATTTACTTTTCCCGCCTTTTTCCTTAGTCGCACTTTTAGTTTACTCGCCTTTAGTTTATTTTAAGTTTACACTTTTAGTAACTTGCCTTAGATTTATTTTTAAGTTTGCCTTTAGGATATTTTTAAGTTTGCGTTATTTACTTTTCGTCACGCTTTTATTTCCCGTCATTTATTTTTAATTACTTTTAGCTTTATTTTTCCTGCTATTTACTTTAAAGTTTTGCATTTTATTTTCACTACAACGACAAATATTTTTCTTAACCAAAAACAATTGAGTCACACGTTTACCAATAATCAATTCGATTAGACCACTTCAACGAACTTTAACTTTTATACTGGCCAAAAGCCTAGTATTACGGAGTGAGTAACCCCATAATTATCTTCGTGCATGTCACACAAATATCTCCGAATATAGAAAGTATGTAAGAGGCATTGCAAGTTCAGTACTAAGTAAAATGAGATATTCACATCACCTGCCCACGGAAGTAAACCTTCCGTCGGTCGTAAGTCGGATGTAATATATGCGACACCCGGCCACGGAAGTACGCCTGTCGGCCGTAAGTCGAATGAAATACTCACATCACCTAGCCACATAAGTATGCCCTCCGTTGGCCGTAAGTCGGATGTAATATCTGCGACACCCGACCACGGAAGTACGCCTTCTGTCGGCCGTAAGTCGGATTTAATATCCATGACACTCGGCCACGGAAGTACGCCTTCTTTCGGCTGTAATTCGAATGAAATATTCGCATCACCTGGCCACGGAAGTACGCTTTCCGTCAATCATAAATCGAAAGTAATATCCGCGACACCCGGCCATGGAAGTACGCCTTCTGTCGGCCGTAAGTCGAATGTAATATCCGCATCACCCGACCACGGAAGTACGTCTTTCGTTTGCCGTAACCAACGGGGTCCCCCCTTCACTATTATAAATCCTTGTCATCATCCTCCTGTCAGAGATGAACAAGAATGGTACGTTGCTAGTGTTAGTGTTACCCCAACTATAAAAATCATATTCTTTTTAGGGTTCCTAACCGTCTAGTCATGGGTAAACCAAGCATCCGAGCACGATAGGGGTATGTGTAGGATAGGGCATGATTAACATAATTTAAAGTCAGATATAGCAGCGTATGGTTTAAAAGAAATATACCTCCAGACAAAGCATAAGTCTAACATAATATGATAAAGAGTCATATAATACTAGACTGGGGACATGATGATGTATAGTACAAAATTGGCCGGGAATGGGCCGCACCTGATAGAAGACCGATCCACATCCTACGTAACCCCAATCCAAGGTTATTCAGTTCCACCTCCCAAGGTTATTCAGTTCCACCTCTTTTATACCACACTTATACCGTAACTAACTTGATCGTCGGAGGTGGATTCCGGAGCTCTGGGCCCGGGTCCCCTTCTAACTGGTTCTACTTTGTTTGCAATACTATTCAAGGCTCGGGATGGCATGAATGACTTAACAGAGTCGTCAAACCAACCCGACCAAATTATGCACCAACAAGGCATTTATTCTAGAAGTATCAGGCTATGCTACTAACTCTTAGGACTCTATGACCTCAGTCTTTGATTTAGATATTTGTGATTCATCGAGGTGTATCCGTGTATATGGTGGCCATGCGAGTCCTTACATTTAAAAATGGAAATGTTACACTAAAAAAACTTGCTAGAAAAAAAGTGTGAGAAAGTAAAAAGTTAGAAAAAGTGTAACACAATATGAATATATGATTTACACACTACATTTGACAGAACCAAAAAATTACATAGTGAGGGCAAAAAAAAAGAATTTTTGACGCTAGCGATATTCAGTATAAAATTCAAGATCGAAATAATAAATAGAAAATTATTATTTGAGAATGAATGATTAATAAGCTTTAGAGTGTTGAATATTGGGTTTTACTTGCTAGTGAGAAATCAACTTAAATTTTCGATGGAGTGTATTTAGAAAACATGTTCAAAATTTCATAAAAATTACACAAAATCTCATTATTTTTGTTTAGCCATGAGCCACCCAAACCTTTTATGCATGCTTTCTCTTAACAGAAATAGTTTTTTCTAAGTCATAGAAGTATAATGGTTAATGTTTAGTATTACACTCCATCAATAATAGACTATTTCACTTAGCCCATATAAACCAATCAGCATATGAATCACAAGAAACCCATTGGCTCCACTATCTACATCACAATCCACTTTTTTAATCTTAATACAGTTGATCATATGTTTCACATCACTATCACCTTAGTCACATGTAATCACTTCATTAACTTGTGTCAGTGCCACCTTTTGGATTTTTCTTTGCTTCACCAATATATAATGCATATATTCACTTGCTTTAATAACCTTCTATCTTATTCTAATCCTGCCAAATAAATAAGGATCTTAACTCATTACTACATCCTTAACTTCCTCAAACCACATAAAATATTTTCTTAATGGTCTTGAGCTACTGAACCAGAAAGTGGTAACTCTTGACTTTGTTTGCATGCATTGTGTTCTTGATATTTGGATATAAAGTTATCTTATGCTCTTTACATGTATTGAGCCTATGATATATTAAATGATGGATTTTAAAGAAGAAAAATGGGTTTCTAGGCATACCCATATGAAAATGTCTTGGTTAAAATATGATATTGCCTCTTCGCCATCATATTCGCCACCATTTAGTGTTACAGTTCAAAAAACAACAAGCACTTCAGGTAGTAAGATTAGCCCTGCTATTCTTTTTATCATTGTGATATTGGCTGTCTTGTTTTTCATATCTGGTTTGCTTCATTTGATTGTGAGACTCTTGACCAAGTATAATTCTTCGTCGAATTTGGGTCATTCATATCGATATCCAAATGTTTCCACTTCTGATACACTTCAAAGACAGCTTCAGCAGCTATTTACTTTGCATGATTCAGGCTTAGATCAAACTTTTATTGACGCGTTACCGGTTTTTATGTATAAAGAGGTTGTGGGTGGTAAAGAGTCATTTGATTGTGCCGTTTGTTTGTGCGAGTTTTGTGAAATGGATAAGTTAAGATTGCTTCCGACTTGCAGCCATGCTTTTCATATAGATTGCATAGATACATGGCTGCAGTCGAATTCGACGTGTCCCCTTTGTAGAAATGCACTTTTTAACCATGGGTTGCCCATGAACAACCCGGTTTTTGAATTTGATGAATTGAGAGAAGCAGATGAGAGGGGGTTAGCTACTGGGATAAAGACAGTTGAAACCGAACAAATGGTTGCTGAAAAGGGTGTTTTCTTGGTGAGACTTGGTAAATTTAAGAAATTGACCGAAGGTGAAGAAGAGACGGAAATAGGAGAGACTAGCAGCAGTAAATTGGATGCAAGAAGATGCTATTCAATGGGTTCGTATGAGTATGTGGTTGGTAATTCGAGCCTCAAGTTGGCTCTGAATCGTAAAAGAGACCGTCAAGAAGAAAAGATTGTGGAAGGGGAAGAAGGGAATGAAAATTTGAAGGTTAACGATGATGACATGGAAGGGAAAAGGATCAGCATCGGGGCAAAAACTGATAGTTTTTCAGTTTCCAAGATCTGGTTATGGTCTAAAAAGGGGAAATTGGTGAGTTCTTCAGAGAATCAAATGCAAAATCCATCTTCAGTTGACATGGAATTACCCTGGATGAGCAAAATGCGAGGTACATGAATAGAGGTTGTTGTTAATCCTACTAATTATTGATTATTAATCCTATATAATGATTCTGACCAGGCCAGTTTGGTACTGATAATTGAGCAATCTACTTTTGTTTTGCGTGTTTCTTAGAACCAATAAATGTGATTTATAATTGTTATAAAACCCCTTATACAAGAACAGCAAGTAGTTTATCTGCGTCCAAATAGAACCTTATAGTTAAGTGGCTTGCATCTCAATTCTATTATGACATCATGATCTCAAAGATTCAGCATATCAGTGTAGTATGTTAAATTACTCGAGATACAATTGTGTTGTTATGGACTTATCTCTACTTTTTTAAAATGCAAGACTGCGATTTCTTGTGTGTTTGAAGCAAGAACTTCAAAGTTGCATCTTAAAACCCTGATCAAAGTGAAACTAGTCAAAGATCAGTATTTCTTGTTAGAACTCAAGAGCAAATATCTTTAAGTGGGTGTTTGGGTAAGCTCATCTAAACAACTTGTGCTTATTTATAAGAACAAATCAGCTTACACGGGATCAAAACACAGTGCAGGAATCGTGTTAGCATTTTCTCATTACAGTAATATTTAAGATTAGACCTGTTGTCAAATATGCTGGTATAAAACAGCATAAATAAGGTCCAAGTATAGGCTAGTTGGCTTTATAAAAAAAATCCGAAAGGGCTTATTAGCTATGCCAAAACACAATAAGCCGATAAGTTTACCCAAACACCCCTTACAAGTATTGTGCCTTCAAGATTAAGATAATAAACTGTTGTAAGAGCATAATTCAATGATGGGGCAAAACTTTTTCTTTTGCTTTTGCTTTTACATATTCTCTTTTACTTTTTATCATGGCTTTGGTTGTTTCTACTGCTTCTTTTTAGTGAGACTTTTGTACAAGTGATAGTGGGATCCAAAGAAGGCAAATATGTGTGAGCAGTGTGCAGCATGAAGAATCTTTCTTTATCTATAGTGAAGGAAGGTCTGTTTTATAACTTTTTTCATGGTTCCTTTTTATCTATGTGGTCTTGTTTTGGTGTGACTTTGCAAATCATGTTTTGGATGAATGCTAGTACATTTGAGTCATATATTAGCAATATGTTGTTGGTGTTCATATGGTACAAGAAGAATCGAAGATGCAACATATATGACTCTTGCATAACATATTGAGCGACACCCGTCAAATTTTGGAACCATTTCGACCCATATAACCTATACGCCAAACACAGACAATCACAACGACAGGCATGAACTATACAATGAGGACAATCAAGTGCAGACAACTTTGTATAAACAAATAGCTTCAAATTTTCATTTGTTAAAATGCATCTCTTGATTGAAATGCGAAGTTTTTTCCCGCCAAAAACAATTTGTAAAGCAGTAAATTCCTCGATTCAACGTGATCATCAAACGACCTTGCGCTTGGCGACATGCACAAGTTACTGTTAGCATTCCAACATAGCCAATTACTGTCAGGTTAACGCAGAAGGTTTTACGTCGACAAGAATTGACGAATACCTCATAGAGAACTTTCGCAGCATCTGATCATCGTCATCATCATCCTCCAAAAGCCCAGGACCTTCATCAAAATTTAAAAAATAGCTAGCGGGGTCATAACGAAATGCACCATGGCCACACCTTTGTTTGTTAAACTGACAAACAAACGTTTTCCATTTTGGACGGATAACAAGGTTCGACCATTCCTTGATCCTCTTAAACGGTGAATGGTGACATGGTGTCCATAAACAACGTCTTGAATGTGAAAATGACGCGTCTTCAAGTAATTCATCATCCATGCCTGAATAAATTGCTATCGACGCCATTAACGTACAATTTATGCTCTTATTTTGTAAACCCTAATCCTAATTCCTTCTTTTCGCCTTATTTTTATTTAATGGGGGTGACAAATGAGGATTATTAAGGGCAATTGGAATGATGAATAGATTGGGGATGATGTTTGTAATTGTAACGGCTCTTATATAATCCATTTTTGGAAAGTATATAAATTATTTTGATTCTATAGCTTGGCTTTTATGGCTAATAAAAACTTAGCATGTAATTTTGGACTAGTAAAGTAACTGAGTTTGATAATCTTAAGTCCTGCTTCAAAAGTAATTCCTTAAATTAATATGATGAAACAGTTACCAGAATAAGATATGTATCGATCAAGAGACAAATCGTAAGCTAACATGATTTATCAGTGCATCACGTAACATTGTAACAAGTAGATGGCCCATAAATTTTGCGGAAACGAGCGGTCCACATTCGTAAAACTAGAGAACAAAAGAAAACACTGCCTAGTGCCGCTAAATAGTAACCAACATAAAAATCATTGGATCGAGCAGAGCATAACACACAACCAAATTATTGGTTACTTGGTTAGAAACTTGATCTGGTTACTGGATTGTATTGATGGTATATAACAACCTGCACGAATCATTCCAAAATATTTTAACTTCAGTAGATGCATTCAAGAAAACCCATAGTCAGAAAGATGCACATACAAGCAGAAAGACGGCATACTGGTCTAAACTAGCTCAAATTCTAAATCAGCCTGTAACTATGAATATACTCACCATCCTGAAACGATCGTAATCACTCTATGTTTTCACACGCTTCAATTGTGCTTGCCTAGTCATCCACTCAATGCATTCCTCAACACTTCCAGAAGGATAAGCCAGCTGCCATTGTAGTAGTTTTCTTTGCCATTCGCTAACAACTGGACCTCCTTTCCCAAGCTCCAAAAGGCTTATTATATCCTTCCCATTAACCAAAGGCTTAACTTCCCACACTTTGTCCAAACCTAGTTTCAAGATTTCTTCTTCAACCTTCTTAAACACTTCTCTTCGTTCTTCCAATTCCCCGAAAATAGCATCAGCAGAACAAGTATCCTTATACAAAAGAGTCGAAAGCATCAATGCAGCCCTCCAAAAATCTTTAATCTCCCTTAAAAGCAAACCCAACAATATTCTTAACTTCAATGACACTGGAACATCAATAACCTCTGTTTCCCATTTAACTTCAGCAGTTTGCAAATCGTCACTAGACAACACGAAAGGGATCAAAGTCAAAAATTTCTCAGCTGCATTGTGGAGCCTCATAGTGTCATCCGCGTCACTAGCTTTCAACTTAAGAGAATTTCTAAAAATATGGTTCACAACGGGCACTGATTTCTTTTTGTTATCAAGGTACACAGTCTTCCTGAGTGGAAGGAATAACGATGCATAAGAATACAGCCTCCTTTGTTCATCACTGAAAGTACATCCAATTTCAAGCATATGTTTCCATCCCACATCCATAAATCCAACACAAATACTGTCAAGCTCTTTTGAGATCGATGGGTCACAATTTGTGGGTGGTGTAAACACAACCCAAAACAGCCTCAACTCAGATATATAAGCCATTGCTTTAACCGGCTGGTTCCCGCTTACCATAAGATCAACCTCATGACCAATCCGTTCTCGACTAAGTTTTTCAGCTATAGCAGATTTCACATCCTCATCAGCAGCTGCAACCTTTAGTTCTTCAACCATTTCAAACTCAAACCTTGCACTGAAACGAATAGCTCTTACAACTCTCAACGGGTCTTCCAAAAAAGTCTCTTTTGGCGGTAACGGGGTCACGATTCTTCCAGATTTCAAATCATCCAACCCTCTCCCTGTTAAATCTTCAACTAAACACGTATTGATATTATAGAACAAACTATTAATAGTCAAATCCCTTCGATAAGCATCTTGTTCTGCAGAACCAAATTTCATAGTTGGAATTCTACTGTTCTCCGTGTAGTCTTCAGACCTCAAATTCACAAAATCAATCCAAACATCAAGTAGGCGCATCCTTGCGGTCTCCAAATGCTTTGACTGATCCGGATTGCTCTGAATAACACCAATCCCGTGTGTTTCTTCACCAGTATATACCAAATACTCGTTCACCTTTTCACAGAACTCTTTTCCGGACATATTATCCAAAGCAATATCGATATCATAACAGTCTTTCCCTAAAAGCTTATCACGTACCCATCCACCAGCAACACGAAGCTTTGTTTCAAGATTAAAGTGACTAAGAACTTGACGCAACTGATCAAATATCTGTTTCTCTTTATCAGATAGCTCAATGTTTTCCTTCACCACGACAGGTGGACGTGATGACAAAGCTCCATTTGCGGTTGACATTGATCTGCAACAGCGATACAACAACGGTTTCTTTAGCTTAACGGCATTCTTTAGCACAGGAACAAAAGGCTTTCCTGTAAAGGTTGTTGTCAAAGAAGATCCATAAAACCACCCTAGATGTGTTAATTTCCCAGCCATACACACAGATTATTTGACTGCAAATTCATATACGGAAAAAAACTATCACTAAGAATTTTTTGAATACTACAAAATACTGTAATATCTATCTAAAAATTCCTACGAAAATATTTGTTAACCCAACGTCGAGAAATATAAGTTTTAGTCATGTTATACGAACATTGCAATTATACAACCATTTTCTGTCCTAGAACATCCACTTGTTCGTTTCGGCTTATATAGGGGGTGTTTGTTTAAGCGTATGAGCTTATTTGTGTTCCGGCTTATATTTCATAAGCCCCAATTTTCTGGCTTATTTTGAAACTTGTGGGCTTATATAAGTTTATTGTTATATGATAAACTTATATAAGCCCAAAAATCTTAAAATAAGCCAAAAACTTCACGCTTATGAAATAGAAACCGAAATTAAATAAGCCCATACGCCCACATATAAGCTTATGTGATTTTTGGCTTAAGTTTCATAAGCTCATTTTTTGTGGCTAATTTTGGAACTTTTAGGCTTATAAAAGCTTATTATCATGACATAAGGCCGCTATAATCTAAGCCAAAAGCCCGCCATATAAGCTGAAACAAAACCCCACAACCTGTTTATTAATAATGAAAACACGCTATATTATCAACATATGAGCTATCTAAACGGAACAAACATAAGATTTGGGGGCATTGAATATTTAGCGACCTAAAAAGCGACTTAGGGGGTGTTTGGATTGCATTTGGAACTAGATTATCTACTTATTTCTTTTCAAAATGGAGATAAGCTAAAATGAGTGAGTGTTTGGATAATAAAAGGAAAATAAATGATTATTTGCGTTTACAAGTTTTCAAAATGGAGTTTTAAAAAAGTAAGTGAAGAGTTACTTATTTCGTTTTCAAAATGGAGAAAACTAAAATAGTATATTTTAGTCATTTTACTTATCAATTAAACAAATAATCTGATTTGCTAAACACTAAAAAAATATAATCTGATTATTGCGATTTCAAACAACATTATTAAATCCAAACACTATTTCTCAAAACCACGTTTATAAATAGCGAAAAAGCCATTAGTTAAAAGAAAAACAATGAGGGGTGTTTGGGAGTGCTTATTTAAACAGCTTATTGGCTTGTTATTTGTGTTCTTTAAAAAGCTGGTTATCTAAACCCTAATGAATAAGCAATCCCAAAACGAATAATGAATTGAAAATAAGCAAGATGAAAGTAAGAGAGGTACCTGTTATGCAGAGGCTCGTTCGTGTTTGTGTCTTTTTATTGGATTCATTTGGTGGTGTAACTTGGTGTCTCCTGTAGTTTAACCCCGGGACTCGTGGTCGAACTTAAGACTCGGTTGTCGAACTCGAACTCGTGACTTAATAGTCGAACCAGTGATTCGATGGTCAAAGTTATGACTTGATGATTGAACCTGACCGGGTGTTTTCCAATTATCCATTTAGACTTTTTTTTAATTTTGTCATATAAATTTTTTCTCTAATTATTATAAACTAGTTTTAATGCCTATGTACGTACGTAACTTCAACATAAATGATATATTAAATTTTTCGTTATTGCAACATTATGTGTATTATAGTGTATATGTTTTTTTTAAGAACATCTAATTTTTATATGTTTGATTATCTTGTTGTTTTATTGTGTATCGTGTAAATTAATATAAAGTCACTTTAATTTTTATTTTTAAATTTCATATTTTTTTACTTTCGATATTTTATTCTAAATAGTGATATCTTAATTATTAATGAATAAACTATTTACATTAACTTTATACGTATATGATTTATAAATTCATAATTTCGTGTTGTTTAATATTAGTTTTTTATTATTTAAATAGTTATGGTACTCATAGATACACGGGTTTTTCATGACTTTTTATTATGTGATAATAATAATTGATATTTTATATAAATATTTGTTGCATAAAAGATTTGGCTTTGTTTAACTGAAATGTTAGGTATAGACAATGTGTGTTTAGTAACACATAACGACCTTGAAAAAACATATGTTGTTGTACTATGTAGAATCTCGTTTATTTGTTTTTCTCCCACACCGATTTTTGAGGTCATGTATTCATTTTGATATTATATTCGTGTTAATTATAATTTACGTAGATTGCATTGTTTGACTTTATTAAGTGTCAAAATAAAAATAAATAATTTGTGTTTTTATTTGAATATTTAGAATTATGTGATTTGTTGATTTTTCAATATTACATATATGTTACATTTTTGAAATACTAAGTTTATAGGTTATAAAATATGGAGGTATTTTGTTTATTTTTCAAAGTTACTAAAAAATATGAAAAAATCTAAGTTTTCATTTAATTCCATCTAATTTTTTTAGAATTCAACGACTAAAGTTTTATTAATCCCCTCCTTTTTTAAACTTTTTATTTTCGCAAATTTGACACATATATTTTTATGTGTTTTCATCAAATTTCCCCACCTTCATACTTCTGGTATCGTCGAGTAATTCCATCTAATTTTTTTAGAATTCAACAACTAAAGTTTTATTAATCCCCTTCTTTTTTTAAACTTTTTATTTTCACAAATTTGACACATATATTTTATTTTTATGTGTTTTCATCAAATTTTCCCACCTTCATACTTCTGGTATGGTCGAGTATCCTAACTTTTGACATTTTTTCATAACATAATATGAATCTCGTGCCACTATTTGACGTTTTCCGAAACCATTTAATATGGTGATAATAGCTCCGCTCTCAAAAATGCCAGATGCCATGTGAGCTCATGCCATTAAATAGCGTATGGCTCAAGCGGTCAAGCCATAGCTTAAGATACTCTCAATTCTCAAACTACACAATTTCATCTCAACTGTTTCGATTATTATTTACTAACTTCTCTTCATCCTCTGAACTCCACCAAACAGCCTGTTATATCTTTCTTGCCACATACTACATGACTACAAACTGCAACACCAATAGGTATTCTTCTGGCAACATTCCAAATGTTATTTCAAGCATGTAACATAGAGAATTCCTTAATAATGTCATGCCAGTTTGTAGGAAAAGTTCAAATTGTTTCAAAGCATACCAAAACATCAGAAGCTCCTAAGCTTCCGACTGTGTTATTGCATTGTATTGCGACTAAAACAAAAAATCAAAACAACTGAAGCGTTAAACGCATATCTGCATATCACCCCAGATGTCACTTTGTAACCCGTTTTATCAAGACACTTCATAGCTTGTCGCCATAATAGATTGCAGTGCCAACCATGATTGCAACCGTAGCGCCTTGAGTTACTACACGAGCCCGCATCAACTTCTGACCCAACTCAGAATTCCCTTTTTTGAAACTTATCAAACCGGCTGTGAGTACCCCTGCTGTGAGCAATGCACCTAGAACCATATCACCAGAAAAAATCTCATAACAAAATCCAACAAATCTCAATATAAAATCCAACATTTGCCGTTCTTAAAAAAAAAAAAAAACAGAAAAAACCTCAGATATAAAATCCAACAAAGCGATAAAACTAGGTATTTACATAAATCATAAACATAACAAAAAGCATTAAGACAACTAATGTGCATGTCTTTGAACACATTTCACGTGACAATGTAATCCATCAATATAAACACATAGTTTACGATTTTACGTTGCTTATGGAAATTATAAACAACCAATGTCAAATGAATGATCGATATGTTAGAAGACGAGTCGTTACCAATTGGAACCAAGGGATTCCTGTTACGCTTTTTTTCTGGAAACAAGCCTTCGATTTCGCGATTAGTGGCTTCCATTTCTTTACTTCACGGTCGTTTAATGTGATACGTTAGAAACTTGATCTGGTTACTGGATTAGTGGATTGTATTGACAGACTTATGTGAATTACAGAATAACCCCTTACATAAGTGTCACTTTTGTATCATGGATACCACTTAGTCCGCTGTATAGAACTGTAAACGAACTGAACGTTCAGCGAATCGTTCGACGAAAAATTCGTTTATTTAATAAATGAACGAACACGAACAAGATTTTTAGTCCGTTTATTTCAATAAACGAACGTGAACAAAGGCTTCGTTTGTTCATTTACGTATTATGTTCGTTCGGTTATGTTTGTTTTCTTCGTTCGTTTACGTTCGATTAATATCCCGAACTTTAAAAAAATAATAAACTATATATCAAATATTTTAAAATGTCTAATAATAATATATTAGTAATATAGTACTTGGTTACAAAGTATTTACAATTTCTTTTAAATTATACGTACATTAGATTTAGAAGTTGAAAAGTTAAAACGTTCAAATCTAAGAAATTGAAAACTCATGTTCGTTCGATTACGTTCGTTTAAGTTATATGAACGAATATAAACAAGTTCAAATCTAAATAAACGAACATGAACAACAATTTTTGTCCAATTAAACGTTCGCGTTCGTTTATTTGTTTGCCAAAACCTAGATAAACGAACATGAACATATCTTCGTTCGCGTGCGTTCGGTTCGTTTATGTAGGAAACGGTGTATACTTTTATTATATAAAATCGAATTACAATTATAAATTGACAGAAATTAAGAAACAAAAAATAGATAACAATAATAAAGAAAACAGTAAAAATTAAGACGAGGCACGTGTTTAACACGCTTCCCTTAAAACAGATTCACCGTCTATTTCCCAGGGTACAACGTCCAAAGCTGTTGTACGGCCAGACTCGACTTACTTGCCTGAAAGATTACGGATACAATATGTGTTTTTTACTGTAAAAGACTGCTGGAACTTTGATGCAGAAAAGTTGCGTTTTGGATGTGTTGAATGAATGAAATTCAAGTTTAATTTTGTAGGCTCTATATGTCTTGGTCACCAAGACAGAATATTTGCTCCTATTAAACTGACATGAAAATCTGTTATTACTAACACAGATTCGCAAATCTTTAAATACACAAAACACATTTTTGTAAACTTAATTAATAAGTTTGTATCTATTCCTAAAATAGATTACAAAATCTAGAAGGAAAAATTTGAATGAGCAGCAAAAAAATACCGAATTTGCCCGCACCCACGCAGATTTCGGAGTTGCATTCGTGTCCGCAGATCGCGCGCTCATGCACAATTTCAGTAGCTTCGAACCCGTTTTTGGCCTAGAAATCTCACTTTCTGCACCCCCCCCCCCCCCCCTGCGCGCGCGTAGGCCTGGGAGTAAAAACCCACAAATGAATATTGAAGGTAGAAACTAGGATTTCCTTATAAACATGTTTTCACTTCATGTTTCAAGCGATGTGGGACAAAATATTTTCCAAATATTGTGTTTCACGTGACTCACTTTGAGACACGATATCTCATTCATATTAACTCCATATTGGACATACTTTAGCTCGTTGTGAAGCTCTCTTCGAGGAGAACGCAAAGCTACTAAGTATTACGAATATATATAACATATATATATAAAATTATGTCTAAAGTATTACAAAAACCATATTTTGCAAAAACATTTTCCAACAATCCCCCACATGAATGGGAATCTGTCGAAAGCACACGAAAGTTTCGACAAAATTTCTACGGTTCAGTCCTGCATAGGATAGGTAGGTGTAACCCTTTGAACCTTCCCTTGTGAGATGCACTTAGTCTCTTAGATCTAAGTAGACGCGATGTCCTTGAACTCAGCCTCTGTTTACGTAGACGACAATACACACTCACACAAGACTCTCCTGACCTTGTCAAGTCCTCATAGTCGTGTTCGTTATGGTCATGAACACTCGCCTGGTTCTGCAAGAGCTCTTAGAAATTGCGCCCCCACAATTTCCTTCGAAGCGACCCCACTTCTCTCTCACATAGGTGATTTCATCTTGAATCATTAAAAACATATGTTTTATGATTTCATCTTGAATCATTATGCTTTATGATTTCATCCTAAATCATTAAGCCATATGTTTAACCTCTCAACAAGTCACATTGTTCTAGGAATGGACTAGGAAAGTTCTTGTATTAAGTAACTCTTCCACATTGACGTGACTTCCCCCATATTTCTATGATTAAGTTGTCCTATTGAACCCAGATATTGGGATCTCCAGACAACTGGGTTAGGTTTTCCTTCATAGAAACTCATTCCTTCAAGGGCTTTAGTCCCATTCCTTTAGACGACTTAGTAACTAACTGTTGGTTCCTAGTAATTCGTTATTAATTATTATTTTAAGTAATAACTCTTACTTCGACTCAAGTGTGTTGTTTTAACAATAGATAAGAACTATGAAAGATTAAAACAAAAATACCAATATACTTTTCAACATATAGACTTTTATAGAATCAAATAAAGAATCTATAACCCACTTGTTTGCGGAATAACAAAGTGGTTGAATGACAATGGGGTTTGATCTCCTCTACTTAAACGTCTAACCAAAGTTAAAGTCTAAGCTCCAATCTAAACGTTCATATGCATCTTGGCTATATGGTTTAGTTGGTATCGAGAGAGAAAGGTTTTCCAGAGTTTAAGCTCTTGTATTGGTTGACCCTTTCTCTCCCAATGTACACTCCTTATATAGGCAGTGTAAATTAGAGTTTGCATTTTGCATGTTCCAATGCATGGGTTTATCCAGTGGGTGGTTGATGACCATGTTGGATAAACAGTACAAAGTACATATTAAACTATTCTAG
Source organism: Glebionis coronaria (assembly GCA_025667525.1). Lineage (NCBI taxonomy): Eukaryota > Viridiplantae > Streptophyta > Magnoliopsida > Asterales > Asteraceae > Glebionis > Glebionis coronaria. The sequence goes on along the minus strand of JANFOE010000115.1, from coordinate 494,083 downwards.
AAAAGATAAAGGTTTTACTTATATCTAAGTATACAAGAAACCTACTTTGACTTAAAGTAATCTTTTCCCGCCTAATGCAAACCATCATAATACTGAAGAGTCTTCAGTATCCTAGAGGAGATCAACATCATTCAGTTTGAGATTGTCAAACCAAACTGAACTGAAAGCCCTTCTTCAGTCCTTGTTCTTCAGCAACTAGACCGCCTAGTATTTTAAGTGAAAACTCCTTTGTCTTCTAAGTTCACTGGAAGGGGAGTGCTGAACTTTCTTCAGCTATAAAGTCTTCAGTAGGAACTTTGTTCCTCTGGTCATCCTTCAGCAGACTGGCCTTACTGCTGAGCATGAAACACTTAGGGGAATTTTATATTCAAATCCTAGAGTTGCTTCAAGGTCAGTAAATATTGACCCAACAATCTCCCCCTATTTGGATATACAAATAGCCTAAGTCTAATGTCAGTAGTAAGTGAGCATAACAACTTCTTCTCATTTGCACTAAACAATTAATAACTTATAAACATCAGATAATCATTTATTCAATAACATTACAAATTACAACAAAAATATTACAAATGATTATTCAGTTTTCCTTTGGCCTAAGTTCTTCAATGACAGGGGTCTGTACTGATGGATCAGAGTTTATGAAGTCCAATATTGATAGTAAGCACACGCTGAAGGTTTTTTCAGCTTCAGTGAGTCCTGGACCACAATGGTGAGCAAAGAAGATTTTCTGGATGTTTCCAAGAAATTAATTGTTTAGATCATCAAGATCACTAATACCCACAAAGTCTTGTCGTTCACGATGGTTGAACATAATCATTCCCAATTCTGGTTCTTCTAACACATGTCTAGGGAGATGATTTTCAAACTGAACAAGATCTTTGCATTTCTTGGTGGTGACAAAGATATCACCCACACCAGGTTGAACCAGATTGGCTCTCTTGTTCAGTTCCAGAATTGGATCTTGATCCTCCAGTGAGATTTGGTTGCTGATGTTCAGATGCTGACCAAGCCTTTCATGATTTCTCACAAAGTGTTCAATTCTTGTACGAACCTCTTCCCATCTCTTGGATTTTTTCTTTTCAATGATTCTGCTCATCTCTAGCCATTCAATATAAGAGAGCTCCTTCCCTTGGAAGTCATCATTGATCTCATCAGATCCATCCGCCCTATAGAACTTCAGATTGATATCTCCTTTGTAAGTCATCATATCAACGTTTATGATTTCTGAGAGACATCTTCTGTTCAACCTTGCTATACAAAACTTTTCGTATAACATCTTTTTCTTGAAGAGGCCTTCAACCTCAGATTTTCCAATTCTTTCATATAAGCTCATCCTTAGATACCTGAGCTTTTCTTCATCTTGAAGCTTGTGTAATTTATCAAGTTCTTCTTGAGTGGCCAGCCCAGACTTGATAATTCTTTAATCTAATGTGAATTCACCTTTGCTTTTGGGTTTGATGGGAGGTGACCCATTTTCAGATGATCTAGTGTTGGTGGTAAGGCCATTAATGTGAGTGTCCTTTGCTGAAGACTCCCCCTTAGGCTTAGTTGGACTGTCTTCACTGAAGGGAGATACATACACAAAAGGTTGTTTTTTGGCCTTCTTCTGTGCATGTTTCTTAAAGAGCTGCTGAATAGTGACTTTCTCCCCCTCAGCAGAAGATTGCCATGAAACTTCTGATGAACCCTCAGCAGGTAAACATGCACATAGAGAGTCTAAGGTGGATGATACCTTGGTCAAAATTACTGGAACATTAGCAAGAGCATTCAGTTTCTGTTGAACTTCATCAGATAAGTTCAGCTTTTGTTGTTCCAGCAGACCCACCCTATCCTTGATCTTTGATATTGAATCATATAGCTCATCAAGCTGAGTAGGAATCGGCTTGAATTTAACAAGGAGCTCAAAGGATGTAGTATTAATGGAATCCATGAGGGAGATGATCTCTTTCTTGATAGAAGTGGTAGTGGCCACATCCTTCACTAATGGCTTCAGTGCAGTGAGAATTGCATCTCTGATTTGTTCAACAGTGGGAGGAGTTGGCCTTGCTTTAAGAGTAACCAGTTCAGTATCAGCAATAACCTTTTCCTCCTTGAGCTTGGTCACCTGTGATTGTAGAACCAACACTTGATTTATTAGTTCATTTACCTTAGCGGTTCTGGGGGATGGAGGCTTGGGAATTTGATCAGCACTGTCATCTTCAGATTCACTATCATCCATGTTTACTGGAGCTCTTTCACTTAGCCCCAACTCCTTTTCCATGTCATCAGCAGACATGCTGAATATAAATGTAGGCAAGTATCCCCCCTTGGCGTCAGTGGAGAGAGTCACTTCCTTCATTGTCTGCTGATCGCCACCTTTAGCGTGCTGGTCAGTTTCAAGTCCTTCACCACCAGGGTTGGTTTTACCTGATGGATCCTGAGAAAGAGTCCCTGATGAGTTAAGATCAATGATAATGTTTTTGGTTTCTTCAATAGGACCCTGTTGTGAGGGAACTATATCATGAGAAACAGAAGAGCCAGGGTCAGCGTCAGCTGTTGTATTTGCTGACGCATCATGCCCTGATGCAGACTCAGAGTGACAAATGATAGACATTGGTAATGAAATTTGAGATGCATTCAGATTTAAAATGCTTACCGATGCTGACTCAACTCTATTGAGTTGAGGGTGCGCTCTATCTTCACCCTTCTCTCCTAAAGAGGTTGAGAGATGGGTTGCCTTTAGGGCCTCTTGATGCATGCCACCTTCAGCAGAGACTGATGGTGACGGCTGGCTTAGGTTCTGGTCCTTGGCCGGGGACTTTTGTTTCTTCAAATCTTGGCCTTTGGGATCATCAGAATGGTTCTTTGATGAAGATTCTGTGGGGTGCCTCCTTTTCTTAGACCCACATATACACCTTAAGAGTATTCACAGACGTGCTCTTTTGACGTGCTCCAGAAGAAGCTCCAGACTTTGTGCCTGTTAGATCCCCTTCTCCAGTTGGAGGAGTGTCTTGTGGAGCTTTAAACACTACTGGAGCATTTGTTGAGCAAATGTCCAGCATGGGCTGTGTGAAAGGAGGTTCAGTTGTGCTGACTGGAATGATCCAGCGATTGGTATCAAAGATTTGAAAAACTAGTTTAACTCCTTCATTCTTAGAATACTCTTCACCAAATTGGTCAGCAAAAATGAGGGATAAAAATCTGGTGTATACCACATTCTTTTCCCTAGTTTTCTTCTCCATTTTTCCATGGAGATCTTCAAATATTAGTTTTCCAAAATCAGCTTTTATGCCCTTTGCTATACAATACAAAATCAGGGCATCCTTTTGGTTGATTTGATCAAGCCCACCAGTTTTCCCACTCAGACACTCAATTAAGATGGACATCAAAAGTTTCCACTTATGTGGTAAACAGTTTCTCTTCAACCCCCCCCCCTCTCTTTATCACCAATCTCTTCAGTGTACCTAATTTATTTAAAAATGACTTGACAATAGAGAAATCATTGGTTACAGCCTCATATTCACTAGAGTCCTCCAAATAGTTTAACCCTAAAACCCTTCTAAACAACTTTAAAATTTTCCCATGAATACCTAAGGTTGTAGACACAAACTCAATAGATATCTTGTTCTTTGACCCTTGTGCTGTGAACCAAAATTCTTTTAACACATTTTCAAACATAACTCCTGGATCTTTGAACAAAGCATCACAAATCACACATTTGGATAAAAAATTTAGTACTTGCTTCCCAGGTTCAGATGTTAGGGTTTCTGGTTTAATCAAGGTGAGGTTGTTGGGTTTAAAGAATATGTCCTCAATGGGATAGTTAACATGAATGGAAGGATTGAGGGTGATCTCAATCTCTTATGGTTGTGAAGAAGATTCAACAGCCATTGATGTTTGTAGTGTGTGTTTTCTTTTTAAAGAGAGAGAGTTGTGTGTGTGTTTTTTTTGAAAACTTTTGCAAATGATATGAATCTTCAATCTTCAAAAGATATATGTAATCACTTTTTGAACAGATTTTTCAAAGTTTGTAAAACATTTAAAAATAGAATGAAACTTTTAGGGTTTCTTTTAAACAAATGGCACAAACTCTCTCATTAATATTCTAAAAAAGGTGATGATTTTATGTTGCTTTGAACAGTGAAACGCCTCATTGTGTCAGAAAGTTGTTGACTGTGATATGGACGCTTGATATTTCCTAGACAAACAATTGACACCTTTTGAAAGAATGTTTTGTATTTATTCTCAAGAAATTTAATGCCATTAACTCCATCACATGATTGATTTGTTTTAAAAGCAATTGCTCAGATATGCTGAAGCTGATAGCAATACTTGTGAGCTTCAGTGCGTCAGATGAGGCGACAAAACGCCATATACATGCTCACATGAACAAGACATATGACGTTGCACGCTCCTCTACTCAGGCCGAGCTACTCAGTTGTATTAAAAATCTATTCAGCATTACTAAAGGAATCTTTTGATGACTGTGATTATTTGTTCAACTTCAGTGAATCAGATAAGGCGACAAAACATTATATACACAATCACATAAAGTGAAATAGACACATGACATTGCACACTCCTTTACAAAGACAGTGCTACTTAACATTAATCAAAATATTTTAAGAAATGTTGAACCTTCAAGCTTCTTCAGTGAATGCTGAAGGTTCAGGTTTTGTATCATCAATGTTCAGCATACCAAACTCCATTATCAATCTTTTGAAAGTTGGTTCATCCAATGGTTTGGTGAAGATATCAGCCAATTGGTATTGAGTGGGGATGAAATGTAATTCAATGTCCCCTTTCACAATGTGATCTCTGATAAAGTGATATTTGATATCAATGTGTTTTGATCTTGAGTGGAGGACTGGATTGTTGGATATTGCAATAGCACTAGTGTTATCACAAAAAATTGGTACCTTTTCATATTCTATGTCATAATCAGCCAGTTGGCTTTTCATCCAACGAACATTGGCACAACATCCAACAGCTGCCACATATTCAACTTCTGCTGAGGACATGGCAATTGTTTGTTGCTTTCTAGCACTCCAACACACAAGTTTGCCACCAAGCAATTGGCAGGCACCAAAAGTGCTTTTTCTGTCCAAATTTCATCCAACATAGTCAGAATCTGAATACCCCTTTAGGTCAAAACCTGAGGATTTGCGGTACCAAAGACCTACACTTGGTGTACCTTTTAGGTATCTGAATATTCTCTTTACAGTAGTAAGGTGTGATTCCTTTGGATCTGCTTGGTATCTTGCACAAAGGCATGTAGAGAATTAAATGTCAGGCCTGCTTGCAGTTAAGTACATGAGTGACCCAATCATACCTCTATACTGAGTCTCACTGACTGATTGTCCATTGAGATCAGGTCCTAAGTTGTTAGGGGGTACCATTGGAGTCTTCACTGAAGCACAATTGATATCATACTTCTTCAGCAGATCCTTGACATATTTTTCTTGATTGATGGAGATGCCTTGGTCAAATTGTTTAATCTAAAGGCCAAGAAAGTATGTAAGTTCACCCATCATACTCATCTCAAACTTGCTGGTCATAAGCTTGGCAAATTGTTTGCGAAGTTTCAAGCTTGTAGAACCAAAGATTATGTCATCCACATAAATTTGTACCAGAATGGTGTTAGTTTTAGATTTATAGATAAACAAGGTGCTATCTATTTTTCCTCTGACAAATTTATGTTCAATGAGAAATGTTGAGAGAGTTTCATACCATGCTCTTGGAGCTTGCTTTAGTCCATACAAAGCTTTGTAAAGCTTGTAGACATGATTTGGGTATTTACTACTCTCAAAGCCAGGAGATTGAGTAACATAAACTTCTTATTTTAGGTCACCATTTAGGAGTGCACTTTTGACATCCATTTGGTAGATGATGAAGTTCATGTAATTGGCATATGCAAGGAAGATTCGTATGGCTTCCATACGTGCAACTGGAGCAAAGGTTTGATCAATATCAACACCAGGCTCTTGATTGAATCCTTGGGCCACCAGCCTAGCTTTATTTTTGGTCACTGCATTGGTTTCATCTCTTATGAGCTTGTAAACCCCTTTGGTGCCAGTGGTTGATTTACCATATGAAAGAGGAACCAATTTCCAGACTTTGTTTCTTTCAAATTGATTGAGTTCCTCTTGCATAGCATCCACCCATCCAGGGTATGTGAGTTCTTCAGAAACCTTTGTAGGTTCAATTTATGAGAGAAAATTTGCATAGAGGCATTCTCCAGATGAAGCAGCACTCAGTTTCTTTGCCATAGATCCAATGACTCTACCTTCACCAGGATTACCTATTATGTTCACCAGTTGTATGTGACTATTTTGAGTCCAAGATTTTTGTAGAGCTGGAGATTAGGTACTGGTATCATGATTAGAGCTAGAGCTTGGAAGTCCATGACATAGACTTGGACTTGGAGTGTCTCTAGTGTCTACTGAAGGATATTCAATGGACAAATGTTCAATCATTGGAGGGCTTCCTTCTTGGTCAGAAGCAACATATTCAAGACCTAATTCCCTAGAGATGATAGGAGAGCTTTGATCAAGGGGCTCAGATTGTTCCTCAATCCTCAGTAGCTGCATATGATTGATCATTTTGATCATGTGTGTCAGCATGCTGATTGTTTTGACACTGACCATTTTGGTCATTTGTGTTTCCTTGCTGATCATTTTAATCATTTTGAGATTGATCATTATTTGATTGACAGCCATCGGCATGTGATACTGAAGGATTTCCTTTTGTAGGACTTGTCATATCTTCAAATGGATCAATATGAGGGACTTAATTGCTTGTTTGATATTTTTGAGAAGGCTCTAATTGCTTGTTTGATATTTTTGAGAAGGCTCATAGTGATGGAATTCATCAGATGAATAATTGTGAGATTCATGTATATGAAGTTCATCATTTGATGGATTTGTAAAAGTGAGAGCTTCAGAACTTTCATTGAATGTGATGTGATAGGTTTCTTCAATACATTGTCTTCTTGTGTTGAAGACTTTGTATGCTTTAGATACTAGGGAGTATCCAAGAAAGTAACCATCATCAGATTTTTCATCAAACTTTCCAAGGTGATCCTTGTTATTGTGAATGAATACTGGACACCCAAACACATGTAAGAATGAGATGTTTGGAATTCTCCCCCTGAAGACTTCATAGGGAGTCTTCATGTGTCTCTTCACAATGATGGATCTATTTTGAGTGTAGCAAGTAGTGGCTACAGCATCAGTCCAAAAATGCTTAGAGAGAGCAGATCCAGCAAGCATTGTTCTTGCTGCTTCAATCAAAGTTTTGTTCCTTCTTTCAGCCACACCATTTTGTTCAGGTGTGTAAGGAGATGAGAAATTTTGGGAAATTCAAGGTGTCAACACGGAATTTGATCAGTGAGTGATTTCTAAATTTAGTGCCATTGTCAGTTCTGAGTTGTTTGACATGAGTGTCATTTTGATTTTCAACTCTTTTGATGAATGACATGATGGCATCTGGTGCATCGCTTTTCTTTGTCATAAAATATACCCAGGTGTACCTAGAGTACTCATCAACAATGACAAGTGTATATTTTTCATGACAAATGGCCCTAGGTGATACTGGGCCAAATAAGTCCATGTGAAGCAAATGAAGACTTTCTTTGATTAAGAAAGTTTGCTTTGTTTTGAAACTGGCCCTATGGTGCTTCCCTTTTTCACATGCTGAGCATGGTTTGTCCTTGGAGTAGACAAGTGAAGGAAGACCAATAACAAGATTTCGTTTTGCCAGCAGATTTATTGTTTTGAAATTGAGATGTGAGAGCCTATTATGCCAAAGCCAATTGGTAATATTGGAGGCTTTAGCAAAAAAGCATGTCTCTTAAGTAGAGTTCATGTTCATGACATAAACATATTTGACTCTTGGGGCAATCATCACAATTTCATGATTGGAGTTGAAGATTGTACCTTTTTTGTCATCAAACAGCACAAGATACTTTGCATCACAAAGTTGACTTATGTTGATGAGGTTGTGCTTCAATCCATTTACAAATGCTACCCTTGAGAAAACTATACCATTGCATTTTACTGAACCAAATCCTTCAGTAGTAGCTGATGAGTTATCACCAAAAACAACTTTAGGACCTTGTTCCTCCTTATACTTGTGCATATAACTTTTGGTGCCAGTCATATGCCTTGAGCAGCCACTATCTAGGTACCAAATAGGCTTCCTGAGATCACACTGCACAAGTGAAGGAAATGGTCAGTTTTGTTTTGAAATCCACCTTTGTTGGGTGGGGGTTTTAGATCTAGAAGGTGTTATAGATCTGAAGGGTCCTCTTGTAGACGGTATGTGTGATTGCTCAGAAGAAGAATAGGTCTGAACAGCTTTTGCTTTCTTAGCCTGGAGGGCTTCACCTCTTTTGAACCACTCTATATGGTTGCGATCAGATGTAGTGTAGACATCGCTTCCACAAGTCTCACAACATTTGGTAATAGAGTTTGGGTTTCTTGTTTTAATACCTCTTATGAGTGAGATGATTCAATTATGTCCATGAGTGTCATGGTCATAACTTCCACAAATATTACAAACAGGGTAATAGTGGCAGTCATCTGAGTGATGATTACCCATACCACAATAAATGCATGGTAGGAAAGGCATATTTCGCCTGGAATGGGATGCTTCAGATTTGTAAGCATCAACACTTGTTTTGGCCAGCATATATTGAGTGTGTTCACAAGTGCGATGATCAGTCCTTTCACATTTTGTACAATAAATCACTCTTAGGCAAGTTTCAGTGAGATGGTTATTTAGACCACATAAATCACAAGCCCTTTTAAATTGTGTTTTGTACTTGAGATGAGGAGAATCTGAAGGTTCATCTCTGAATCGTGTTGGTGTTTGCTGTTGCCTGAGTTGCAATTTAAGATCATTGATCTCTTGCATGACAAGATACATTCTCTCATCTTCCTCAGATCTAGCATTCTTTAGTTTATTTGTTAAAACTGAAGAGGTAGTTCCCATATGTGAACCTTCAGCAAGAGCTGAAGAGTTCTTTGAAGTGTCAATTTTGACATGTTTGGAAGAACTACCTTTGAGTGTGGTGTGAGACTTGATGATAGACTGGATAGTTTTGGGTCCAGTAGAGGGTTCAGCACCAGCTAGCTTCTCCAAAAGAATAAGTGGGGTACTTACTTCATTCTCTAGATCATCATCTGAGTCATCCTCAGTAAATGAGGACTTAACTGGTGCTGAAGTGTCAACACTTGCTTGAAACTCAGGAAGAAGGATTCGTCCAGTGTCATGATTTGGTAAATTCTCTTCACCTGACCTTTCAATGTCAGGGATCGAGCTACCATCCTCATTTGAGGCTTTGACAAAACAATAGATTTGGTGCTGGAGGATCCTTCAGCACCAAGCATTTTCCTCTTTTGAGCAGGTATTTGTTCACTTATGCATTGATTTACCCTATCAGAGTTTCTAAGCCAAGATTATATCTTTTGCTTCTTTTAGTTCCACTCCAAGAGAGTTATTTTCCTCCAAAATTTCTTTGTTCAATTGTTGAAAAGTAAGAATATCAAGTTTAGCTTCTTTTAGCTCTATTTGCTTACTTTCAAAATCTTCAAGTTGAGAACAAGTTTATGAAATTTTTCAAGCAAATTGTTTCTTTGCTCTTCAAGAAATTTTAGATCAATGCACAAGTAATCAAAAACAAATTTAATGTCATCTTTATCTTCTAATTCAAGAAGAGTTTGTACCTTTTTGATTGTGACATTGACCCATTCACCATTTCTGGCACTTTCTCTAGTCACCACATTTGAATTAGCCTCTTCATCATCAGCAAGTGCCATCAGCACTTTCACATTAACCATTTTATCATCATCTAAAGAAACATCTTCTTGATCCCATTCATAGGCTTCAGCAACAAGTCCTTTGTTCTTGTATTGCTTGGGATTCTTGGATGAGGAGCTTTCAGTACTCATTAAGGCCAATCTTGCTTTGATTTCTCTGTATTTGGCCTCAAAGTCTTTTGTTGGTCTGAGTTCAACCCTGTTTTGCTGAAATAAAGTAGAAGCAATTTGTTTTGGTTGAAATGATGATTGACTAGATGGTCTTGATTGAGCTGGTGAGGAATATGAAGGGAGAGATGTTTTTGAATAACAATCCCTAGCATAGTGACCAGTCTTCCCACATTTGTAGCAATCAGTGTCAACTGAAGCTTTTGTGGAGCTGGAGAACTTGCCTCCTTTCTTAAAGAACCTTCTAGACTTGGCCAGAAGTGCTCTTTCATGAAATTTCTCTTTGAGGTCATTCAGATATTCCTCACTAGATCTAGTATCTTCCTCATCATCAGGATTATCTTGGTAGTCTTGAATGACAGCCTCACTGAAGAAGGCTATGGACAAGGATGTAGCAATGGTTAATGCTTTACTCTTGCTTGAGCCTTCATAAATCCTATCAACTAGGTTTTTTTTCATATTTAAGTTTCCCAGAAAGAGAGGCTAGATCACAATCTTTAATGTGATTAGCATTTCTCAAGCTTCGACAGAAACTGAGCCACTTTTTGGCAATGCATTAACAAAAACTGTGTTGATTTCAAGTTTTGAAAGCTCAACACCATCATTCACAAGTTCATTCATCAGTGCTTTGTATCTGGTGAATGTCTGTGTGAGGGTTTCCCCTTCTTTGTGCTTGAAGGTGTTGTATTGAAGCTTTAAATCCATTATTCTGGTTTCTTTTACATCAGAGGGTCCCTCATGGTAAAGAATAAGGTCCTCCCATGTAGCTTTGGTTGTTTTGTAATTTACAATAGAATTCATTTGGTCATCTAGGAGTACAAACATGATGAGACATTTGAGACGCTGATTTAGGTTAGCAGCTTTTCTCTCATCAGTAGTCCATTATGCTTCAGGTTTTTTATTGTCCCCAACCATGGGAACAAAAGGACCATTTTTAATGATTCCAAGGAATTGAGGTTCAATCCCAACCATGTGGACAAGAAACCTCTTCTTCCAATTTGTAAAGTTGGATACCTCTAGTACAGGAGCAGCATTGAGTTGGCCACCCCTATATTCTAGGGTTTGTGATATAACTTGAGCCATTTTTGGATCTTGATTTGAAAACTTTTAAATGAGCAGTTTAATAAAATAAGAGTTTAGCTAATCAAACTGCTATGATACCACTTGTTGGTCCCTAGTAATTCGTTATTACTTATTATCTTAAGTAATAACTCTTACTTCGACTCAAGTGTGTTGTTTTAACAATAGATAAGAACTATGAAAGATTAAAACAACAATACCAATATACTTTTCAACGTATAGACTTTTATTAGAATCAAATAAAGAATTTATAACCCACTTTGTTTGCGGAATAACAAAGTGGTTGAATGACAATGTAGTTTGATCTCCTCCACTGAAACGTCTAACCAAAGTTAAAGTCTAAGCTCCAATCTAAACGTTCATATGCATCTTGGCTATATGGTTTAGTTGGTATCGAGAGAGAAAGGTTTTCCAGAGTTTAAGCTCTTGTATTGGTTGACCCTTTCTCTCCCATTGTACACTCCTTATATAGGTAGTGTAAATTAGGGTTTGCCTTTTGCATGTTCTAATGTCTGGGTTTATCTAGTGGGTGGTTGATGCCCATGCTGGATAAACAGTACATAATACATATTAAACTATTCTAGAAAAGATAAAGGTTGTACTTATATATAAGTATACAAACAACCTACTTTGACTTAAAGTAATCTTTTCCCGCCTAATGCAAACCATCACAATACTGAAGAGTCTTCAGTATCCTAGAGGAGATCGACATCATTCAGTTTGGTATTGTCAAACCAAATTGAACTGAAAGCCCTTCTTCAGTCCTTGTTCTTCAGCAACTAGACCGCCTAGTATTTGAAGCGAAGACTCCTTTGTCTTCTAAGTTCACTGAAAGGGGAGTGCTGAACTTTCTTCAGCTATAAAGTCTTCAGTAGGAACTTTGTTCCTCTGGTCATCCTTCAGCAGACTGGCCTTACTGCTGAGCATGAAACACTTAGGGGGATTTTATATTCAAATCCTAGACTTGCTTCAAGGTCAGTAAATACTGACCCAACACTAACTCTCTGCTTAATCCTTTCGTAAGCGGATCCGTGATGTTATCCTTTGACTTCACATAGTTAATTGAGATAACTCCTGTTGAGAGTAGTTGTCGTACCGAATTATGTCGTCGACGGATATGTCTAGACTTTCCATTATACATTGTGCTATGAGCTCTGCCAATTGCCGATTGACTATCACATTGTATACTAATGGCCGTTACCGGTTTAGGCCACCTGGGTATGTCCTCTACGAATTGACGTAGCCATTCCCCTCTTCTCCGCATTTATCTAACGCGATAAATTCTGATTCCATCGTGGACTTAGCTATTACTGTTTGTTTGAAAGACTTCCAATATATAGCGGCCCATCCCAGTATAAACACATATCCACTGGTCGATCTAGAATCTTTTATGTCAGATATCCAATTTGCATCATTATATCCTTTAATAACCGCTGGATATCTAGCATAATTCAGTCCATAATCACGACTGTATCTCAAATAATGAAGTACCCTAGTCATAGATTTCCAATGTGATTCACTTGGATTACTAGTATACCTACTCAGCCTGCTAACAGCATATGCTAAGTCAGGTCGGGTACATGTCATCAAATACATTAACATGCCAATGATTCTTGAATACTCTAATTGGGCAATACCCGCACCTCTATTTTTAGATGGATGCAAACTAGTGTCAATTGGAGTTCTAGCTAGGCTGGAATCCCCCGCATTATGAGTATTAAGAATTTTGTCCACGTAATGTGCTTGACTTAATGCAAGTCCACTCTGAGTTCGTATGATCTTTATTCCAAGAATCACATCAGCCAAACCCATATGTTTCATGTCAAACTTTGATTTCAACATGTCTTTAGTAGACTTGATCATCTTGTCGTGACTGCCAACGATAAGCATATCATCGACATAAAGACACAAAATTACATATCAATTAGTTGTGTCTTTGACATAAACACACTTGTCACATTCACTAATTTTGAATCCACCCTCTAGCATGGCAAGATCAAACTTTTGATGCCATTGTTTGGGAGCTTACTTTAAGCCATACAATGACTTAACCAGCCTACAAGCTTTGATCTCTTGTCCAGGAGCCATAAAACCCTCAGGTTGGTTCATGTATATTTCTTCTTCTAAATCTCCGTTTAGAAAAGCCGTTTTCACATCCATTTGGTGAACTTCTAAATTTCTTAATGCGGCAATTGCAAGAATCATTCTAATAGAAGTTATTCGCGTAACAAGCGAATAAGTATTAAAGTAATCTAGACCTTCGCGTTGTCTAAATCCTTTGATTACCAATCTTGCTTTGTACTTGTCAATGGTGCCATCATCTTTCATCTTTTTCTTGAAGATCCATTTATAAGCTAGTAGTTTACAACCAGGAGGTAAATCCACGAGCTCCCAAGTATGATTTTGTAAAATAGACTCTATTTCACTGTTAATCGCTTCTTTCCATCGAGGCCCTTCCGAGGAATTTATTGCTTCTTGATAAGAAGTGGGTTCATTTTCTACCATAAAAGAGACAAAATCGGGTCCAAACGGTTTCTCGGTTCTAGCCCTTTTGCTTCTTCTTGGTTCAACCTCTTCTTCCTCGGGTTGATCTAATCTCTCATCTTGGAGATTACTATCATCTCGTTGTCTCTTATCTTGGACAACTTCGTCATCTATTCTAGATGAGCTTCCAATTTCTTTTGTTAAACAAGGAAATATATTTTCAAAGAAGGAAGCTAATAAGTGTGAAAACACTTATCATTTTACCACTTATTTCCAATAATAACAAGACCAAAACGTGTAATATATGTCGTAAAAGTCGGAATTATGCGTGGTTTGTGTTTTTATTGTGTTTTAGGACCAAAAGATGAAAAAGGAAGAAAACATGAGCTTTCACGGGCTTTTATCGAAGAAAACGAGAAAAGACGAAGTCAAAAGATCAAGAGTGCAAAAAGAACGGAAGTCCAAGGCCTATTCTGAAGATTTATCAAAGAAAAAGTCTAAAGACGGAAGTTTAATGAAGTCGAAGAACTCAAGTCTAATAGAGGAAGAAAATTACAAGACAAGTTCAATATATATCGACAAATCCCGAGACAACGTCAAGAAAGACAAAGGATTTAAATTGAGTCGAGAAGAAAGAAAGAAGAGGCAACACATGCACACTTTCCCATTTTCCCTATAAATACCCTCCTAATACACATTAGGAGGGTTGGTTAGTTTTTTAGTAGTTAGTTTCATTTTTCATTTTTCCTTTCTAGTTTTTAGAGAGAGAAAGTTCCAAACTTTCTCTCACTAAGTTTTTATCTTTTCTTTCTTTTAATCTTTCAAGTTTTAAACTTTTTGTATTTGGATTTCATTAATCAAGTTTAAGTTTAAGCTTCTTGTTCATTAATCTCTTTCTACCTTTCTTGATTTTAGTTTACTTTTGGTGCGAAATATATTTGATCCGTGTTGATCTTGATGTTTTCGTGCTTAAAAAGTTAATCTTTTTATTCCTACTTAAGCTTTCATACGGTTAAGTTTTAAGATCTTTGTGCTTATTGGCTTATTTGTATGTTTAGCTTATTTACTTTTTGAAAGTTTTCTTAAAAAGTTTCATCTTTTTATGGTTTGATTTAAAAGATTGCTTATTTAAAGTTTAAAAAGTTCTTAATTTGTGCTTACTAGTTCGGCTTATCATTAATTCGATCAAGATTTGGTTTGAGCTTATTCCTAGCAGCTCAAAACTTAGCTTATTTTCGAGTAGATACCATCGGAAAGGGTAAACCCCTTTCCGATTGAGCATTCCGACTACTACCCCCCTCATTCCGATCACTTGATCGGATTAGGGTTTTAACTTATTCCGATTTGCATCATTTGTATTCCGATCATTGGATCGGAATAGGGTTTAAGTCACTTTCCGTTTGGGACTATTTCACTAGATTCCGACTGCCTCCTTTCACCATCATTCCGATTAGGGACTCATTGGATATTCCGATTGGTTTTGTTTTCAAGTATTCCGATTTGGCCTTATTCCGACGAGAGTATTGTTTGTTATTCCGATTAGCCTTGTTTTCACATATTCCGATCAGTCTCCTTTTACACATTCCGATTGCACTCCCTTTTGGCACATTCCGATCACTCCCTTTTGGCACATTCCGATTGGATGAGTTTCTTGTTTTTACAAAGTTTTCAAGTTTTAGATTTATTAAGTGTTCAAATATTTTTCTAATCTTGTCTTTAAGTTTTCAAGCATTTATTTTTAACTCGTCCTTTTAGTTTAATCTTTAAAAGCTCTTATTTTACTCAACGACATTTACATATTTGCTATTAGTTTAAAATAGATAAACAATCCAAAATTATCTTCCACCAAGAACAATTGAGTCGCACTTTCTACCAATAGTCAATTCGAAGAGATCGGACGATAAGATTTTATACTTGGTGTAAAAGCCTTGTATTAAATGGCGTCGCTACCGGCTCTTTTCGTTAAGATTAAAGGTTTTAAGTGAGAGACGCGTTGGATTTTGGGATCCGTTCATTTTTTAACGTTATTTTCCTTGCTTTAAAATTTTCAAAAATCCTAAAAAATATAAAATTTTCAAAAATACAAAAAAAAAAATTTTAAAAAAAAAAACATAAAAAAACCAAAAAATTTTTAGCTTTGTTAGTTCTTTTGCAGGTGTATGCGCACTCGATCAACGTCTTATCAGTGGGCCCGAGACTCTCGATAACTTACTAATACAAGGGATTTCCAAGTATCAAAATTTGTTCGTCCGAATCTTTTCGAATTGACTATTGGTAGAAAGTGCGACTCAATTGTTCTTGGTGGAAATGAAAATGGTTTGGTTGATTATCTATTTTAAACTAATAGCAAATAAAAGTGAATGTCGTTGAGTAAAATTAAAACTTTAAAGATTAAACTAAAAATAACGAGTTAAAAGTAAATGATTGAAAACTTAAAGAAAAATACTTGAGAACTTAATGAAACTAACACTTAGAAACTTTGTAAAAACAAGAAAGTTAAACCATCGAAATGCACAATGTGAATCTGATCAGAATGTTGGTCGGAAAATAAGGCTGATCGGAATGCACACCAGAAAGACTGATCGGAATACTTGGAAAATAGGTCGAATCGGAATATGGCAAACAACTCTCGTCGGAATACTTGAAATCGAGCTCAATCAGAATATATGAAGACAATGCCAATCGGAATGTAATGTTGGCGTCGGAATAAGGAAATAATCCCAATCAGAAAGCCTAATAAATCGAATCCAAATCGGAATGTTTAACAAAACCCACAGTCGGAATAATAAAACCCTATTCCGATCCAAGGTGATCGAAATATAGATGCTCAAATCGGAATGAGATAAACCCTAATCCGATCTATAGATCAGAATAAAGGGGGTAGTGCAGTCGGAATGTACCAATCGGAAAAGGGTTTAATACCTTTTCCGATTACAATTTTGATTCGAAAAATAAGCAAAGTAATAAGCTAATTTGATAAGCTAATCACCAAAACTAGAACGAATCTATAATGAAAATGACTCAATAAGCACAAATAACAACTTTTTCAACTTAAAATAAGCAATCTTATAAATCAAACTATAAAAAGATGAAATTTTTAAGAAAACTTTTAAAAAGTTAATAAGCTAAACATATAAATAAGCCAATAAGCACAAAGATCTTAAAGCTTATTTGTATGAAAACTTAAGTAGGCATAAAAAGATTAACTTTTAGGCACGAAAACATTAAGAACAACACGGATCAAATAGATTTCGCACCAAAAGTAAACTAAAATCAAAGAAAGGTAGAAAGAGATGAAAGATTAAAAGCTTAACTAGAACTTGATTAATGAAATCAACAATACACAGAGGTTTAATCTTGAAAGATTAAAAGAAAGAAAAGATGAAAGCTTAGTGAGAGAAAGTTTGGAACTTTCTCTCTCTAAAAACTAGAAAGAAAAATGAAAAATGGAACTAACTACTAAAAAACTAACCACCCTCCTAATGTGTATTAGGAGGGTATTTATAGGGAAAAATGGGAAGGAGTGCATGTGTTGCCTCTTCTTTATTTCTTTCTTCACGTCTTCTCGACTCGATTTAATTCTTTGTCTTTTCTCGACGTTGTCTCGGGATTTGAACTTGTCTTGATAATTTTCTTCTTTAATTTAGACTTAAGTTCTTTGACTTCATTAAACTTCCGTCTTTAGACTTTTTCTTCGATAAATCTTCAAAATAGGTCTTGGACATCCGTTCTTTAAGCACTCTTGATCTTTTGACTTCGTCTTTTCTCGTTTTCTTCGATAAAAGCCCGTGAAGGCCCGTATTTTCTTCCTTTTTCATCTTTTGGTCCTAAAATACAATAAAAACACAAACCACGCATAATTCCGACTTTTACGACATAAAATACACGTTTTGGTCTTGTTATTATTGGAAATAACTGGTAAAAGGATAAGTGTTTTCACACTTATTAAATCCCCTACACTTGACCATTGCAATGCCCTCATGTAATGCATTAATTTTAAAGCACGGTTTACATTCTTCATCATAAATAACCCACCTTGGCCTTTATTAAATGCTAAACATAAAAAGATAGAAACAAGTAATGAAATCAAAGACTTACATTGGGTTTTGGCTGCCATGAGCGTTTATCATCCTCAAGTATCACGTTCCCCATACCAAGCTTAAAAACGAGATCATTGTTATTATAAGCTAGCAGACTAACACGAATTCATGTGGGCCAATTATTTACTTAGAATCCCTTATTCCTAGGTGTATCTCTTATATTTTATTTTTGTCTTGAATGATCACGAGGATGCATTGTTTGACTTATTTCGATAGTTATTTAGGCCGAAAATAAAGTGAACGATTTAATCAATAGTTAGCTAAAGGACAAAATCTTTTAAAACTGCTTCTCGGGACCTCATAAAATTCATATCTTGGTATAACTCGCTTCACGATTTGAGACCTTTCTCGGACCGATATTTGGCAGCGACTTCATACTTCGAATCTTTGAGAGACGTTCTTGAAATTATGGTCTTATCTTCATAATAGGAATTTCTTCACTTGAAGTTTTGAGAGATTCTTCATCTTTGGACCACGACTTCTTCATTTTTCTCCAATATTTATTTTGGACTTTGATATACAACGATCTGCCTCCTTATAGGACTTGGATCTATTTATCCTCATACCTTGTTAGGGCCTTTTTGGATAGACTTCTCCATGATCTTTTGGGGAGTTTTTGCTTTTCGTCGTGTGTCTCGATCCTTCATATTGATTTTCGATAAATGATTCTTCACATCACTTTTGGATCTTTAGTAACAAACTGTAGCCCTCATGCCTTGTTAGGGCCTTTTCGGACTCGCCAATCTTCGCATCCCGCTTCAATAAGTTATGCCTTGGCTATGAACTCTAATTAATACCGAGCAACTTTTAAACGATCTTGGGCTAGAAGCTAAGTAACCTTTTAAATCGTACAACCTTATTTATTGCAGATAAATTTATTAACAAGCGAAGGGAGAATAGGCTTATAATTAACTCACATAAATTCACGAAAGAATACCAAACTTATAATTGACTCTATCGTCTCTCGTCCTCCACAGTTT
Organism: Glebionis coronaria; assembly: GCA_025667525.1. Lineage (NCBI taxonomy): Eukaryota > Viridiplantae > Streptophyta > Magnoliopsida > Asterales > Asteraceae > Glebionis > Glebionis coronaria. The sequence goes on along the minus strand of JANFOE010000115.1, from coordinate 475,471 downwards.
AAAATCTCAAGGAATGAGACTCATGGATGCTTAGCCTATTAAATCAAAGTTTTGGGTTTTCGAGTCATGATATGAGTGATTTTACTCATATCATTAGTAGCTTAAAACAATGAAATATTGCATGATTTATATCGAATATGCCTTGGAAATGCTTGTTTCTTGTTTGAATGTGTGTAGGTACCAAGTTCACGAAAACCGATGAAAACCGGCACGAGATTGATGAAAAAGATCGAGGAAGCCAAAAACCGAGCTCGACATGAGTGGATTTATTAAATTATTAAGGAAATGGGCCAAGTGGGACCCACATGAGTTTATTGGGCCTGAAAAGCCCATTATTGGAATTAAAATGAATAACCCAAATCCATTTGAAGGCCCAAAAATGGAGTTTAATACTCGGATGGTATATGTGTTTTGGGCCTCAAGCCCAAATGATATTCACTAATAATGAAAGAAACGAAGAAGTAATGTATGTTGGGCTTTAGGGTTTTTACCATACATTTATATCAATCGTTAATACCCTCACACGTTACCTTTTACCCACTCAACTCCATTAAATAAATAAAACCTTCCCCACCCACACGTTTTTCATTCATTCTCTCTCACACAAATAAAATAACTTCATTAATAACAATGTTTTCATCTTCCCCAACTCTTCAACCCCCAAACCAGTAAAAACACCCTTACTGTTCCAAACCCTAGGTTAATAAAAAGCAACGATAATAAAGGGCTTTTTAATTAATCAAGTAATTCACACCAAGGGGAATAAAACCCCCTTGGTTTAAGGAAGAGAAGAGGTGGATCAAAGGTGATACGTGGCAGCTGTTGATTTGAGGAGACACATCATTCTCCCTAATCCACCAATCACAAGGCTTGAAACTAGCACAACTAACACAAACCAGTGCCAAGCTGGCAATCTATGCGTGCTAGGTGCTATATCAACCATCCGATTAAAGAGAGAGAAAAAGATTGAAGATCGATGGCTCAGAATCAAGAGGAATATTCTTCATCAGATCCGAATATCCGCACAAGGAAGCCCTTGGGGGGCTATAAATACCCCCAATTTATCTTGTATTGAGCATCCCTTCTTTTACTTTTATTGTTATGCTGTTAAAATAGTAGTAGGATTAATATTGTATTTCTTTTACTGAATCTTGTAAGATTTGAGTTATTAATAAAAATCAATCAGTTATTTTCATTGTGTCTCGTTTTTCCTTTTCTTACTGCTTTAATCGAGTTTACAAATCAATCTTGTCTACTGCTTCTAAAGTATAATATTAGTTATGGTAAGAGTAAGCTAATTGATAGCTTATTTTTTATCATAAAAAGTAAAGAGGATTTAAAGTACTTTTCCCCACTGGAAAAGTCTTAAATAAATATGCTTATTGTTGGTGGTTCGAATGAGGTGGCAATGATGAATGGTGGTTCCAGTTCCGGTACATAAGGTTGCACAGCGCACACCTTCTCCCCAATGGTTATCCCATAAGGTGCTAGATCTTTCCATTTGATATTTGATTTTATAAGTTAATTTAATCTGCTTAATTGATCAATCTGTGAAGTTGATGCTATGTTGAGGTTTATAAGGATTGAACTGATTTCCATTTTATAAAACTGATATCGTTTGACTGAGATTGCTTGTTTAGTTAGATTTGAGATGTTGTTTTGTTTTAAATCTGTTTAACTTTCTGCATTTGTTCGATCTGAAATAATTTTTGGACTGTTAGGATTTTTGCTATGTTATAATCTTATGTAACGTTTGGATTGTTCAGTTTAAAGTTGAAGTTTAGGTTAAATTGATACCTGCTAAATTTGTTTAAATTTTAGTAAAATTGTTATATGAACTTAAGCTTTTACATGGCGTTTCGAATTACTGATTTGAGAAAGTGCTTTAAGGCAATTTGAGGTTGAGTAGTTTCGTTAATGATTAAACTGCTGAGTATCCAATACGGTTTAATCTGATTTTCTTTGAAAGAATTTGGGCTTAAGCTGTTGTTTGTAGGATTTATTTGTGTTCCTGAGTTAGTTTTATACTGCCTGATTATGTTAAGTTGTGAGCTGGAGTTGAATATGGCATAATAGGGACTGTAAATGTGTTGATTTTAGAATCTTATTTTGATTTGCTGCTATAAGTCTTCTCTGATTCAGTTTGATATAGTTTGCATTGACTGAATATGCTTTAGATTTTAATGTGCTAACTGATCTGTTATCTTGTGGTAATCTTAGTTTTTGATCTTTCTGTTTAATTGATCCAATAACAGCTTATCAGATTCATTTATCTGATAAGCTCACAAAGCTGATTCTGTAGAAATGCTAAAATGGATCCGGTGGTCTAATGTGGTGGTATATGGTGGTGGAAGCCATTGTTGGCTTTGAGAGAGAGAAGAGAGGTTGAGAGTGAAAGTGAAATGTATTCCCAAATGAACAAATGACAATCAACACCCCTCCTTGGAAGCAAAGGAGGGGTATATATAGTCATGCACACAACCTAAACTTTACAACGAACCTAGTCTAGTGTGCGTGACTATGATAACTAACGGGAAATCTTAAATGTCGTCACATAAAGTGAGTTTCCAACAATCTTCCCCCATGGGACGACGTGTAGAATTCCTTACAATATTCTACCTAACAAGTACAAAATAATTAAGAACAAGAGCTTTCATGAAGCATCCAATGCTGATGAAGTCTTCTGATGCCTTTGACTTCAAAACGACTCATCTTTAACTTGTAGTAGAAATACTGTAACGGCATGAGCTAAGTAACCCATACACTTCTGGTTAAGGAGAAGCTTCTGAATTAGCTTCCCCCTAATTCATGCCACGTAAACTTGATGTAGAAGCATTTTAAATAGCTTCCCCCTAAACCAACAATCCTCGTAAGCAACTTCAAAGCTTTCAATAAAGCTTAGAATGATTAAGCGCACAGCGGAATCTAACTAGCAAATCCCATCATATAACATGATAATGTTGCTAAGAGGGATTGAAAGTTTGGGGCACACCAAGTAGATCAACAACTTTTCTTCTCACGCTTGAATAATTCTTCTGAATTTTTCTTCCCCCTGAGAGTTCAAGTTATGCATACCAGAAAGAATCAAGACACTTCTTCCCCCACATAGTTGAAGAAGGTAAATCAATCCCAATTATGAAGCTCAAATACTGAAGTGGACACTTTATCCCATTCATGAAGTTGACATCGTAACACCAGAGTCAATTAAGTCCCGGAAATGCACACGTCTTCTTCCGGAGATGCACCAGAGTCAATTAAGTCCCGGGAATGCATATAGGATAATGATGATGTTTAATTGCAACAATCAAACAATTAAACCTCGAATCGGTAGTGTACCGTTTGGAGATTGATAACGACACGAGTTAAAACACTGATTTTCTCTGCGGCTATGACAAATGTCATCCTGGAATATCTTCAAATCAAAAGAAGGTATGAAGTTCATCACGTGTACTCGTTGTGCGTTCAATGTGTCTTCTTCTTCCCCCTTGATGGTTTCGAAACTCGGAAACATCAATAATTTATACGCACATGAACCTGAAATCTCGTGAGAATAATAAATAACCTGAATTATATATTTCGTGAGAATCAGCTGTTGATCGAAAATCTCTTCTCATAAACTCTCCATGGCCACCTTTACCATCCCACGTGAAAGCAGTTTGAAGTGACCACTGAAAGAATGAACCAGATACATCAAACGTGAAGCTGAATAAAAATCCTTTGATCTTGTGACTTAAGCTTGCACTATTGTTGAATGAAGAACGGTGGAGAAATCTCTAAGTACTTAATGCATCACTGAAGAAGTCTATAAGCACAACACCTCTTGAAATTATCCACGTCGACTAAGCGCGTGACACTGAGTACAACAAAGTAACCCCTTTAAGTGATAGTTATCCGAGTCATCAACCATCCACCCCGAACCCGGAAACCAGATAACCAAGTCTTCATTCTAGGATTAAGCACTAGCAAGTTATCTAGTAAAAGATAAAATAAATACACGCCTTCGAAAAATCCGTCTTCAACGTCACGTAATTAATACCCGATCAAACAAAATCTGTAGCCACTAAAAAATCGCCCATTTTTTCTTGGTCTCGTCAAAATAAATTCTTGTCACAATTGTCACGTCATTTTGTCGCGTCACATTTCTCGTCACCCAATCAGTGTCAAGAATAAATTAAAGAACCACAAATGCAACAAAAAAACTACAAATTCAAAAAAGGAACTTGTTTGTTTGAGCATCCATTCTCCTTAACAATGTCTCGACCCGATGACGACCGAATTAAAACTTAATACACAAAATTTATTTAAAATTTGTATTTTTTTAAAAATTTGTGTGTATGTTTTATCAAAACACATTAACACACGGCTCAAATCATTGAATTTTTAAAACAATGTGAGTCCATCACATTTTTTCAGCCCGTGTGAGTTCATGGCCCAAATCTCATACCCGGTCCAATTACTGGGATATAACTCCCAATCCCACCCTAAATTCACTCAGTATACCCTAAACACTTCTTAGTTTAATCCGCCTCCCCACCTAACTTCTCTCACACCTCCATCTCGTATCCTCCGTCCCCCAAAAACTCATCTAATCTCTTCATCTATCCCAGATGTACAAACAAATCATCATTCGAACAGTAACAACCTTAACACAATGCATCACATCACTTCAAACATATGCAAACCAAACCAACTTAATCCAAGGCAAAAAAAACTACATTCACACATGATCATAAATGATCCACGGATGTAGAACCATAGAAGATGGCTTCAAGATCTATAATTGATCTCGGGTAGGTTGCAAATTGAATTGCATGTGTTGTTTTATGTGTCAAATCGAAGCAAAGACTGTATTTAACAGATTTGTTAAATACTTTCTTATTATTCGAATATTAAAAGAGGCTTGTTCTTCGAAATAAATCAGTGATGAGAGAGTCTTGTTTCAACTAAAACCTAAATGAATCTAGGAATTAAGCAAACGAGACATAATCTGAGATTATATTTACGTTACTGGTTTGATTTTGTTTTAGTGTTCGAGTCTAGATGAAATGGGATTAGGAGACGTTGGGTTAGGATAGATTGTGGTGTAGTTGTTGGTGATATAAGGTTGGATTACGAGTCAACTCAGTGAGTTTAACTGAGTCAACTCGGTAATGACCGAGTTGACTCGGTTGAGATGGGTTCGGTTTGGTCACAATTTTGGTCATGAAAGATTTAAACTGTCAAAAGTTTTTAACCCATCGGAGTCAAATAAAGTATTCCATCGGAATGTTTTAATAAAGCCCATCGCAATAAAAAAAATCCATCGCAATGACTTTCTTAAAACCCATCGCAGTCAAAAGTATATGATCCATCGCAGTCCAAGAAGTCTCATTACGATGGTACCCATTGCGATGGTACCCATCGCAGTGGTACCCATCGCAATGGTTACCAGCCATCGCAATATTGGGAAAAAAATGGGCAGCATGACGTTATACATATGCCATTGCGATGGGATCAAACCATCCATCGCAATGAGTCCCATCGAATGGGTCCCATCGCAATGAGTCAGTCGACCCATCGTAATGTGTCAAAAATACAACCCATCGCAATCATGCGATCGTACCATGTAGCTGAAATCCAAAAGTGGTCCTTGTTCCTGAAAATCCGGGACAATGAATCTGAATATGTTTTCTGGGTAAATACATCTTCATCTTCAAGAAATGTTACACAACCCAGAAAAACAGTACTTATGAATGTGGGCTAAGAACAGGGATACTTCTGAGAATGATAATCCAAGAGACAAAAAAATGACCAGATATGGTATAAACTGACATATGAGACTGTGACCAGCAGACCAACAAATAAACCATCTCTTTTTGGACATATTAGGACCAATACACAAATAATATGACACATGATAACACAAGGAAACAGTTTGGACAAAACAATAAGACGTGACAAATTTTTTTGACAAATCAGACAAAAACAATGATATGGCGAGACACAAGGAAAGATTAGACCACCAAATCAGATATACGAACTCGATCCAAGGATAGAACCGAGGCTCTGATGCCAAATGTAGAAATGCTAAAATGGATCCGGTGGTCTAATGTGGTGGTATATGGTGGTGGAAGCCATTGTTGGCTTAGAGAGAGAGAAGAGAGATTGAGAGTGAAAGTGAAATGTATTCCCAAATGAACAAATGACAATCAACACCCCTCCTTGGAAGCAAAGGAGGGGTATATATAGTCATGCACACAACCTAAACTTTACAACGAACCTAGTCTAGTCTAAATGTGCGTGACTATGATAACTAACGGGAATTCTTAAATGTCGTCACATAAAGTGAGTTTCCAACAGATTCCTATCAGCTTATGCAAATAAGCTCACACAAAGTCTCCCCTGAGACTTGGTTAGTCATTTGTCAGAAAGTTTTAATCCCAAAAAAATGTCATTTGTGGGGTTCGAACTCGAGACCTCCCCTTCACTTACCATGCGTGTTTGCCATCTGAGCTATAGGCTCTTTTGATTTTAATTTCATTTATGTTATTAATATAGTGTTAGTAATTTTGGCAGGTTTTGTTATACTTTAATTATCTATGTCACGTTTTTATTTTATCTTATATAATTTTTTTAATTAAAGTAAATCTTTTTAATAAAAAGTAGTTTATAAAATAAATAAAATAAATTAAATATTATATATAATAGTATAAAAATGTTTTTATTTAAATAGTTTAATTAGTTTAAATTTTAATTAGTTTAATTTTTATAACTTTAGATTTAAATAAATATAGTTTTTAATTAGATTAGTTTAAAAAGTAATTTTAATAAAGTTTAATTAGTTTAAAAGTTATTTCATTAAGTAGAATTAAAATTTTATAGAGTTTTAATTAGATTAATTTTTAAATAGTGTTTTATTTTTAAGTAATATAGTGTTTGTAGAATTTTAAATAGGCGGGTTTACGATTCATGCACTTTAGGTTTATTTTAAATAGTTTAAAATTAGTAGATTTTAATCGTAGTTTAAAAACCAAAAAACCAATTCAAATCAATTGTCCAAATCAAAGCAAAACGTCTCAAATTCATAAGATCTTCGTGTACAACGAACTCGACTCACTCACGTGTTTAATTGAATTCGTCATTGGTATTATTAGTCTATTACTTTTTCCTAAAGGTAATTTTCTAATTTACCCTATAACGTATCATAATTATCACATATACTATCACGATCACATCAAAAATTTTGGCGCCGCTGCCGGGGATCTTGTGTATGATTCGTCTTTTGTGGAGATTTGTTGATCGTGGATTTGAAGACCCTTTCCGTCCTCGGAAAGTTTTGTTATTTTTCTATTATATAGTATGTATCGTTTTTCTCGTTTTTTGTGAATAATATATTGTATTACGTAGAACAATAATTTTAAATACTTTTCAAATAAGCCTTAGTTGGGATTTCATCACCTAGCTATTGTATTCGAACCCAAAATAAAAATAAAGGCAAAATAGATAAATACTAATAAGAAGTTTGAACTCGATTTATACAAACTATAAGGTGGGTATAAGGCGACGTGCTATAAAAGGCCGTCTAAGGAAAAAGGTTTTTAAGTGCTTTGTGCCACCTCGTTTCCTCGCTTGCTTGTGCGTATATTGAGAGGGACAACCTATTATTGGTTTGCCGACTCAAGTAGTATTAAATCTTATTTTTTGTTGTTTACTTATTGAACCTCGAGACGTTTAGGTTTTCACCTATCGTTTCAAAGTCGACCGAGGGTAATTTACTTCCATAGTAGTTATCCTTATTCCTTGTTTTTTATCGATCATTTTTTATTGAGCAATACCAAATAAAATACCAAAAATAATCTTCTTCTTGTCTAATTTCTTTTCTTCAATCCTCTAAATTCTCGTCTTTGTAGTGTATGCAATTACGTTCTTCTCGTCTTGTGATTGATTTTAATAGGCTTGAAAATATTCCTCGTTGAAATAGAAATCGTCAACAACGAATAGTGGAACCTGAGATTCCACCTATTGTTGTAGAGATGGCCGATAACCGAACAATGGAGGAATTGCTCCGTGCACCCACCGAAGGATATGGGGAAGCAATCGTTGTGCCGGCTATTTTGACGGATCATTTTGAGATTAAGACGGGTCTTTTATCGCTCATTCGTGCCGACCAATTTCGTGGCAATGAGACCGATAGCCCGCATTCTCACATTCGGAATTTTAATCGAATTACCTCGACTCTCAAGTTTAGAGATGTGCCGAATGACGTGATTAAGCTTATGCTTTTTCCGTACTCGCTCGAGGGTAATGCTAAGCTTTGGTATGAGAAAGAACCACCGGGTTCGATTTTAACTTGGGATGATTTAGTGTCAAAGTTTATGAATTATTTCTTTCCACCATCCAAAACAACCCACTTTAAGAACGAGATCACTAGATTTGAACAAAAAGTGCATGAATCGTTTGGGGTTGCTTGGGAAAGATTTAAAGATTTGTTAAGACAATGTCCACACCACGGTTTCTCGGAATTGCATCAAATAAATACTTTTTGTAATGGGCTAAATATGATTGAACAAGATTCTTTAAATGCCGCCGCGGGTGATAATCTTTTAAGAAAAACTCCGAGAGACGCGTGGAGAATAATTGAGGATAAGTCTAGAGCACAATATTCACGAAACACACCGGTTGTTTCCAATGTGAATTCATCTAATGTCGAGATTGCTAGATTGGACTCTAAGATTGATAGTGGATTTGCGACTTTGTTGAGTGAGATTAGGAAGAATCCTCATGGATCGATTAATATGATTGAGAATGTTTGTGTATCATGTGGTGGAGCAAATCCTAATTATGCTTGTTTAAACACGGGTTTTGATCAAGCTAATGCTTTTGCCGCGACGGGAACTTATGGCTCCAACGGTCAAGTTCCTCGTCAAAATCATGTTGCTCCACCGGTTCAAAATAGGTACAACAATGGAAACAATGGGAATAATTTTAACCGTGGTAACCAAGGGAATTATAATCAAGGAAATGGGTTTAATGCTAATCAAAATAATCAAGGTTTTCAAGGGAATAATCAAAATGATTTGTCAAGCTACATTAAAACAAATGAGGCAAATTTGAAAGCTTTTCAAAACAACATTCAAGGACAAATGGCAACTTTGAAAAACGAGTTTCAAAACACGATTAAAGGGCAAAACAATAAGATTGAGCTTAATCAACAAAGAATTGAACAAAGATTTGAGCAAATGTTTGAACAAAGTCAAAATCGAATGCAACAAAGTATGGAACAAGGTCAAAATAAATTGCTTTCAATGTTTGAATCGTTTATGACCAAACCTTCCTCGTCTTCGGGTGGCTTACCTAGTAACACCATTCCAAACCCGAAGGGTGAGATGAAAGCTATAACCACACGTAGTGGGAAAGCTTTAGACGGACCTTTGCTTCTACGTGTGAGTACCTCTCCGGTGAGGGAAGTGGAGCAAGAACCCGAGGTGGTTAAAGAAAAGGAAATTATTATTCCACCAAAGGTAGACCAATTGCCTATTCCGGAACCCGAGCTTCCAAAGACTAAACCCACACTACCCTACCCTTCGAGACTTACCAAAGAGAATCTCCGCAAAAAGACCAATGCTCAAGTTTCAACGTTTCTAGATGTGTTTAAGAAAATGTATATTAATCTTAGTTTCGCGGATGCATTGCTTAGCATGCCTAAGTTTGCTTCTACAATTAAAAGGTTGATGAATGATAAGGAGAAGTTAGTTGAAGTATCTACCTCTTTAAATGAAAGTTGTTCCGCGGTTCTCTCTAAAAAGTTTCCCAAAAAGATTGGAGACCCCGGTCAATTTTTGATACCATGTGATTTCCCTAATATGGAAGAATGCTTAGCATTAGCCGATCTTGGCGCTAGCATTAACTTGATGCCTCTTTCCGTATGGAAAAGGTTATCACTTCCCGAGCTTTCACCTACTAAGATGACTATCGAGCTAGCGGATCGATCGATCGCCTTTCCAAAAGGTATAGCCGAAGACGTATTAGTCAAAGTAGGAAATCTCATTTTTCCGGCGGATTTTGTGATTTGTGATTATCCGGAAAATTCTCGAGTGCCTCTTATTTTGGGACAACCGTTTTTAAATACGGCTAGTTCTTTAGTTGACATGAGAGAGGGAAAATTGACTTTACGTTTTGATGATGCAAGTATCACTCTTAATGTTGGTAACATCTCGAAGTTTTCTTCCGAAGACGACGAGGAATCAATCAATCAAGTCGATGTGATTGATGTTGCTAGCGAAGAGGCTTCGCAAGATATGCTTGGTTTTTCGGATACTTCTAAAAGTGGCAATCCCACTTCATCAAATCCTATTATCTCTTCGGCTAAGCCTCCACTCACTCCATTTGAGGGAGGTGACTTCGTTCTTGAAGAGCTTGAGAATAATGGTTATTCAAAAATCGAGAAGGAAATTGATGATTACCTTAGCACACCATTTGATCCTAGTGAGTTTGATTTTGAGAATTTTGATCCCGAGGGAGATATTGCGTTGATTGAAAAATTGTTGAATTTGGATCCTTTTGAATCACCACCTATGGAACTAAAAGTTGTGAATGAAAATGAGACTAACGTGAAAACATCTATTGAGGAAGCACCCGAATTAGAACTTAAGGAATTACCCACTCATTTGGAGTATGCTTTTCTTGAGGGAACGGATAAGTTACCGGTGATTATTGCTAAGGGATTAAAGGAAAATGAAAAGGATGAGCTTATTAAAGTGCTTAAGAAACATAAACGGGCCATTGCATGGAAAATCTCCGACATTAAGGGTATAGATCCCAAATTTTGTACTCATAAAATTCTAATGGAGGATGATTATAAACCCGCTATCCAAAATCAAAGAAGGGTCAATCCAAAGATTCAAGAGGTGATCAAGAAGGAAGTCACTAAACTTCTAGACGCCGGAATGATCTACCCTATCTCGGATAGTCCATGGGTTAGCCCCGTGCATTGTGTTCCAAAGAAAGGAGGAATGACGGTTGTTACTAATGAGGATAATGAATTGATTCCTACTAGACTTGTGACCGGTTGGCGTGTTTGTATTGACTATAGGAAACTTAATGATGCCACTAGGAAGGATCATTTTCCATTACCTTTTATGGATCAAATGTTAGAGAGACTAGCGGGGAATGAATTCTATTGCTTTTTGGATGGATTTTCCGGCTATTTCCAAATTCCCATTGACCCTCGTGATCAAGAAAAGACCACATTCACTTGTCCTTATGGAACATTTGCCTATCGTCGCATGCCTTTTGGACTATGCAATGCACCGGGGACGTTCCAAAGGTGCATGATGGCCATTTTCCATGATATGATCGAGAAAACCATGGAAGTCTTCATGGATGACTTTTCGGTTTTTGGGGAATCCTTCACTTCATGTCTCTCTAACTTAGAAAGAATGTTGCAACGTTGTGAGGAAACAAATCTTGTGCTTAATTATGAAAAATGTCACTTCATGTGCAAAGAGGGAATTGTGTTAGGTCATAAGATCTCTAAGGCCGGTATTGAGGTTGATAGGGCTAAAATCGACGTGATTGCCAAATTGCCTCCACCCACCACCGTTAAGGGAGTAAGGAGTTTTCTCGGCCATGCCGGCTTCTATCGTCGTTTTATACAAGACTTCTCTAAGATAGCTCGGCCTATGACCCATCTTTTGGAAAAAGAGACTCCTTTCATCTTTTCGGATGAGTGTATTCAAGCCTTTGAGATGCTTAAAAAGAAGTTAACCGAATCTCCAATCTTAGTTGCCCCGGATTGGGATCTACCTTTTGAAATTATGTGTGATGCTAGCGATTATGCGGTAGGTGCGGTTTTGGGGCAACGTAAGCTAAAACACTTCTTTCCTATACACTATGCAAGTAAGACTATGACGGATGATCAAACAAAGTACACTACAACGGAAAAGGAGTTACTTGCCGTTGTGTATGCTTTTGAAAAGTTTAGACCATATCTCGTCTTGTCTCAAACCATAGTGTATACCGACCACTCGGCTATCAAATATCTTCTTAATAAACAAGATGCTAAGCCGAGGTTGCTCTGGTGGATTCTCCTCCTTCAAGAATTTAATGTCAAAATTCTAGACAAAAAAGGAGCCGAGAATCTCGCGACCGATCATTTATCTCGACTTGAGAATCCTCACCAAAGCGATCGAGAGAACAAGGAAATCAATGAAACATTTCCTCTCGAGACGCTTGGTATGGTTGCTTTTCGTGGTGATGATAGTACCCCATGGTTTGCGGACATCGCAATTTACCATGCGGGGAAGTTTGTGATCAAGGGTATGTCGTCCCAACAAAAACGAAAGTTTTTCAAGGATATTTCCTATTACTTTTGGGACGACCCCTATTTGTTTCGTGTGTGCGCGGATCAAGTGATTCGTAGGTGCGTGTTTGGCAAAGAAGCTCAAGATATCCTTAAATCTTGTCATGAGGGACCCACCGGGGGACATCATGGTGTTAACGCCACCGCGAAGAAAGTCTTTGATGCCGGCTTCTTTTGGCCTTCCATATATCGTGATGCCCAAGACTTGATCAAGACTTGTGATGCTTGTCAACGTCAAGGAAAGAACTCACAAAGGGATGAAATGCCTCAAAACATTATCCAACTTTGTGAAATCTTTGACATGTGGGGGATCGATTTTATGGGGCCGTTTCCATCTTCGAAAGGAAACAAATATATTCTCGTAGCCGTGGACTATTTGTCTAAATGGGTCGAAGCTAAGGCTTTGCCCACGAATGATGCTCGAGTTGTGGTGAAATTTTTGAAACAACTCTTTGCTAGGTTTGGAACTCCGCGAGCTATTATAAGTGATCGTGGGACCCATTTTTGTAATGAACAATTTTAAAAAGTTCTAAAGAAATATGGTGTCACTCATCGACTTTCCACGGCTTATCACCCTCAAACGAGTGGTCAAGTGGAGGTTTCAAACTGTGCTCTTAAAAGGATTTTGGAGCGTTCTATTGGAGAAAATCGCACTTCATGGTCGGATAAATTGGACGATGCATTGTGGGCTTTCCGTACGGCTTACAAGACGCCAATTGGTTGTACACCATTTAGGTTGGTCTACGGAAAAGCATGCCACTTGCCAAGTGAACTCGAACATAAGGCGTATTGGGCTCTTAAGCATTGTAACTTTGATTTAAGGACCGCGGGTGATCATCGCAAGGTTCAATTAAATGAACTAAGTGAGTTAAGGGATCAAGCTTATGAAAATTCTTTGATCTACAAAGAGAAGACTAAGAGGATGCATGACTCTAAGATCAAAAACCGCATTTTCAATGTTGGTGATCAAGTCCTCTTATTCAACTCTAGACTTAAGATTTTCTCGGGCAAGCTTAAATCCCGTTGGTCCGGACCATTCACCATTGCACAAGTTTTCCCTTATGGCACCGTTGAGCTAGCTCAAAAAGACGGGCCTAACTTTAAGGTGAATGGTCATCGTGTGAAACATTACTTTGGAGGGGACATACCTACGGAGGTTGTCCCGGATCTTCAAACTTTCCCTAAGGACCAATGAATGCGGGGATCGAGTCGAGCTCATGACTCGGTTAACAAAAACGAGGTGCCTTGTGGGGGAGTCCCATACATTCTATCTTCTTTCTATTTTCTAACACCTAATAAGGCTTGATCTTTCAAGCTTGTGCTCGTGATTTGTTGTGTTGTGATCTTAGGTATGACCCTAATTTTTGAAGTCTCTCGTGTTCGGTTTTTGCCGGTCCACTTGATCTTCCATTCTTTGAATGCCAAAAAGGGGCACACTTTCTTATCCCTTGATTTTTATCGACTAACGTTTTATCTTGAGGCATAATTAATAAACGGCTTATAGATTTGCGTGCTCTTTCCATGCTAGGAATTTGCATTAGACTCTTCGTGTTTTAGCAAGGGGGTGTTACTCTTGAGCTAAGAAACATTGAGGACAATGTTTGGTTTTAGCATGGGGGAGTCAATCGATATAATCGCTTGCTATTGCTTTTGTCGTGTCCAAACGTATTGTTTTCTCATTTTTCAATAAAATTTTAAAATTTTTGTGTTATTTTTAAGTTTTAATAAATAAAATAAGTGTTTTTGACACGAATGTAGGCTTTTAATAAGAATAGTTTTTGACTCGACTTGGTTTTTAACCTTAGCTTTTCCTTAACGTATTTGAATTAAGTTTTGCTAGGCTATTATATAGGGAGCTTTAAAACGCGAAAGTCTTAATTCATACGAGTTAAGAACAAGAACTTTTCGCAAGCTCCTATAATTGATCCTAGAAAGTCGTTTATCAAGGGAACTTTAAAACGCAAATTCTAAAACTTGCAAGAGTCTAAGAAGATGCAAGATCCTATAGATGACTTGAAAACCCAAAACTTTGATTTAATAGGCTAAGTATCCATTGATTTCATTTTTAGAATTTTACAATATGGAGAACAAGAGATGATAGAGCCAATTATAAGTTCGGTATTCTTTCGGGAATTTATGTGAGTTAATTATGAGCCTATTCTCCCATCATTTGTTAATAATTTAATTGCAATAAATAATGTTGAACGATTTGAAAAGTTACTTAGCTTCTAGCCCAAGATCATTTAAAAGTTGCTCGGTATGGATTAGAGTTCATAGCCAAGGCATAAATTATTGAAGTTGGATGCGAAGATTGGCGAGTCCAAAAAGGTCCTAACAAGACATGAGGGCTATGTTTTATTGCTAAAGATCTCAAGTGATGTGAAGATTCATTTATTGAAAATCAATATGAAGGATCGAGACACACGACGAAAAGTAAAATACTCCCAAAAAGTCATGGAGAAGTCTATCCAAAAAGACCAAAATAAGGTATGAGGATAAATGAAGCCAAGTCCAAAAAGGAGGCGGATCGTTGTAAATCAAAATCCCAAATAAAGATTGGAGAAAAATGAAGAAGTCGTGGTCCAAGTATGAATCTCTCAAAAATTCAAGTGAAGAAATTCCTATATGAAGAGAAGACCATTATTTCATGAACGTCTCTCAAGGTTGGAAGTATTAAGTCACTGCCAAATATCGGTCCGAGAAAGGTCTCAAATCGCGAAACAAGTTATGCCAAGATATGAACTTTATGAAGTCCCGAGAAGCAGTTTTAAAAGATTTTGTCCTTTAGCTAACTATTGATTAAATCGTTCACTTTATTATCGGCCTAATAAATTATCGAAATAAGTCAACAATGCATCCTCGTGATCATTAAAGACAACAATAAAATATAAGAGATACACTTAGGAATAAGGGAGTCTAAGTGAATAATTGGCCCACATGAATTTGTGTTAGTCTACAAACTTATAATAACAATGATCTTGTTTTTGAACTTGGCATGGAAAAGTGAAAAGTCGAGGACGATGAATCTATTTGAGCTTTTATGATCCTTAAAGTTATTTTATGTCTTTACAAAATAAAATGTCAAGAGTTGAATAATGGTGTAGTCATAGTTTTGTTTTATCATTGCGTGAGGACACGGCAATTGCTTAGCATGGGGGAATTTGATATGAGTGATTTTACTCATATCATTAGTAGCTTAAAACAATGAAATATTGCATGATTTATATCGAATATGCCTTGGAAATGCTTGTTTCTTGTTTGAATGTGTGTAGGTACCAAGTTCACGAAAACCGATGAAAACTGGCACGAGATTGATGAAAAAGATCGAGGAAGCCAAAAACCGAGCTCGACATGAGTGGATTTATTAAATTATTAAGGAAATGGGCCAAGTGGGACCCACATGAGTTTATTGTGCCTGAAAAGCCCAATATTGGAATTAAAATGAATAACCCAAATCCATTTGAAGGCCCAAAAATGGAGTTTAATACTCGGATGGTATATGTGTTTTGGGCCTTAAGCCCAAATGATATTCACTGATAATGAAAGAAACGAAGAAGTAATGTTTGTTGGGCTTTAGGGTTTTTACCATACATTTATATCAATCGTTAATACCCTCACACGTTACCTTTTACCCACTCAACTCCATTAAATAAATAAAACCTTCCCCACCCACACGTTTTTCATTCATTCTCTCTCACACAAATAAAATAACTTCGTTAATAACAATGTTTTCATCTTCCCCAACTCTTCAACCCCCAAACCAGTAAAAACACCCTTACTGTTCCAAACCCTAGGTTAATAAAAAGCAATGATAATAAAGGGCTTTTTAATTAATCAAGTAATTCACACCAAGGGGAATAAAACCCCCTTGGTTTAAGGAAGAGAAGAGGTGGATCAAAGGTGATACGTGGCAGCTGTTGATTTGAGGAGACACATCATTCTCCCTAATCCACCAATCACAAGGCTTGAAACTAGCACAACTAACACAAACCAGTGCCAAGCTGGCAATCCGTGCGTGCTAGGTGCTATATCAACCATCCGATTAAAGAGAGAGAAAAAGATTGAAGATCGATGGCTCAGAATCAAGAGGAATATTCTTCATCAGATCCGAATATCCGCACAAGGAAGCCCTTGGGAGGGCTATAAATACCCCCAATTTATCTTGTATTGAGCATCCCTTCTTTTACTTTTATTGTTATGCTGTTAAAATAGTAGTAGGATTAATATTGTATTTCTTTTACTGAATCTTGTAAGATTTGAGTTATTAATAAAAATCAATCAGTTATTTTCATTGTGTCTCGTTTTTCCTTTTCTTACTGCTTTAATCGAGTTTACAAATTAATCTTGTCTACTGCTTCTAAAGTATAATATTAGTTATGGTAAGAGTAAGCTAATTGATAGCTTATTTTTTATCATAAAAAGTAAAGAGGATTTAAAGTACTTTTCCCCACTGGAAAAGTCTTAAATAAATATGCTTATTGTTGGTGGTTCGAATGAGGTGGCAATGATGAATGGTGGTTCCAGTTCCGGTACATAAGGTTGCACAACGCACACCTTCTCCCCAATGGTTATCCCATAAGGTGCTAGATCTTTCCATTTGATATTTGATTTTATAAGTTAATTTAATCTGCTTAATTGATCAATCTGTGAAGTTGATGCTATGTTGAGGTTTATAAGGATTGAACTGATTTCCATTTTATAAAAATGATATCGTTTGACTGAGATTGCTTGTTTAGTTAGATTTGAGATGTTGTTTTGTTTTAAATCTGTTTAACTTTATGCATTTGTTTGATCTGAAATAATTTTTGGACTGTTAGGATTTTTGCTATGTTAGAATCTTATGTAACGTTTGGATTGTTCAGTTTAAAGTTGAAGTTTAGGTTAAATTGATACCTGCTAAATCTGTTTAGGTCATCTATAGGATCTTGCAAATCCTTAGACTTTTTCAAGTTTTAGAAATCGAATTTTAAAGTTCCCTTGATAAACAACTCTCTAGGATCAATTATAGGAACTTGCGAAAAGTTCTTGTTCTTAACCCGTGAGAGTTAAGACTTTCGCGTTTTATAGCTCCCTATATAAAAGCCTAGCAAAACTTGACTTAAACACGTTAAGGATACTAGCTAGAGTAAACTTAGATAAGTAAACTCGGGTTGAGTCAAAATGTTCATGACTAAGAAAAATTTAAAACCACTTTTTTGAAAAATTATTCTAGCAAGGAAAGAAAATAACTATACAAAGGTAAAAACAACTATACAACTAGGCCAAAATAGATTAAAAATTTTGAAAAATGTCGAAAAATCAAATTTTCCGGTTAAAATGAGGGCAAATTCATGGAAAAGACCACTTACTTCGATAGAAGTCCCCCTACACTTGATATAAACATTGTCCTCAATGTTTAAGCATGTGGGAGTAAACTCCCCTACACTTAGGACATTGTGCACTTTGTTTAAATCTTGCTAAGGAAAGGACAACTAAAGTGAATTCAATGGGACATATAAGATATGAAATATTGAATCACAAGAGTTTAGGATAGAACCGGGAAGATGGGATCACGGGATCACGGTTCGTCAAAAGTCATCAAGAGGCTCTTTGAAGCTTGAATCCCTGTAGAGAATAAGAAACAAGACAACAAACACATACGAGGCTCCCCCTACACTTATTATGAAAGCAGTAAATGATAGATCACGGGTTGCCTCCCGAGAAGCGCTTGTTTTTGTTCACCGAGTCACGAGCCTGACTCGACCTAAATTTAGTTCATGGGAAACGTGGTGAGGGATGGAATCATCTCATGCGAGATGTCCTCACCAATGTACAGCTTCAAACGCTGGCCATTCACCTTGAAATTGGGCCCATTTGGCTGAGAAAGCTCAATGGTGCCATATGGGAAGACTTTGGCGACGGTGAATGGACCAGACCAACGGCTCTTCAACTTGCCCGAGAAGATCTTCAACCGAGAGTTAAAAAGTAAGACTTGATCACCAACGTGGAACTCTCGGTTCTTAATTCTAGCATCGTGGATGATCTTGGTCTTCTCCTTGTAGATCAGCGAGTTCTCATAAGCTTCATTCCTCAGTTCGTTGAGCTCATTGGGTTGAATCTTGCGAAGATCACCGGCTTTGTTGATGTCGAAGTTAGCCCACTTCAAGGCCTAGTACGCCTTGTGTTTCATCTCGATAGGGAGGTGGCATGCTTTCCCGTACACAAGACGATAAGGTGTACAACCGATCGGGGTCTTATAAGCAGTACGGAAAGCCCACATAGCATCATCTAACTTATCGGCCCACGCGGCGCGATGCTCTCCCACAGTACGCTCCAAAATTTGCTTCAATCCATGGTTGGAAATCTCGGCTTGACCATTGGTTTAGGGATGATAGGCGGTGGAAAGACGGTGATTAACGCCGTACTTAGCCATGACTCTTGCGAAATGATCATTGCAAAAATGAGTCCCGTGGTCACTGATAATAGCACGAGGAACGCCGAATCGAGCAAAGAGCTGCTTCAAAAAGTTCACAACCACCCTCGCATCGTTCGTTGGGAGAGCTTTGGCTTCAACCCATTTAGAAACGTAGTCAACGGCTACGAGGATGTACTTGTTCCCTTTGGATGATGGAAAGGGCCCCATAAAGTCGATGCCCCATACATCAAAGATTTCACATTCGTGTATGAAATTTTGAGGCATCTCATCTTTATGTGTGATCTTGCCTTGTCTTTGGCAAGCATCAAAATGTTTAACCATATCGTGAGCGTCACGATAAATGGTGGGCCAATAGAATCCAGAGTCGAATACTTTCTTCGCGGTGTAATTTGGACCAAAGTGACCACCGGTGGGTCCTTTATGGCAAGCATCAAGGATTTGTACCGCTGCCGGCCCGTCAACACATCGACGAATAATCAGATCCGCACATTGTTTGAAAAGTTAAGGGTCGTCCCAGAAATAATGTTCAATATCTTTAAAGAACTTTTTCTTTTGTTGGGACGTGAGCCCTTCCTTGAGAATCCCACCCGCTAAGTAGTTTGCAATGTTCGCAAACCACGGGGTGTCATCGAGATTAGAATTGATAGACATTAAGGCCTAAAGGGGAAAAGAGTCATTGATCTCTTTGTTCGGATGATCCCCTTGATAAGGATCCTCAAGTCTACTGAGATGATCCGCGGCTAGGTTTTCTGCTCCCTTTTTGTCACGAATTTCAATGTTGAATTCTTGAAGGAGCAAAACCCAACGAATAAGTCTTGGATTAGAATCTTGCTTAGTCATCAAGTACTTCAACGCGGAATGATCGGTATACACGATCGTGGTAGAAAGGACAAGATAGGGGCGGAACTTTTCAAAGGCATACACTACAGCTAAAAGCTCTTTTTCGGTAGTGGTATAATGCAATTGAGCCCCCGTCATTGTCTTGCTAGCGTAATGGATTGGTTGGAAGTGTTTGTTCACTCTTTGGCACAAAACCGCTCCAATAGCAAAGTCGCTAGCATCGCACATCAACTCAAAAGGTAGCTCCCAATTAGGGGTAACCAAGACCGGTGCCTTAGTTAGCTTATCCTTAAGAAGATTGAAGGATTCAAGACACTCTTTGGAAAAGATGAAAGGAGTATCTTTTTCCAAGAGGTGGGTCATCGGGCGAGCGATTTTAGAAAAATCTTGGATGAATCGACGATAGAAGCCCGCATGACCGAGGAAACTTCTCACACCCTTCACGGTTGAAGGTGGAGGCAATTTTGAAATAACATCGACTTTAGCACGGTCCACTTCAAGACCGGCTTTGGAGATTTTGTGTCCTAGCATGATGCCCTCTTTTACCATGAAATGACATTTTTCCCAATTTAGAACAAGGCGAGTGTCTTCACACCGCTTAAGCATACGTTCTAAATTGGCAAGGCAAGCAGAGAAAGAATCGCCATAAACCGAGAAATCATCCATGAAGACTTCCATAGTTTCTTCAACCATGTCATGGAAGATAGCCATCATACACCTTTGGAATGTCCAAGGAGCATTGCACAAGCCGAAAGGCATTCTTTTGTAGGCAAATGTTCCATAAGGACAAGTGAATGTGGTTTTCTCTTGGTCTTTGGGATCGATGGGAATTTGAAAATACCCGGAGAAACCGTCTAAGAAGCAGTAATAGTCATTACCCGCTAGATGTTCAAGCATTTGGTCCATGAAAGGAATGGGAAAATGATCCTTTCTCGTAGCATCATTGAGTTTGCGGAAGTCTATACAAACTCTCCACCCTGTAACGAGACGAGTAGGAATCAACTCGTTGTTTTCATTGGGAACAACGGTGATTCCGCCTTTCTTAGGCACACAATGGACGGGACTAACCCATGGTGAATCCGAGATAGGATAAATCATTCCCGCATCAAGAAGTTTAATAACCTCTTTTTTGATTACGTCATGGATCTTAGGATTCACCCTTCTTTGGCTTTGAATAGTGGGTTTAAAGTCGTCCTCCATGAGAATTTTGTGTGTGCAGAAGTGAGGATCAATTCAACGAATATCGGAGATCTTCCAAGCAATCGCTTTCTTGTGATTCTTCAGCACGGCGATAAGTCGGGATTTTTCTTCTTCTTTCAAGTGCTTAGCGATGATGACCGGTAACTTCTTGTTGTCTTCAAGGAAAACGTACTCGAGACGAGACGGAAGATCCTTAATCTCTAAATCTGGAGGATTTTCGATGGACGGCGTAGTCAAGTTCAGATCATCGGTAGAGATATCCTTAGGAGATGGTGGAGAAGTATGGTCCTCATTGAGAAGTTTCTCAATGGTACGAATGTCTTCATCCCGATCGGTGGGAGAATTATCATACTTAAGATCGAGAGGACCCAAGCTAGCTTCAAAATCATCCAAGTCACTTTCTCCAAAAGGAGTCAATGACGGAGCAATTGAGGCAACGGTCTCAACATTGAGTAGAGAAGAAGAACCACTTTTACAAGCGTCTTTGAAATGTTCTTCACAAGCCTCATCAAGAACATCAATGAAATTAACACTCTCGTTTTCCGAAGGCTGCTTAGAAAGTTTACCCATGTTGAAGACGATTTTATCGTCACCAACTCTCATGATTAATTTGCCAGCGGCTACATCAATGAGAGTGCGACCGGTCCTCAGGAATGGACGTCCAACGATTAATGGAACACGGGGGTCCATCTCGTAGTCAACGACAACAAAATCCGCCGGGAAGGCGAATTTGTCGACACCAACGAAGACGTCTTCGGCTATCCCCACTGGATAAGCAACCGTACGGTTAGCTAATTCCAAAGTCATTCGTGTGGGGACTAGCTCGGGGAGAGATAATTGCTTCCAAACACTTAATGGCATTAAGTTAATACTGGCACCTAGATCGTCTAGGGCCATGCAATTCTCTACTCCCGGGAAGTTGCAAGGAATCAGGAAACGACCCGGATCACCAAGTTTGGTGGGCAATTTCCTTAAGAGCACTGCGGAGCAGTTCTCATTAAGTTGGGTCTGAGCAATATCGAGAAGTTTCTCCTTATCACTGAGAAGATCTTTAAACATTTTAGCGTATTTGGGCATGTGAGCGAGAGCCTCAGCAAAGGAGATATTGAAATTCAGTTGTTTGAACATTTTAAGAAAGTTCGAAACCTGAATATCATCCTTGTTCTTCAATTTCTCTTTCCTCAACCTCGAAGGATAAGGTATATTGGGTTGAGATGAAGGCTTTGGGATAGAATTCGCACTCAGATCCTTGGGTGGAGGATGGGTAGAAGTAGAAGGTGGTGGAATTGGAGAAGTAGAAGTTGGAGGAATAGAAGATGGAGGATTCGGAGAAGGAGACTCATTTTCCTTTGTCACAATCACCGATGTAGGTGTAGGAAGCTCGGGTTCCTTTAAACCTTTTCCACTGCGAGTGGTGATTGCTTTCATCTCCCCTCTTGGATTAGCAACGGTGTTACTCGGAAGAGAACCCGATCCAGAGGCTTGATTACTAGGGAAAAAACTAGCCATCATATTCCTCAAGTCATTCGTTTGACTTGCCAAAGTGTTTCGCATATCAGCTTGAAGATCATTCCCTTGCTTCATCATATCTGCTTTCATGTTGGCCATTTCCCGCTGAAGATTTTTCACGATCACATCGTTAGTCCTCATGTAGGTTTCAACATCTTGGTGTAAGGCTGTTGGTTGGTTGAGAGGAGGAGCATGGTAGGCGGGTGGTTGATAAGCAGGTTGTTGGTAAACTTGGTTGTTTCTTTGAGGTGGATATGGGTTTCTTTGGTTTGGATATTGATTTGGAGCAAGATGTTGGTTTTGATTGTTGCGATTGAGGTTGTTTGGGTTTTGTGGGGGAAAACTGGGCGGTGAAAGAAAATTGTTTGAGCGATAGCTGAGCAAGTTGCGGTCACCTTGAGGACGTGCTTGATAGCTTCCTATAGCATAGGTACCGTTGGCGGCATACACATTTTCCGGATTGTCGTGAGTCGAAGGACAATCGGTGTATGAGTGAGATCCCCCGCATATATCACATGATTGGCTCAAAACATTAGCTTGGGCATTGAATTGTTTGGCATTGTTGGCAGTTTGTAAAGCAAGCGATTCCACAAGCGAAGTAAGCTTATCAATTCTTTTGTCGGCATCACTAGTACTAGCACTTTCTACATTAGTTCTAACACTCTTGGTTTGAACTCTAGATTTGTTCTCAATAATATCCCAAGCAGCATAAGAAGACTTAACCAAAATATTACCCCCCGAGGCACTGTTTAGTGAATCTTGGTCATTCATGCTTAAACCATTGTAAAAAGTATTGATTTGATGTACTTTTGTTTAACCATGTTGTGGACACTTTCTTAAAGTTCCTTAAAAGGGTCCCAAGATTCACTAAAAGACTCACCGTACTTTTGTTCAAAGGTAATAATTTCATTCCGCAAAGCGGTAGTACGTGAGGGTGGGAAAAAGTAGTTGATAAACTTTGTCTCTAAATCCGTCCACGTAAGAATACTTTTTGGCGGTTCCTTATCAAGCCAATTTCGGGCTTGTCCCTCTAAGGAGAAAGGAAAAAGTTGCAAGCGAATCACTTCTTGTGATACCCCATTGTACTTAACCGTATTGGTAAGCTGAAGAAACCTTTTAATGTGGTCATGAGGATCATCAAGTGAGCGTCCCAAGAAGGGTTGAGCAGAGACCATTTGTATAAAGCCAGATTTGAGTTCAAAGTTGTTGGCTCCAATCTCAGGGATGACAATTGCATCGGTGTTGCCTTCTACGTGCGATTGCAAAAGCTCGATCATTGGTTGATTGTCCATGGTGACAATTGGTTGAGTAATGACTTCGGCTTGAGCTACTCTCTTCTTACGAGCAAGAGTACGCATGCACACCTACAAAAGGATTAGAAAAATAGAAAGGAAATATTTTTGGTTTTTTAAGGTTTTTCAAAAAAAAAAAAAATTTTGAAGATTTTATATTTTTTAGGATTTTTGAAAATTTTTAAAGCAAGGAAAATAACGTTCAAAGATGAACGGATCCCAAAATCCAACGCGTCTCTCACTAAAAACCTTTAATCTTAACGAAAAGAGCCGGCAGCGGCGCCATTTAATACAAGGGATTTCCAAGTATCAAAATTCGTTCGTCCGAATCTCTTCGAATTGACTATTGGTAGAAAGTGCGACTCAATTGTTCTTGGTGGAAATGAAAATGGTTTGGTTGATTATCTATTTTAAACTAATAGCAAATAAAAGTGAATGTCGTTGAGTAAAATTAAAACTTTAAAGATTAAACTAAAAATAACGAGTTAAAAGTAAATGATTGAAAACTTAAAGAAAAATACTTGAGAACTTAATGAAACTAACACTTGGAAACTTTGTAAAAACAAGAAACTTAAACCATCGGAATGCACAATGTGAATCTGATCGGAATGTTGGTCGGAAAATGATGTAGTGTTTTGTATACCCTTTTAGGAAAAAGAGGCAACAAAGTAGTGGTAAGCGTTAAGTGTCGGTTTAGGAAAACCGAGCACTAATGACCAAACAAGTGAGTTCGTTCTCGAGGAGGCTAGTGCGTTGTGTAATGAATTGATTTGATTAAATTGTTTTTGATTATTAACAAGAAAAGAGAAGAGAAAATGACGAAGACGAAAAAATAGAAAAATAGGCAAAAACACTACTAGAAAGTTAAGACGTAGAAACGTAAAAATGACAAAAAAATTAAAATTTTAACCTAAAAATTCCTAAAAATTACTAAAAATTACTAAAAATCCACAATAAAATTCTAAGAGTTTACAAAAAATCCAAACTTGCCAAAACCTTTTAATTAATTTAATAATGACTTTTTAATGCTAATTAAAGCCCTAAAAATCACTTTTAAATATTAAAAAGTCCTAAACAAGATTTAATAGTTTGTAAACCTCAAATATGACCTAATTAAGCTAAAAACTATTTTTAAAAATTTTAAAACCAAATTAAACTATTTTTAAACTCCTAAAAACTATTAAAATCTATTAAATCTTAAATTAATTCTAGAAAATAAATGAAAAGCCTAAAAATTAATTGGAAAGTGAAAAAGTTCCTAATTTAATGTCTAGAATCTAGGAAAAATGAAAAAAAGTTAAAAATAAAACTTTGAATTTTTATGAATAAAATAATATTAAAATATTGTAAAAAATAAAAAGTTTAAAAATAAATTCTAAAAAATTCTCAAAAATCCTAAATATTATAACTAAGACAAAAATGTAAATTAAAGCTCCTAAAACCTCTTAATTAATTTTATATTAATTTTTAAAGTTTAATAAAAAACCTAAAATCAAATAAAATTAAAAATTAAAGTTTTTGAAAACTTTATGATATGTAAACCTCAAAAATATAATTTAAAACTTAAAAACTATTTTTTTGGATTTTTTAATTACTGTTTACTATTTTTATTACACTTTCTAAATTTAAACCTAAAAATAATCCTAATAAATAATTAAATAAAGAGAAAAATAATGTTTTTAAACAGAAAAGTCTGGAATACTAATCAAAACCTAGGAAAAATGAAATAAGCCAAAAATGCTTACTAAATAAGCTAAAAATAACCAAATAAGCTACGGCTTATTTAAATAAGCCAAAACCAAAATCAAGTTAAGTAAATAATGAAATGAAGTCTTAACGTAAAAACTCATCTAGGTCACTGGTTAACACGTTTACTCCCCCAACAAGGGGTCGCGTGTTCGAGTCCAGGCAGGGTGAAGTTTTTACAAAATTTTTCTTTTTTTTTTCTTTTTAAAACACAAACAGTGCACTCTTTTAAGCTTGTAAACACAATCCCAAACCTTTATTAACCAAAGCTAGATCAGATTAAAGGCAAAACGTGCCCAGACAAGGCTTGTTGACTGATGAACAAGTGTGAGTTTCACTTATGCAATGAACAACCAAGAGGAGCTTGGCTGTGAGAATTTGTGGGTGTTTGTTGGTAGACAAAGGCACCCCTATACTCTTTGGAGTATAGGGAGTCAAGAAAACACACAAAACAACAGATTGCACACAAGATCAAAGTCAAAATAGCTCAAAAAGGACAAAATCAAGTTTCTGATATGCTATCTAAGTCTGGAGGTTGTTTTAGCTAGGTTACAAGCACAATAATGAGATTTAGATGCTCAAACTTTGTACACAAGTTAAGCAAGTGACATATCAAAGATTCACACTCCTTAAACAACCTAAAACCTAGCAGTCTTACAAATTTGAAGGTCAAATCAACACAAAATCAGGAACAATATGCAGTTTTCTGATTTTTGTTATTTTTACCAACTTTTGATCATGCAAATGTGTATAATAACCTATTAAACTGATTCCAATGTGCACATAACATATGAGAAGCACCAAAGAAGTGTTTCTAATCAGGTTTTAACACAAATTCAACCAAGGAAACTCAAACAATGTGTAAATCCAAACACCCCTTAAGTTTCTGTTTTCAACTTTTTTCAAACCAAATCACTTGACAACCTATCAAAACTGATATAAAGAACTTGTTTCATGCAAATAACATCTAAATGACTCAAATCAAACAGTTAAAACAAACAATCAACACTTTTCATGCAATCCACATAATTCACCAAAAAAATGAATAATGAAAAGGGAAAAAGGGAATTTTACCTAAGGGACTCACATCCAAGTCCCTTTGTGACAACTTTGTCACCTCCTTTCAGGCTGGGGCCTGAGCTGAACTTAATCAACAACAAATCAACACCCTGCTAAGAAAAGAAAAGAAGAAAAGCAAGAACAATAGTATTATATATCCTGTTTTCTTTTTTTTACTTTCTTTAAAATCTTTTTTAAAAAACCTTCAAACCTTTAACACCAAATAACTCAAACTCTTTAAACACAAAACCTTTGAAACAATTAACACCAATAATCTCCCAAATTCAGAAACTATGTTTCTGAAAAATTCAAACACCAAATGTTTGAATAAGTTTTAAATGGAACTCAGATTTTTCTCAACAAAGATATACCAACTTTTTAAAAACAGTAAAAGGAATTACACTTGTATTTTAACAAACACCAACTTTAATATTCATAAAAAAGGGATTACAATTTTTTGGAGAAAAATCTGGAACAAAGGGCATATACAAACCATATGCTCCTTTTATAAGCTACAAGAGAAGATTCTAGTATACTGAATAAAATAATACATATGCTAAACCCTAATATGGAAATGCCCTAAATTGCCCTTTGAAGTCTTTGACGAATTTTGGGTCAAAAGTGATACATGTGATGTGCCAGCTAGAGAATGTGATCATAGGCGTTGGATGGACTTGGGGACCAAGGAATAGCATCTAACCGTTGGTTGTGTCGGATTTTGGGGTTGTGGGAAAGAGATGGGTGCAGGGGAGGTACGGAGTGGGGACCATAGTGCATGTGATGGTGTTTTGTGGAGTGGGAAATGGTGAGGTGGAGGGTAATTGATGATCTGGACAAGATTAGGAGATAACCCTTTGTTTTTGGCCTGATTGAACCTGGGGGGTGATTAGGGTTTAAGGGGATTAAGAGGCTGTTTAATCCAAAAAGGGTTTAAAATAATTTTGAAAAGCTGTTTAGGTGGGAAAAAAAAAGGTTAGTGGGGGTGTGTTGACTGTTTGACCAGGTTATGGGATTGGGCTTAAGGGAGGGAAGTGGGCTAAGGTGGGGTAATATCATGACCAGTCCCCATTTTTAACATCCCGTTTGTTTTGGTTACATGCCAGGTCCAATTAGTTAAGTCTATTTCACTGGTAGTCCAAAACCATTTACAAAATTAGTCCATTTGACATCCTTGACTAACTTTAGCAACTTTGAACATTTCCCAAGGGCATTTCTTGTTATATCTTCATTCTTCAAGGATCACACTTGTACAATTAACATTTGGAGGGTTAATTATGACAAGTTCTTCAAAGATGAGGGGCCATTTTTGCCAATTCTTCAAACTTGAGGGGTCTTTTTGCAAAATTACATAAATGAGCTTGGTTCATTGTGCGTCTTCATTTCCCGTGTTCGTTTTTGAATGATTCTTGTGATCTTTTGCCAATTCCTCAATATCCGTACCTAAAAATACACAAGTAACAAACACGAGCATATATTTGGCATATTTTATGATATTTAATGCATTTAAAGGCCGTTTTGGACGATGAGATCATGTACAAATGCCATCTCATCACTCCCCCATACTAAACCATTGCCGTGTCCCCCCGCAATGCTAGAATAAAGTATCATAGCATCTCCAAAATTTAATTTTATTCACTTTATTGAAAGATAAACTAACTACACTACTATTGCTACTACTTGTGTTTTAGACATAATGTATGATTTTCATCGCAAAATGGGACGTTTAGGTTCATAGAACAAGAACACGTGAATGCTTCGTTAGAAATAATTTCATCGTCCTCGATTTTCACCCCAATTCCATGCCAAGCGTGCAACGAGATCATTGTCATTATAAGTTAGTAATGCTAACACTACTCATATGCCCTAATCACGTACTTATTCTCCCATTATTCCTAAGTTGTATCTCTTATATTTTATTATGTCTTAATGATCACGAGGATACATCATTGACTTATGCGATAATAGAGATTTAGGTCTAAAAATAGAGTCCTAACGGTGTAACTAAGACCATTAAATCAATAACCCCTCCTAATAGACAACGATGTTAAAAAATTAAGTTGACAAGAAGAATCGATAAACACGGTTTTATAACGGTTTTGAACATGAGACTTATTACCAAGACTTTTATACGCCCCCTAACGGAAGGACCTTATTATCTTTGGTTTACCTCCATCTTTTATTCAACTTCGCCATGAAGCTTTTATTATGACTTCGGTCTTGCCTTGCCTTTTATTATCCGCCTCATCGGTGGTTTTATTAGCCAAAGACGTATATCCTCACGCTAAAGCGAATTTTGGATCTTTAAAGCTTCGAAGATTAAGGCTTGATTCACTTTCAATTTTGCATAGATTTTAGGCCTTGTGGGGCTTCAAATTGTTTGCTAGATTTAGGTGAGCACTTGAAATCTTATTATTAGGTGAAGCTTTCGATTATTCGGGTGCCAATACTTCAAAACCGTGACGCTGGCGATACCTTAATGTCTTCCCAATTTAATTACACGGAAGCTACTAGAAAAGGCTAGAAACCCAACAATCCTAACTAAACCGCTAAGTCAATATTTATTAAGCAAAAAATATTTACATGCGAAGGGAGAATAAGCAAACAACGAGAACACATGAGTTTTTGAAAGAATACGAGTACTCTACGTTTAGCATAGTAACTTATAATTAACTCTATCATTTCTCGTCCTCATTTAAGAGACTTAGCCTAATGTGAAGTTAAGGAACCAAAGCTAAGTGCTCAACACGTACGGTCGAGTCAAAAATTACTCTTATTCTCGCGATCGGAAAATCTACATTCGTGTCTTCAAACACTTATAAAACATGAGAAAAATTTTAAAATTTGGCCATTTTTAGCCTTATTTTGTAAGAAAACGATAAACAAAACGATAAACTTTGGAAAGCGTGAAGGTTTGGCAAGGCAAGTATCTATTCACCGCCCCATACTAAAGTTAAACATTGTCCTCAATGTTTCGAGTCTAGGGGTGCTAACACCCCCATACTAGAGACGTAGTCGAATGCCTAATCTAGCATGGAAAGGGTGTAACCATTAAATTTAAAGCCGTTTATGAAGTGTGCTATAAACCTAAGGTTAGAACATAAAAGGATATATCATGTGGATATTGGGAAAGGCCTCCAAAGCAAACGATCGAGTGCTCCCATAAAATGAAACACGAGAGGCTCCAATCGTGAAGATCATGATCTAAAAACCACAATGCACAAACAATCACGGAACAAAGGTCGGAAGGGCACAAATCCCCTCACATTAAACTAATTAGAAAGCAATAATATGTACATGGATAAGCATGGGTCTCCCCCACGAGGCACCTTGTTTTTGATAACCGAGTCAAAAGCTCGACTCGAATCCCCATAAATGTCATTATTTAGGGATAATCATGGTTTGGTCAATTTTTGGTGGGGCTTACATGATAAACAAGGCCCAAAAGCACGTGGAGTACTTTAAAAACCCGATAAACGTATACCGGGGTCAAAGATAGCGTCTTCGTTTTCGGATGAAAGACGAGACAACGCTACTCCAACACAAACCCCAATGGGGTAGAAGAAAATAGGAGAGAAGAAATAGAAGGGTGGGACAATGGGTAAGTCAAAACATTGAGCTACTCGAGGTAGACTCGCACCAATCAAATGAAAAGATTTTCCATTTATTGCATCGGTGGAAGACCGAGATTTCCCTATATAAGCAATTCCAGGATCAAATATCTCGTCCTCGGTGGAGAAAGGGGAGGGAACATAAGGGGCTTCCCCCACACGAAGTCCACACAAAGCATCGTCAAAAGGAGAAGACGAGCTTGTAGTACTCAATAAACGCGGTGATGACGGAGTTAGAATGGTAGAAAAATCTTTTAAATCCAAGTTAAAATCTTTTCCTTTTTCATCTTTAGCACTCTCTTTGTGAAAACCCGATTTGATTATGTCAAAAATATTTGGTGTATCTAAAACAATGTTAGTCACACTAAAAATTCTCACATTTTGAAATCTTTTTGGTTTAGGTGGTGGCAAGTTTTCAAATCTTTTGTCAACAAAGAAAACCTCCCCATCGGGATCAACGTATTCATCATCCGAAGAATCACTCGAGATTGGAATCATAGGCTTAACACTCTTAACCTCCACCGGCGGAGGGGACGGAACTTCATTTTTCTCAACAACTCCTAAAACTCTATTTGAAATTCTTTTGCAAATGCTTTTGATGGGATTGACATTGTACAAAGATGTGATAGAATACACATGAGAAAGAGTGGAGTTTTGGGTTGCATTAATGACGAGTTCTTCCTCATTGAAACGAAGAGTGATTTTTCTTGCATGCACATCGATAAGTGCTCTCGAGGTATCCAAAAAAGATCGACCTAAAATTAACGGAACTTTAGGATCGATGGGAATATCAACAACAATAAAGTCTACAGGGTAGTAGAACTTTCCAACTTTCACAAAGACGTCCTCGGCAACTCCACAAGCTAGAATCGTAGAATGATCGGCCATTTCGATTGACATTCTTGAAGGAGTGAGATTTGGAAGATTGAGCGATTTAAAAATCTCAAGAGGCATCAAATTAATACTAGCACCAAGATCGGCCAAGGCGTAGCATTCTTCCATGTCTTGGATAGCACATGGGATTAAAAACTTTCCAGGATCACCGACTTTTTGAGGTATGCGGCTTAGAAAAACCGAAGAACAACTAGACGATTTTGCAATTTTTCTTTGTTATTCAACATACTTTTGAAGTTCGCGGCAAATCGAGGCATCATGACTAAGGCGTCGGCAAAAATTATATTAAAATGCAAGTCACGAAACATTTTCATAAAGAGTTCAAATTGATAATTATTTCGTTCTTGTGCCTTTTCCTTGTCTCGTCTTGATGGGTAGGGTAAAGGTGGTGTGGGTTGGGGCAAATTAGGCATAGGCATCGGCCTTGGAATCTCGGGTTCCATGATTGGTGTTGGTTCAACCGTAGGTGTGGTTTGAGCGGTACTTCGTGGGATTGTAATTTGCTCCTTTTCAACCACAACCTCGGGTTCTTTCTCTTTTTCCTTCTCCATAGAAGTACTTGGACGAGAAATGGGTTCTTTGAAAGTTTTACCACTACGAGTAGTAATAACCTTCAACTCTCCTTTCGGGTTCACGATGGTATCACTAGAAAGACCACCCGAAGAAGAGGGCTTACACATGATAGCTTCAAACATTTTAGCCATACGGTCTTCAAACTTAGATTGCCTAGCATCCGCTTTTAACAATTCTTGCTTAATATCATGTTGTCCTTGCTCCATTTTTTGTTGATTTTGTTGGAGTCGTGTGACATTTCCTTCCATTTTATTAGCATGAGTTTTAAGTTCATTAGCAAGTTCGTTTTTTAGCTCGTTTTTCAACTCGGATCTTAAGCTAACCATTTCACGTTGCATATTATCAAACTTAGCATCATTAGCCTTTGCATAATTCAAAAACTCTCCTTGAAGATTTTTGGTGTGATCGTTTTGAAAACCTTGGGCATTGTTTTGAAAATCACGGTTTTGGTTTTGGTTTGAAATTTGCCCATTTCCACTTTGGTAATTACCTTTGTTATAATTCCTTTGATTTCCTTGGTAATTTCCACCTTGGTTGTTGTTGCGATAATTATTAGCATTTTGATTTGGTGGAGCTTGATTTGAACGAGAACCTTGACCGATTTGGTTGTAAGTTCCCGTGGCTACAAAAGCATTCGAAGTGTTACCATCCGCGGTAATACACTCGGAAAGATCATGAGCTCCCCCACACGACAAACAACTTTTAGAAACCGCTTTAACCGAAGCGGAATTGGAAGCTTCTTGAGCCTTCCAATGGGACATAAGAGTCGAAAACCTATCGAAAAACCGATTTTCTTCATTTGCCTCATCATGTAATGCATTGATACTACGAGACGATGATGAGCCCATTTTGGCAACACTCGGTGTGTGACGAGGGCTATAAACTTTAGACCTATTCTCAATTATGACCAAAGCTTCTTCAACCGTTTTACACAAAAAATTACCACCCGCGACGGCATTTAAATAATCTCTTTCATGATCGTTAAGTCCATTGTAAAACGTGTCGATTTGGTGTAAGTCGGAAAAACCGTGATGAGGACATTCATGCAACATCTCCTTAAACCTATTCCAAGCCGTAGAAAAACTTTCATTTGATTCTTGTGAAAATTTAGAAATCTCATTTTTCAAATGCATAGTCTTAGAGGGCGGAAAAAATTGGTTCACAAATTTCGAAACGAGATCCTTCCACGTCAATATAGAATTGGGTGGCTCTTTCTCTAACCAAATTTTAGCGGGCCCCGCTAAGGAATACGGAAAAAGCATCATCTTAATCGAGTCATTCGAGACATCCTTAAATTTGCACGTCGCGGTAAGACGATTAAATTGGCGGATATGGTTGTGGGGATTGTCCTTCTCATCACCACGGAATTTGTTGTTTTGGATCATCGACAACAAACCCGTTTTCACCTCAAAATTCTCCGCAAGGATTGCGGGAATCACAATAGCTTCTCCATAACCCTCGGTGGGTGCTTGAAGTAACTCCATCATAGTTCGATTCGCCATGGTTGGTTCTTCTCGTACAATGGGTTCGTCAATAGGAGACTCCTCACTAGAATGAGTTGGAGTGGGAGTTTTGTTCTTTCGTCTACGTGCACGTTTTGCTTGATTACGAGTGAGCATAAATGTCACGTACAACGTGGAGACGAGCAAAGAAGATTCTTTTTGGTATTTTGTGTTTTTTCAATTTTTTTGTGGTTTTTGATCGTATTAACCTTTTTGGAAATTGGTGAATGTATTAAGTAGACAAAAAGTCCACAAATCTCCTCCTTAATCAAATCTCTTGATTAAAAAGGCCTCAAGGAATGAAAACGATCACGTGGAGTGAACGCCTTCGATGACTTTAGAACGATGGTGGAACACCAAATCGTTCAAGAGGGTTTAATCAAATGAAACCAAGAAAATATATATGATATGTAATAATACTTTGGGCGGCAAAACCCTCGATTCACTCTCAAAATCAAATACGCACAAGCAAGCGGAGGAAACGAGGCGGCGCGAAGCACTTAAGAGCCTTTTTCCTTTAGGTCGTGAAATACAACCGCCTTATACCCACCTTATAGTTTGTATTATCAAGATTAAGCTTCACGAAAGTATTTATCTATTTTTGCCTTTTTCTTTGGTTTGAGATTCGAATACAATGATCGAGTGATGAAATCCCGAATCAAGGTTGTGATTGCTCACGTATTTGGAGTACTTGTGTATTTATTGTTCTACGTATACAATATAGTAATAATATTCACACAAAAACCGAAAAACGATAATACGTATTAATAGAGTGCTATTAATACAATTACTATTATGGCTAATATAAAAAACAACAATGTTCAATCAAAACACAACACGCCTCCCCGGCAGCGGCGCCAAAATGATAGTTGTAAAATTACACAGGAGGCACGTGTGTTGTGAATTGAATTGATTTGATTAAATTGTTTTTGATTATTAACAAGAAAAGAGAAGAGAAAATGACGAAGACGAAAAAATAGAAAAATAGGCAAAAACACTACTAGAAAGTTAAGACGTAGAAACGTAAAAATGACAAAAAAATTAAAATTTTAACCTAAAAATTCCTAAAAATTACTAAAAATCCACAATAAAATTCTAAGAGTTTACAAAAAATCCAAACTTGCCAAAACCTTTTAATTAATTTAATAATGACTTTTTAATGCTAATTAAAGCCCTAAAAATCACTTTTAAATATTAAAAAGTCCTAAACAAGATTTAATAGTTTGTAAACCTCAAATATGACCTAATTAAGCTAAAAACTATTTTTAAAAATTTTAAAACCAAATTAAACTATTTTTAAACTCCTAAAAACTATTAAAATCTATTAAATCTTAAATTAATTCTAGAAAATAAATGAAAAGCCTAAAAATTAATTGGAAAGTGAAAAAGTTCCTAATTTAATGTCTAGAATCTAGGAAAAATGAAAAAAAGTTAAAAATAAAACTTTGAATTTTTATGAATAAAATAATATTAAAATATTGTAAAAAATAAAAAGTTTAAAAATAAATTCTAAACAATTCTCAAAAATCCTAAATATTATAACTAAGACAAAAATGTAAATTAAAGCTCCTAAAACCTCTTAATTAATTTTATATTAATTTTTAAAGTTTAATAAAAAACCTAAAATCAAATAAAATTAAAAATTAAAGTTTTTGAAAACTTTATGATATGTAAACCTCAAAAATATAATTTAAAACTTAAAAACTATTTTTTTGGATTTTTTAATTACTGTTTACTATTTTTAATACACTTTCTAAATTTAAACCTAAAAATAATCCTAATAAATAATTAAATAAAGAGAAAAATAATGTTTTTAAACAGAAAAGTCTGGAATACTAATCAAAACCTAGGAAAAATGAAATAAGCCAAAAATGCTTACTAAATAAGCTAAAAATAACCAAATAAGCTACGGGTTATTTAAATAAGCCAAAACCAAAATCAAGTTAAGTAAATAATGAAATGAAGTCTTAACGTAAAAACTCATCTAGGTCACTGGTTAACACGTTTACTCCCCCAACAAGGGGTCGCGTGTTCGAGTCCAGGCAGGGTGAAGTTTTTACAAAAAATTTCTTTTTTTTTTCTTTTTAAAACACAAACAGTGCACTCTTTTAAGCTTGTAAACACAATCCCAAACCTTTATTAACCAAAGCTAGATCAGATTAAAGGCAAAACGTGCCCAGACAAGGCTTGTTGACTGATGAACAAGTGTGAGTTTCACTTATGCAATGAACAACCAAGAGGAGCTTGGCTGTGAGAATTTGTGGGTGTTTGTTGGTAGACAAAGGCACCCCTATACTCTTTGGAGTATAGGGAGTCAAGAAAACACACAAAACAACAGATTGCACACAAGATCAAAGTCAAAATAGCTCAAAAAGGACAAAATCAAGTTTCTGATATGCTATCTAAGTCTGGAGGTTGTTTTAGCTAGGTTACAAGCACAATAATGAGATTTAGATGCTCAAACTTTGTACACAAGTTAAGCAAGTGACATATCAAAGATTCACACTCCTTAAACAACCTAAAACCTAGCAGTCTTACAAATTTGAAGGTCAAATCAACACAAAATCAGGAACAATATGCAGTTTTCTGATTTTTGTTATTTTTACCAACTTTTGATCATGCAAATGTGTATAATAACCTATTAAACTGATTCCAATGTGCACATAACATATGAGAAGCACCAAAGAAGTGTTTCTAATCAGGTTTTAACACAAATTCAACCAAGGAAACTCAAACAATGTGTAAATCCAAACACCCCTTAAGTTTCTGTTTTCAACTTTTTTCAAACCAAATCACTTGACAACCTATCAAAATTGATATAAAGCACTTGTTTCATGCAATTAACATCTAAATGACTCAAATCAAACAGTTAAAACAAACAATCAACACTTTTCATGCAATCCACATAATTCACCAAAAAAATGAATAATGAAAAGGGAAAAAGGGAATTTTACCTAAGGGACTCACATCCAAGTCCCTTTGTGACAGCTTTGTCACCTCCTTTCAGGCTGGGGCCTGAGCTGAACTTAATCAACAACAAATCAACACCCTGCTAAGAAAAGAAAAGAAGAAAAGCAAGAACAATAGTATTATATATCCTGTTTTCTTTGTTTTTACTTTCTTTAAAATCTTTTTTAAAAAAACTTCAAACCTTTAACACCAAATAACTCAAACTCTTTAAACACAAAACCTTTGAAACAATTAACACCAATAATCTCCCAAATTCAGAAACTATGTTTCTGAAAAATTCAAACACCAAATGTTTGAATAAGTTTTAAATGGAACTCAGATTTTTCTCAACAAAGATATACCAACTTTTTAAAAACAGTAAAAGGAATTACACTTGTATTTTAACAAACACCAACTTTAATATTCATAAAAAAGGGATTACAATTTTTTGGAGAAAAATCTGGAACAAAGGGCATATACAAACCATATGCTCCTTTTATAAGCTACAAGAGAAGATTCTAGTATACTGAATAAAATAATACATATGCTAAACCCTAATATGGAAATGCCCTAAATTGCCCTTTGAAGTCTTTGACGAATTTTGGGTCAAAAGTGATACATGTGATGTACCAGCTAGAGAATGTGATCATAGGCGTTGGATGGACTTGGGGACCAAGGAATAGCATCTAACCGTTGGTTGTGTCGGATTTTGGGGTTGTGGGAAAGAGATGGGTGCAGGGGAGGTACGGGGTGGGGACCATAGTGCATGTGATGGTGTTTTGTGGAGTGGGAAATGGTGAGGTGGAGGGTAATTGATGATCTGGACAAGATTAGGAGATAACCCTTTGTTTTTGGCCTGATTGAACCTGGGGGGTGATTAGGGTTTAAGGGGATTAAGAGGCTGTTTAATCCAAAAAGGGTTTAAAATAATTTTGAAAAGCTGTTTAGGTGGGAAAAAAAAAGGTTAGTGGGGGTGTGTTGACTGTTTGACCGGGTTATGGGATTGGGCTTAAGGGAGGGAAGTGGGCTAAGGTGGGGTAATATCATGACCAGTCCCCATTGTTAACATCCCGTTTGTTTTGGTTACATGCCAGGTCCAATTAGTTAAGTCTATTTCACTGGTAGTCCAAAACCATTTACAAAATTAGTCCTTTTGACATCCTTGACTAACTTTAGCAACTTTGAACATTTCCCAAGGGCATTTCTTGTTATATCTTCATTCTTCAAGGATCACACTTGTACAATTAACATTTGGAGGGTTAATTATGACAAGTTCTTCAAAGATGAGGGGCCATTTTTGCCAATTCTTCAAACTTGAGGGGTCTTTTTGCAAAATTACATAAATGAGCTTGGTTCATTGTGCGTCTTCGTTTCCCGTGTTCGTTTTTGAATGATTCTTGTGATCTTTTGCCAATTCCTCAATATCCGTACCTAAAAATACACAAGTAACAAACACGAGCATATATTTGGCATATTTTATGATATTTAATGCATTTAAAGGCCGTTTTGGACGATGAGATCATGTACAAATGCCATCTCATCAGAAAATAAGGCTGATCGGAATGCACACCAGAAAGACTGACCGGAATACTTGGAAAATAGGTCCAATCGGAATATGGCAAACAACTCTCGTCGGAATACTTGAAATCGAGATCAATCGGAATATATGAAGACAATGCCCATCGGAATGTAATGCTGGCATCGGAATAAGGAAATAAGCCCAATCGGAAAGCCTAATAAATCGAATCCAAATCGGAATGTTTAACAAAACCCACAGTCGGAATAATAAAACCCTATTCCGATCCAAGGTGATCGGAATATAGATGCTCAAATCGGAATGAGATAAACCCTAATCCGATCTATAGATCGGAATAAAGGGGGTAGTGCAGTCGGAATGTACCAATCGGAAAAGGGTTTAATACCTTTTCCGATTACAATTTTGATTCGAAAAATAAGCAAAGTAATAAGCTAATTTGATAAGCTAATCACCAAAACTAGAACGAATCTATAATGAAAAGGACTCAATAAGCACAAATAACAACTTTTTCAACTTAAAATAAGCAATCTTATAAATCAAACTATAAAAAGATGAAATTTTTAAGAAAACTTTTAAAAAGTTAATAAGCTAAACATATAAATAAGCCAATAAGCACAAAGATCTTAAAGCTTATTCGTATGAAAACTTAAGTAGGCATAAAAAGATTAACTTTTAGGCACGAAAACATTAAGAACAATACGGATCAAATAGATTTCGCACCAAAAGTAAACTAAAATCAAAGAAAGGTAGAAAGAGATGAAAGATTAAAAGCTTAACTAGAACTTGATTAATGAAATCAACAATACACAAAGGTTTAATCTTGAAAGATTAAAAGAAAGAAAAGATGAAAGCTTAGTGAGAGAAAGTTTGGAACTTTCTCTCTTTAAAAACTAGAAAGAAAAATGAAAAATGGAACTAACTACTAAAAAACTAACCACCCTCCTAATGTGTATTAGGAGGGTATTTATAGGGAAAATGGGAAGGAGTGCATGTGTTGCCTCTTCTTTCTTTCTTTCTTCACGTCTTCTCGACTCGATTTAATTCTTTGTCTTTTCTCGACGTTGTCTCGGGATTTGAACTTGTCTTGATAATTTTCTTCTTTAATTTAGACTTAAGTTCTTCGACTTCATTAAACTTCCGTCTTTAGACTTTTTCTTCGATAAATCTTCATAGGTCTTGGACATCCGTTCTTTAAGCACTCTTGATCTTTTGACCTCGTCTTTTCTCGTTTTCTTCGATAAAAGCCCGTGAAAGCCCGTGTTTTCTTCCTTTTTCATCTTTTGGTCCTAAAACACAATAAAAACACAAACCACGCATAATTCCGACTTTTACGACATAAAATACACGTTTTGGTCTTGTTATTATTGGAAATAAGTGGTAAAAGGATAAGTGTTTTCACACTTATTACTTAGACATGACCGGTGTACACAACAACAATAATAATCCACCTCAAAACAACATGAATAATAACAACAATGAGCCTCTACCGGACAATCGCCCAATGATCGAACTTTTGCAAGCACATGTAGAGGGCAACCACGATGCTATTGTCATACCCGCGATTAGAGCCAACAACTTTGAGCTCAAATCCGGCTTTATTCAAATGGTCTCTGCTCAACCATTCTTTGGGCGTACCATTGATGATCCTCATGACCACATCAAAAGGTTCCTTCAACTCACGAATACGGTCAAATTCAATGGGGTTTCACAAGAGGTAATTCCCTTGCAACTTTTTCCTTTCTCCTTAGAGGGACAAGCCCGGTATTGGCTTGATAAGGAACCGCCACAAAGTATTCTTACGTGGACGGACTTATAGACCAAATTCATAAACTACTTTTTCTCACCCTCTCGTACTACCGCTTTGCGGAATGAAATCATTACTTTTGAACAAAAGTACGATGAGACTTTTAGTGAATCTTGAGACCGTTTTAAAGAACTTTTAAGAAAGTGCCCACAACATGGTTTTACCAAAGTGCACCAAATCAATACTTTTTACAATGGTTTAAGCATGAATGACCAAGATTCACTAAATAGTGCCTCGGGGGGTAATCTTTTGGTTAAGTCTTCTAATGCCGCTTGGGATATTATTGAGAACAAGTCTAGAGTGCAAACCAAGAGTATTCGGACCAATGTGGCTAGTGCTAGCACTAATGAGAGCGACAAGAGACTTGATAAGCTTACTTCGCTTGTTGAATCACTTGCTCTCCAAGCCGCTAACAATACTAAAGCTATCACTGCCCAAGCCAATGCTATGACTCAATCTTGTGATATATGCGGGGGATCTCACTCATACACCGATTGTCCTTCGACTCACGACAATCCGGAAAATGTGTATGCCGCCAACGGTACCTATTCTACGGGAAGCTATCAAGCACGTCCTCAAGGTGACCGCAACTTGCTCAGCTATCGCTCAAACAACTTTCTTTCACCTCCCGGTTTTCCCCCACAAAACCAAACAACCTCAATCGCAACAATCAAAACCAACCACGTGCTACAACTCCATATCAAAACCAAAGAAACCCATATCCACCTCAAAGAAACAACCAAGTTTACCAACAACCTGCTTATCAACCACCCGCCTACCATGCTCCTCTTCTCAACCAACCCACCGCATTACACCAAGATGTTGAAACCTACATGAGGACTAATGATGTAATCGTGCAAAATCTTCAGCGGGAAATGGCCAACATGAAAGCAGATATGGTGAAGTAAGGGAATGATCTTCGAGCTGATATGCGAAACACTTTGGCAAGTCAAACAAATGACTTGAGGAATATGATGGCTAGTTTCTTCCCTAGTAATCAAGCCTCTGGATCGGGTTCTCTTCCGAGTAACACCGTTCCTAATCCAAGAGGGGGGATGAAAGCAATCACCACTCGCAGTGGAAAAGGTTTAAAGGAACCCGAGCTTCCTACACCTACACCGGTGATTGTGACAAAGGAAAACGAGTCTCCTTCTCTGAATCCTCCATCTTCTATTCCTCCAACTTCTACTTCTCCAATTCCACCACCTTCTACTTCTACCCCTCCACCACCCAAGGATGTGAGTGCGAATTCTATCCCAAAGCCTTCATCTCAACCCAATATACCTTATCCTTCGA
This sequence comes from Glebionis coronaria, assembly GCA_025667525.1. Classification (NCBI taxonomy): domain Eukaryota; kingdom Viridiplantae; phylum Streptophyta; class Magnoliopsida; order Asterales; family Asteraceae; genus Glebionis; species Glebionis coronaria. The sequence goes on along the minus strand of JANFOE010000115.1, from coordinate 434,907 downwards.
GGTTGAGGAAAGAGAAATTGAAGAACAAGGATGATATTCAGGTTTCGAACTTTCTTAAAATGTTTAAACAACTGAATTTCAATATCTCCTTTGCCGAGGCTCTCGCTCACATGCCTAAATATGCGAAGATGTTTAAAGATCTTCTTAGTGATAAAGAGAAGCTTCTTGACATTGCTCAGACCCAACTTAATGAGAATTGCTCCGCAATGCTCTTAAGGAAATTGCCAACCAAACTTGGTGATCCGGGTCGCTTCTTGATTCCTTGCAACTTCCCGGGAGTAGAGAATTGCATGGCCCTAGCCGATCTAGGTGCCAGTATTAACTTAATGCCATTAAGTGTTTGGAAGCAATTATCTCTCCCCGAGCTAGTCCCCACACGAATGACTTTAGAATTAGCCAACCGCACGGTTTCTTATCCAGTGGGGATAGCCGAAGACGTCTTCGTTGGCGTTGACAAATTCACCTTCCTGACGGATTTTGTTGTCGTTGACTACGAGATGGACCCCCGTGTTCCATTAATCGTTGGACGTCCGTTCTTGAGGACCGGTCGCACTCTCATTGATGTAGCCGCAGGTGAATTAATCATGAGAGTTGGTGACGATAAAATCGTCTTCAACATGGGTAAACTTTCTAAGCAGCCTTCGGAAAACGAGAGTGTTAATTTCATTGATGTTCTTGATGAGGCTTGTGAAGAACATTTCAAAGACGCTTGTATAAGTGGTTCTTCTTCTCTACCCATTGTTGAGACCGTTGCCTCTATTGCTCCATCACTGACTCCATTTGGAGAAAGTGATTTCATCTTGAAAGAATTTGAAGCAACCTTGGGAGATGTGGACTTAAAATATGACGATTCTCCCTCCAATTGGGATGAAGACATTCGTACCATTGAGAAACTTCTCAATGAGGACCATACTTCTCCACCATCTCCTAAGGATATCTCTATCGATGAACCGAATTTGACTACGCCTTCCATCGAAAATCCTTCGGATTTAGAGCTTAAGGACCTACCGTCTCATCTCGAGTACGTTTTCCTTGAAGACAACAAGAAGTCACCCGTGATCATCGCTAAGGACTTGAAAGTAGAAGAAAAATCCCGACTTATCTCCGTGCTGAAGAATCACAAGAAAGCTATTGCTTGGAAGATCTCCGATATTCGTGGAATTGATCCTCACTTTTGCACACATAAAATTCTCATGGAGGACGACTTTAAACCCACTATTCAAAGCCAACGAAGGGTGAATCCTAAGATCCATGACGTTATCAAAAAAGAGGTTATCAAACTTCTTGATGCGGGCATGATCTATCCTATCTCGGATTCACCGTGAGTTAGTCCCGTCCATTGTGTGCCTAAGAAAGGCGGAATCACCGTTGTTCCCAATGAAAACAACGAGTTGATTCCTACTCGTCTCGTTACAGGGTGGAGAGTTTGTATAGACTATCGCAAACTCAATGATGCTACGAGAAAGGATCATTTTCCCCTTCCTTTCATGGACCAAATGCTTGAACGTCTAGCGGGTAATGACTATTACTGCTTTTTAGACGGTTTCTCCGGGTATTTTCAAATTCCCATCGATCCTAAAGACCAAGAGAAAACCACATTCACTTGTCCTTATGGAACATTTGCTTACAAACGCATGCCTTTCGGTTTATGCAATGCTCCTGGGACTTTCCAAAGGTGTATGATGGCTATCTTCCATGACATGGTTGAAGAAACTATGGAAGTCTTCATGGATGATTTCTCGGTTTATGGCGATTCTTTCTCTGCTTGCCTTGCCAATTTAGAACGTATGCTTAAGCGGTGTGAAGACACTCGCCTTGTTCTTAATTGGGAAAAATGCCATTTCATGGTAAAAGAAGGCATCGTGCTAGGACACAAGATCTCCAAAGCCGGTCTTGAAGTGGACCGTGCTAAAGTCGATGTTATTGCAAACTCCACCTTCAACCGTGAAGGGTGTGAGAAGTTTCCTCGGTCACGCGGGCTTCTATCGCCGATTCATTCAAGATTTTTCTAAAATCGCTCGCCCGATGACCCACCTCTTCGAAAAAGATACTCCTTTCATCTTTTCCAAAGAGTGTATTGAATCCTTCAATCTTCTTAAGGATAAGCTAACTAAGGCACCGGTCTTGGTTACCCCTAATTGGGAGCTACCTTTTGAGTTGATGTGTGATGCTAGCGACTTTGCTATTGGAGCGGTTTTGGGCCAAAGAGTGAACAAACACTTCCAACCAATCCACTATGCTAGCAAGACAATGACGGGGGCTCAATTGCATTATACCACTACCGAAAAAGAGCTTTTAGCTGTAGTGTATGCTTTTGAAAAGTTCCGCCCCTATCTTGTCCTTTCTACCACCATCGTGTATACCGATCATTCCGCGTTGAAGTACTTGATGACTAAGCAAGATTCTAAGCCAAGACTTCTTCATTGGGTTTTGCTCCTTCAAGAATTCAACATTGAAATTCGTGACAAAAAGGGAGCCGAAAACCTAGTCGCGGATCATCTCAGTAGACTTGAGGATCCTTATCAAGGGGATCATCCGAACAAAGAGATCAATGACTTTTTTCCCCTTGAGGCCTTAATGTCTATCAATCCAAATCTCGATGACACCCCGTGGTTTGCGGACATTGCAAACTACTTAGCGGGTGGAATTCTCAAGGAAGGGTTCACGTCCCAACAAAAGAAAAAGTTCTTTAAGGATATTGAACATTATTTCTGGGACGACCCTTACCTTTTCAAACAATGTGCTGATCTGATTCTTCGTCGATGTGTTGATGGGCCGGCAACGGTACAAATCCTTGACGCTTGCCATACAGGACCCACCGGTGGTCACTTTGGTCCTAATTACACCGCGAAGAAAGTATTCGACTCTGGATTTTATTGGCCCACCATTTATCGTGATGCTCACGAAATGGTTAAGCATTGTGATGCTTGCCAACGCCAAGGCAAGATCACACATAAAGATGAGATGCCTCAAAATTTCATACAAGAATGTAAAATCTTTGACGTATGGGGCATCGACTTTATGGGGCCACTTCCATCATCCAAAGGGAACAAGTACATCCTCGTCGCCGTTGACTACGTTTCTAAATGGGTTAAAGCTAAGGCTCTCCCAACGAATGATGCGAGGGTGGTTGTGAACTTTTTGAAGTAGCTGTTTGCTCGATTCGGTGTTCCTCGTGCTATAATCAGTGACCGCGGGACTCATTTTTGCAATGATCAATTTGCAAGAGTCATGGCTAAGTATGGTGTTAATCACCGTCTTTCCACCGCCTATCATCCCCAAACCAATGGGTAAGCCGAGATTTCCAACCGTGGATTGAAGCGAATTTTGGAGCGTACTGTGGGAGAGCATCGTGCCGCATGGGCCGACAAGTTAGATGATGCTCTGTGGGCTTTCCGTACTGCTTATAAGACCCTGATTGGTTGTACACCTTATTGTCTTGTGTACGGGAAAGCATGCCACCTCCCTATCGAGCTGGAACATAAGGCATACTGGGCCTTGAAGTGGGCTAACTTCGACATCAACAAAGCCGGTGATCTTCAAAAGATTCAACTCAATGAGCTAAATGAACTAAGAAATGAAGCTTATGAGAACTCGCTGATCTACAAGGAGAAGACCAAGATCATCCACGATGCTAGAATTAAGAACCGAGAGTTCCACGTTGGTGATCAAGTTTTACTCTTTAACTCTCGGTTGAAGATCTTCTCAGGCAAGTTGAAGAGCCACTGGTCTGGTCCATTCATCGTCGCCAAATTCTTTCCATATGGGACCATTGAGCTTTCTCAGCCAAATGGGCCCAATTTCAAGGTGAATGGCCAGCGTTTGAAGCTGTACTTTGGTGAGGACATCTCTCATGAGATGATTCCATCCCTCACCACGTTTCCCATGAACTAAATTTGGGTCGAGTCAGGCTCGTGACTCGGTTATAAAAAACAAGCGCTTCTCGGGAGGCAACCCGTGATCTATCCTTTACTGCTTTTATAATAAGTGTAGGGGGAGCCCCGTATGTGTTTGTTGTCTTGTTTCTTATCTTGTGTAGGGATTCAAGCTTCAAAGAGCACCTTGATGACTTTTGACGAACCGTGATACCTGTTCCCATCTTCCCGGTTCTATTCTTAACTCTTGTGATTCAATATTTCATATCTTATATGTTCACATTGAATTCACTATAGTTGTCCTTAAACATTGAGGACAATGTTTATATCAAGTGTAGGGGGACTTCTATCGAAGTAAGTGGTCTTTTCCATGAATTTGCCCTCATTTTAACCGGAAAAATTGATTTTTCGACATTTTTCAAAATTTTTAATCTATTTTGGCCTAGTTGTATAGTCGTATTTTCCTTTGTTATGGTTATTTTCTTTCCTTGCTTAAATAAAGTGGTTTTAAATTTTTCAAAGTCGTGAATATTTTGACTCAATCCGAGTTTACTTATCTAAGTTTACTCTAGCTAGTATCCTTAACGTGTTTAAGTCAAGTTTTGCTAGGCTTTTATATAGGGAACTTTAAAACGCGAAAGTATTAACTCTCACGGGTTAAGAACTAGAACTTTTCGCAAGTTCCTATAATTGATCCTAGAGAGTTGTTTATCAAGGGAACTTTAAAATGCGATCTCTAAACTTAAAAAAGTATAAGAATTTGCAAGATCCTATAGGCGACTCGAAAACCCAAAAACTTTGATTTAATTGGCTAAGCATCCACGAGTCTCATTCCTTGAGATTTTAAACTGTGGAGGACGAGAGATGATAGAGTCAATTATAAGTTTGGTATTCTTTCGTGAGTTTATGTGAGTTAATTATGAGCCTATTCTCCCATCGATTGCTAATAAATTTATCTGCAATAAATAAGGTTGTACGATTTGAAAAGTTACTTAGCTTCTAGCCCAAGATCGTTTAAAAGTTGCTCGGTATTAATTAGAGTTCATAACCAAGGCATAACTTATTGAAGCGGGATGCGAATATTGGCGAGTCCGAAAAGGCCCTAACAAGGCATGAGGGCTACATTTTGTTGCTAAAGATCCAAAAGTGATGTGAAGAATCATTTATCGAAAATCAATATGAAGGATCGAGACACACGACGAAAAACAAAATATCCCCAAAAGATCACGGAGAAGTCTATCCAAAAAGGCCCTAACAAGGTATGAGGATAAATAGATCCAAGTCCTAAAAGGAGGCGGATCGTTGTATATCAAAGTCCAAAATAAAGATTGGAGAAAAAAAAATGAAGAAGTCGTGGTCCAAATATGAAGAATCTCTCAAAACTTCAAGTGAAGAAATTCCTATTATGAAGAGAAGACCATAATTTCAAGAACGTCTCTCAAAGATTCAAAGTATGAAGCCGCTGCCAAATATCGGTCCGAGAAAGGTCTCAAATCGCGAAGCGAGTTATGCCAAGATATGAACTTTATGAGGTCCCGAGAAGCAGTTTTAAAAGATTTTGTCCTTTAGCTAACTATTGATTAAATCGTCCACTTTATTTTCGGCCTAAATAATTATCGAAATAAGTCAAACAATGCATCCTTGTGATCATTCAAGACAAAAATAAAATATAAGAGATACACCTAGGAATAAGGGAGTCTAAGTAAATTATTGGCCCAGATGAATTCGTGTTAGTTTGCTAACTTATAATAACAATGATCTCGTTTTTAAGCTTGGTATGGGGAACGTGAAACTTGAGAATGATAAACGTTCATGGCAGCCAAAACCCAATGTAAGTCTTTGATTTCTTTACTTGTTTCTATCTTTTTTATGTTTAGTATTTAATAAAGGCCAATGTGGGTTATTTATGATGGAAAATGTAAACCTTGCTTTAAAATTAATGCATTGCATGAGGGCATTTCAATGGTCAAGTGTAGGGGATTTAATAAGTGTGAAAACACTTATCCTTTTACCACTTATTTCCAATAATAACAATACCAAAACGTGTAATTTATGTCGTAAAAGTCGGAATTATGCGTGGTTTGTGTTTTTATTGTGTTTTAGGACCAAAAGATGAAAAAGGAAGAAAACACGGGCTTTCACGGGCTTTTATCGAAGAAAACGAGAAAAGACGAAGTCAAAAGATCAAGAGTACAAAAAGAACGGAAGTCCAAGGCCTATTCTGAAGATTTATCGAAGAAAAAGTCTAAAGACGGAAGTTTAATGAAGTCGAAGAACTCAAGTCTAATAGAGGAAGAAAATTACAAAGTTCAATATATATCGACAAATCCCGAGACGACGTCAAGAAAGACAAAGAATTTAAATGGAGTCAAGAAGAAAGAATGAAGAGGCAACACATGCACACCTTCCCATTTTCCCTATAAATACCCTCCTAATACACATTAGGAGGGTTGGTTAGTTTTTTAGTAGTTAGTTTCATTTTTCATTTTTCCTTTCTAGTTTTTAGAGAGAGAAAGTTCCAAACTTTCTCTCACTAAGTTTTTATCTTTTCTTTCTTTTAATCTTTCAAGTTTTAAACTTTTTGTATTTGGATTTCATTAATCAAGTTTAAGTTTAAGCTTCTTGTTCATTAATCTCTTTCTACCTTTCTTGATTTTAGTTTACTTTTGGTGCGAAATATATTTGATCCGTGTTGATCTTGATGTTTTCGTGCTTAAAAAGTTAATCTTTTTATTTCTACTTAAGCTTTCATACGGTTAAGCTTTAAGATCTTTGTGCTTATTGGCTTATTTGTATGTTTAGCTTATTTACTTTTTGAAAGTTTTTTTAAAAACTTTCATCTTTTTATGGTTTGATTTGAAAGATTGCTTATTTAAAGTTTAAAAAGTTCTTAATTTGTGCTTACTAGTTCGGCTTATCATTAATTCGATCAAGATTTGGTTTGAGCTTATTCCTAGTAGCTCAAAACTTAGCTTATTTTCGAGTAGATACCATCGGAAAGGGTAAACCCCTTTCCGATTGAACATTCCGACTACTACCCCCCTCATTCCGATCACTTGATCGGATTAGGGTTTTAACTTATTCCGATTTGCATCATTTGTATTCCGATCATTGGATCGGAATATGGTTTAAGGCACTTTCCGATTGGGACGGTTTCACTAGATTCCGACTGCCTCCTTTCACCATCATTCCGATTAGGGACTCATTGGATATTCCGATTGGTTTTGTTTTCAAGTATTCCGATTTGGCCTTATTCCGACGAGAGTATTGTTTGTTAATTCGATTAGCCTTGTTTTCACATATTCCGATCATTCTCCTTTTACACATTCCGATTGCACTCCCTTTTGGGACATTTCGATCACTCCCTTTTGGCACATTCCGATTGGATGAGTTTCTTGTTTTTACAAAGTTTTCAAGTTTTAGATTTATTAAGTGTTCAAGTATTTTTCTAATCTTGTCTTTAAGTTTTCAAGCATTTATTTTTAACTCGTCCTTTTAGTTTAATCTTTAAAAGCTCTTATTTTACTCAACGACATTACATATTTGCTATTAGTTTAAAATAGATAAACAATCCAAAATTATCTTCCACCAAGAACAATTTAGTCGCACTTTCTACCAATAGTCAATTCGAAGATATCGGACAATAAGATTTTATACTTGGTGTAAAAGCCTTGTATTAGAAGCATTCCTTGATTCCATTACTGTGTTCTTGTGTATATCTGGATTTTTCGGATCATGTACAATGAAACGATAAGCACTACTATTCTTAGCATATCCAATAAATATACAATCCACAAATTTAGGTCCAATCGTTAGAGCCTTAGGTGTCGGCACAACTACCTTGGCCCACACTCGTAAGTACTGGTATGATGGTTTTCTTCCCATTCACAATTCATATGGGGTTTCCTCTTTATCCTTATGAGGTATCTTGTTTAAAAGATAAGTAGCCGTTAGAATGGATTCCCCCCACATGTCCTGGCTCAAACCAGAACTTAACAGTATGGCATTAACCATTTCTTTCAAGGTACGGTTCTTCCTTTCGGCAATACCGTTTTGCTGAGGTGAATAAGGAGCAGTAAACTCGTGTCTAATTCCATGTTTTGCACATAGATCAACAAAAGGAGACACATATTCACCTCCTCTATCACTTCGTACAACCTTGATTTTCCTACCAAGTTGATTCTCAACTTCGGTTTTGTATAAAACAAACTTGTCTATAGCTTCATCTTTACTTTTCAACAAGTAAACGTAGCAGTACTTTGTGCAATCATCAATAAACGTGATGAAGTACTTATTGCCACCTTTTGTGGGTAGTGATTTCAAGTCACATATGTCTATGTGTATCATATCAAGTGGTTCAGTTTTCATTCAACCGATTTGAAAGATGATCTTGTATGTTTGGCTTCGACACAAGTTTCGCACTTATAATTTGAATCAATATGAAAATTTGGTATGCCATTAAATTTAATCAAACGATGCATTGAATTAAAATTAACATGTCCAAGACGGCCATGCCACACATTAGAAGACTCAATCAAGTAAGCAGAAGTATTCATTTTATTGATAACATTCTTAACAACTATTACATTGAGCTTAAACATACCATTCAGGACATACCCCTTACCAACATACATTTGATTCTTAGAAAGTAGAACTTTATGAGACTAGAAAACAAGACAAAAACCAAACTTATTCAAAAGCCAACCGGACACAAGATTCTTGCGAATCTCCGAAACATACAAGACTTTAGTCAACTTGAGCTCTATCTCGGATGTCATCTTCAAAATAACATCTCATTCGCCCTTGATATCAGTAGTTGCAGAGTTGCCCATGTACAACTTCTCTCCATTGTCAACCGCTATGGAAGAGTGAAACATAATCTTGTCAGCACACATATGACGGGTTGCCCCAATATCAACCCACCAATCATTATTATTAGAACCTACCAGGTTAACTTCAGAGATCATGGTAACGACATCAGACACCATAGCAATCATGTCCACATTATCATTCACCATATTAGCCTTGCGTGGAGTCACCCGCTTTGGCACTTTGGAATTAGCAGAACGATGACCTGGCTTGTCACAGTTGAAGCAATTTCTTTGGAACTTCTGCTTTGCAATTCCACCTTTAGAACCAAGGTACTCAGACTTCCCTTTTCTCTTCGTGTCATTCTTCCCTTTGCCAAAGCTCTTGCCTTTAGACTTTGAAGAAGACGAACCATGCTCAACCATATTTGCCTTGGCAGAATCAGGTGTATAAGTGGTTTTCTGAGCAAGCTTGTTGTCCTCTTCAATACGAAGACGAACAACCAAGTCTTCAACAATCATCTCCTTTCGCTTATGCTTCAAGTAGTTTTTAAATTCTACTTAGCTTGGAGGTAACTTTCAATGATAGCAGCAACTTGAAAAGTTTCACTCAAAGTCATACCCTCAGCATGAATGTCGTGTAGCAAAACCTGCAGATCTTGAACCTGAGTTATCATACTCTTTGAATCAACCATCTTGTAATTCTGCTGCCACCTCTTAAAATTCTGCCCATTGAATTTTTCTGGTTTTTCAGCATGATTAGCAACTGTGTGGGTAACTGGCGCACTAGTTACATTCATGGTAGTAGTTACATGAGTTTCAGGAGTGCTGGTAGACATTCTGAAAGATTACACAATATCAAAACACAAACAGTTAGGCAACTGTTATAAATATGTATATAAGAAATTTAATCGTGATCTCTATATACTTATATCGGATCTGCTTCAAAGAAACTCAATCTTGGTTTCAATGAATCAGATGCAATTAGCAAATATATTGGTTTAACAGAAACACAATCTTGGTTTCAATATAAACTGATAAGAATAACCGCTTAATGAAAAACGTTAGAGATATGTTAATTAAAATATGTAAAATTAAAACTGATTTCCAGTGAAACTCAATTCTGGTTTTGGCAGAAACAGTTTATAATAAATTTGATAAAATTATTAATCCGATTTAATAAAAGTTTTAATTCTTTTAAACAAAATATGTTTTAAGATTGTAGGAAACGATGTATACTTTTATTATATAAAATCGAATTACAATTATAAATTGACATAAATTAAGAAACATAAAATAGATAACAGTAATAACGAAAGCAGTCTAAATTAAGACGAGGCACATGTTTAACACGCTTCCCTTAAAACAGATTCACTGTGAGAACCCGTGCTTTTCCCAGCATTATTTTATTCTTTTTATTCATGTTTCTGAATTTTTAACGTATTTTGTTTTCTTGTATTTTTATGTAAATCCTGAGATTATATTAATTTTCAATAAATTATACTTTTCAAGTATTTTCGGATCATTGATAAATACTTTATCGGGAATTATAAAATTTTTATTTTATTTTTCCATATTTATTTAAATCAAGTTTTTGATCTAAAATCACCCGCGTGCGTTTTACAACGAGTTTATTAAAAAACAATGTACAACGAGAATTCCTAGTGATCGCGATACCGACGGATGCCCAAAATTTAACGTTTATTTATCAATTGTTTCAATAATTAATACTTTCGACGATTTCGTTTTAATTACGTATTAAGTCGTGTCAGGAAAGCATATAATCATTTTTATGATGCTTTGTAACTTTTGAAAAGTATTTTTACGAAACCCGAGCCCCGTAAATATTTTCAATATTTACCAATAGCCATTTTATACCCTTTAAACTATTAATAGTTTTTAAGTCCACAAGTTTTAAACTTGGCAATATTGGTCCCTCCACTTAAACCACCATATAAAAACCTTTTACTTCCACCAACTTACACATACAAATCACTTTTATAAAAAGAACACCACACCCTCCTCCTCCTTCCATTTTGCCGCCACTCCACCACCACAAAACACCCTCATTTCACCATCATCCACCATGATTTAACAAAAAAAAAAGATTAGACCCATTCCTAAAATTTAATGGTGATTCTAATGATCCAAAAATTATACACATGCATCAAGGTTTTTATAAACTTATGATTTCATGGTTGTATGATGTTTTAATCATCATGCATGTGTTGTTTTTGGTAAGATTATGCTGTTTTGATTTTAAAAAGTCTTGTTTTTAATCTTTGATTTTTGTTAGATTTTTCATACAAGTGTTTTTAGGAGTGTTTGGTTGATAGGAATGATGGCATAGTGATTCTATAGGTATGGGAATGAGTGGTTTTGGTTGAAAAATTGATTTGTCATGTTTTCTAAAAGACTATTTTGGGACAGCAGGTACTTATCAGAATTCTCGTGGGTTTAAGGTCTGATAAAGGCTAAGATTATTTGATATTGTTGTAGAGTTTTCCAAGACGCTCGTTTTGGTATAAGATAGAGCTTCTAAGTCATTACGAGTCAAAAGTTATGCTAGTTTTAGTATTCGTGTACCGGGAGACGCAAGTCGGCACAATCCGGAATTGTGGCTGATTTTGGGTCGACTCTCGGGGACTTTAGGCTTGGTTAGATAAATGTAACTACTGATTTTTAAGGTTTACAAACTTAGTTTGATGAGTCTAGTAGTGATTTCAAAAGACGGATTGTCGAGTTAGTACTTTTAAAGTGGTCCAAACGGTTTTACAAAACAAGTGCACAAATCTGTCCTAAATTTGAAGTCGAGTAAAGTGTCGAGCTGATGGATTTTAAAGTGTGAACTTTGGCTCAAATTTTGGTAAGGTCTTATACAGGTTATAAGTGACCTTGACACCAATTTTCATCTAAAACGGACAAGTCTAGATAGGGTAGATCGGTGTGTACATTCGGGGTGTACTTGCTGATTTTATTTTAGACACTTAGTTCAATGCTTGTGTTGCGTGAGTTTGAGTATTCACCATCGGACATGGTGACTTACTCAAGTGCTTAGTCATTATATAAATGACTTAACTACTGGTCCAAATAAGGTTAAAGATAGTTTGACTTGCGTTGACTTGGCGTCGTATAACGGGCCATTTTCAAGTGTTCAAGTGTTTTAACGTGTAGTGTTGGAATAAATGGGTTAGTATGAATTCATTTGATTCGTGTCAATGGTTTTGAAATATAAATACTTTGAAAAAATTTGAGTCATATTATATTTGGTACATATCGATATTTGAGTTCGAGTCTTAACGCGCACTTTATTTTGATAGGTTGCGGTTTTCGTGTTTCCCGGGCATCCATATCGTCGGTGATCGTCTACCACTACCGTTTCTACTCAGTTGCTGAGTACCATGATTGGCTTACCTCATGGCTAAGGTGAGTTCATAGCCCCTTTTTACTTGTACATGGTTTTTAAACACGGGGTGAGATTTTACATGGTGGAACACAACCATTTAAAACTGTATGCTATCGAGGACTTGTATGCTATCCAGAACTTGTATGCTATCCAGATCGTGTAAGATTTTCAGATTTTCGATATGATTATTGCTTTTAGACGTTAGCCTTGAGTTTCATCTCTTCGATCATGAACCGTTAATTATCCAGTGTGCATTGCGCGAAGCGCGAATGTTGTAAGTGGATCCATCGGGATTGACTATCCCCGTCCCAACGATGTAGTTGTTTAACCATGACGCATTACATTTGTTTATACCTGAGTATTTAGGCTGAATACTTACGTAGTTAAGCTTCGGTTCATGAAACTAAACAGCAATAATAATAATAGTATAGGACCGTGGTTGACGTATATAACCATTTCCCCTACTACGTGTTTACAGATGAATGTTTGTGTTTGTAAAACCCGTATTTTAAATCGAGAATTTATAAATACGCGGTTTATTATTATTTTACGCGGGATATTTTTCTTTAAAACGTACACGTAGAAAAATTTTAAACAAGCGCGAGAAATTTATTACAAAGTACTATTTATTACAAGTGTTATTAAATAAAGACACAATTTCGTAACTGCCAGCAGCATCAATTGCGCCGCAACTCATTGTCTTGCGCCGCAACTCGTGATCCGCAGCACCATGATCTGTAGCCCCTTCAATTGCGCCGCAACTCATTGTCTTGCGCCGCAACTCGTGATCCGCAGCACATGTAACTCTTGCGTATTGCGCCGCAACTCATTGTCTTGCGCCGCAACTCGTGAAAATAAATTTGGGCCAAGCCCATGTGAAGGAAATAAAACAGACGGGGGTTCCTTTCTATCCTTCCCTGCCGACACAAACACACTAAGTCAAACCCTAATACAAAAAAAAATACAGCCGCCAGTTGTGCTTGTACTCCCTTCGTCCCTGCCGCGACCCACATCAAGGGAACAGGAGCAAGAAGTCGAGTATCACTCCTAGAAGAACAAGAGATTGATGTTGAAACCCTAAAACGATTAGTAAGTGTATATAAACCCTAATTCGCTCTAATTTAATTTCTTTTAATCCGATTCAGTGAGGTGGGTTGTATGTCGGGTTGTTACTGTGTTCGTTTGGCACCCAAACCGAGAGTCAAGAGACTCTCGGTGGTGATGATTTTCCACCAGCGCAACCCTAATTAGGGTGCCGGCTTGATTTTGGCCTGGCAGTGGGTTTTAGAGAGTTATGGGGGTGTTTGGCAATCCTTTTTAGAACAGGTTAAGGGTGTGTTTGGCAGTCAGTTTTGTAAAAACAATTAGAGGGCTGTTTGGCTAGACTTATTTTAAAACTTAGCACGAGTTTTCGGAATCGCTTATTATAATTATTGAACGGGATTATTTAAACGCTTTAAATCATTTTAAAAGGGATTTTGTAAATAAAGAAATTTAATTGTCGATTTTATTATCTTATTAATAAAATTATATCGATATCGTTTTGTCATGTTAATTGTTTAAAACATAGGAGTTATCAAGGATTTAATTTAAAGGAACTATTTTGGATACGTTCTATTTCAGGAAACTTTCTATATTAGGAAACTTTCTAATTATGACGAGTTACTATTTATAGTAATGTCAGATTATACATTATCCAGTAATCAGAAATACATGGTATATTAAATCTGTAATATTTACGAACAATAAGAATTTATTAGACTATATAAATAGTAATACAAGTATAACTTAAATCCAACTAAAACAGTTAAGAGCAGTAAAATATTTAACATCAGTCAACTTATTTTTCGCGTACGTTATTTATGTAGTACCTGTGAAGTCGGGATCGATCCTTCAGCTTTTGTTCTTATTTCATTAATGGGCACAAGGTACGGATTTCCGTCCTTTCAGTAAGGACTTCCTTTCTATGCATGATTAGGATTTCCCATCTTCAGCCAAATGTTTTCCCCAGTATATGTTTAAGTTTATCAGTAATCATGTTAATAACGAAATAAATTGCCTGAGCATTATATACAAGCACGACCAGTTTATGTACTAGTTACGGAGGTACCGTAACCACGGCACTAGAGGCACCGGTGTCGTGACTCACATGCAGGAGAGTGATATCCTGCATCGTCCCACTCATGTTCAGTTGGCCATTTTTATATGTATGTTTTAGTGGGGCGTATGGATGCATCCTAGGCTTATAAGTGTTTCATGTTATCAGGGTGAATGTGGTGTGTGCTCTACATCCTTCACATTGGAGCTGATCCCTCCACCCAGCACAGTTATTTAGAGGTCACCCCTCTACAGCATGACGAGGTCACCCCTCCAGTTATTCATGCACGGTTGTTACAGCACGTGACCTATATAAGCTCTGGCAAATAAAATACAGTAAATGCATGTTTTCAGAATTAATAGTTATATTTCAGTATCAGTATATATGAATCAGATTGCTCAGATTTTATGCAGAGTTCTACCACATATTTCATATCAGTCTTACAGTTTCTATATTCTATCGTCTGCTTCATTCAGTATATTCTTATCATGCTCTATATCCGTTCACTGAGCGTTATGCTCAGCCGTAGTTCCTTTCATGTTCTAACGGCAGGTACACCAGGACGCTTTTAGGATTCTGAGAGTATATGCATTTGGATGGAAGCTATCCAGACTTCTTACATTATGCATTTCTTTTATTATTCTGCTTATTTGGACATTTTTTAGTCCTTCCATTCAGTATCTTATATTTCATGTTTTGGGCTTATGTTTGGATTGCCGATGTTTGATTCCGGTATTTCCGTTAGGGTCAGTTAATGTTTTAGGACATTTACCTTATGCTTTGATGACACGCCATAAATACACGTAACGGTCCACTTATCCAAGTGGGGTGTTACAATTATGGTATCAGAGCGCAAGGTTCGACCTGTAGGCTCTAAAACTTGACCTGTGACTAGTGGGTAGTCACCAGGAACTTTCCAGATTTTGGCGTTGTTATCTTTCATGTTTCTCATGGATTTTTCAGTCAGTTTTCTTCATTCGTCAGTCAAGTTTTCTTAAAGTTTTTGACTAAGTAAAAGGTTGGTACAGGACTGGCCATATTTAGTCGCATGTGCTTTTCATTCGAATTTTGTTTTGGTGAACCGACCCATAGGCGTTCACCCTTGCCCGTTCAGATTATGTATTGGTAAACTGACCATAGGCGTTTACCCTTACTTATGACAGATTCATGTTTTCAGTCAAATAGCACTTGGTGAACCAACCATAAACGTTCACCATTTCTCAAGTCAAATTTCATGTTCTTCAGTCAAATGTTGTTTTGTGAACCGATCCATAGTTGTTCACATTTGTCATATCATGACATTTTATAAATTTTGACAAGTATGGATTGGACTACAGCCATCCATATTTAATACCAGATTATAAATTTCTATACATGACAGTTCTCAGAAAATTTTGACAAGCATGGAACGAACCAGAATAGCCCATACTTAGTTTCATGTTTTCTTCTTTGAATTCTGTGAATTGAACCATAGCCGTCCACATCAGTTGATATTACACCTCAGTTGAATTGACTTTTTATGTTCCTTGTAACATTCAAATTTTCATAACCTCACGTTGATGTCGTCTTCATGATGATTCAGTTTCATGTCTCCTTACGAGGATTATATTTTTCAGCAAAGTAAAGATGTTTTCATGTTAAGATACACAAGAATGTCAGTAAAAGCCGTTTTCATGATAAATCATGATTGGCCTTCATTAATCATGCTTCATGCTGGCCACTGTTGGGATTTCGATTATATCATACTTTCAGCCTCGATACAACCAGCAGTAAGTCGATGCAGGAATTGTCAGCCTATCATGTTACTTATTTCAGATCGGTTTACTACCGTTTAAATCCATTTATTTCTTTAATCATGTCAGACAAGCGACACCAGTATCGATCATCCCATAAAATTTCCACCAGCTCCATGTACAGTATTCCATATGTACCCCATGTACAGTGTCTCAGTTATACTCCATGTATAATATTTCACGGGTACTCCAGGTACAGTGTCTCATATATGCTCCATGTGCAGTATTCTTTGTGTACTTCATGTACAGTAGCCCAGGTGTACTCCAGGTACCCTACTCCATAGATATTACTAATCGATCCTTAAACATCGCGGACGTTTCCACTTGTCGATATTCTACCAGGTGCTGATGCTGCTCGTGAGTTGAAGATTTTACCAGATGCTGATGCTGCTAACACTCTGAAGACCACACTGATGCTGATGCTGCTGAACCTTGGAGATTTCTCAAGATGCTGACGCCGCGGAACGAGGACGAAAACTATAAATTTGAAATTACGGACAAGAATAAATTCAACCATCAGACACTGCCATTCTTCTTTATGTTTTTACCTCCTCAATTAGATGTCACGCATCACTCAGCTAATCTTCTGTCAGAAGAGTGAGAACCGGAACCCAGCCGGCCACTCAGCAGAATAGTCACATGAATCACGGTCATGATAATGACCGTCATAAATTGACAGACAAAGCAGTGGTGACAATCATCGTGCTTATAATTAATCAGTCAGTAACCATCGGAACTCCGGAACGGACATGACCAACAATACAAGAGGTCAGTGGTCTAACCGGTCCGCCGACCCTAGCAGTTACCATAAATTCTTAATCTTATTCAGACTCACCCATTAAAACACGTGCCAAGACATCAGTCAAGACATAGTTCTCAGGTATCATTTCGGAAGACACATATCAGGGCACCCGTCATGATACACGTCATACGAATATCTTCTCAGAATACGAGTCAGAGCTCCTAATTCCAGTATGTTCCAAGCAAGACCCTCAGTAATTCAGGGTATCTTTCAGAAAAGGGTATACTCATTCGGTTATGCCACGCATAAAATCAGACCATTAAAAATTCAGTTACCACCACTAGATTATTACTCAGGTAAAACACGCAGTATTCACTCTGTGAGGTTACAGACGAACCCATTCAGTGAAAAGTCTCCATGTCCACTTCATGTATCCCTATGTCAGCTTTATCTCAAACCAGGTAGTTATCTGCCTCTCACCCAGAAAGGACTCAACAGTACCACCATATTTATTAAAGTTTTCCCTTCAGTTAACGACGAGATCCGTCTTATTAAATCCCAAATATATTCATTATATATTTTGCCAGAAAAAAAAAATCAGTACAAGCTGTTTCTTCCTTACAAGCGCGTGACTTACCAATACATAGTTACGAAGACTTTTGGCTATCAGTTATAAATTCACTTCTGAAATTCCTCGAATCCATGACCAGCAGATTATCCTAAAATTTCCAGATGTCATTCCAGAAGGTGTTCCAGAAATTCATGCCTACCCACGAGACATAATTTAACATCGAGCTTGCCTCAAGAACAGAACCTGTTTTCAAAACTCTTTATTACAGGGCTCTAGCTACGATTAAAAGAGTTGCAGCAACTGCTGCAAGAGTTACCAAAACTAGGCTTTATTCGCCCTAGCGCACCATCGAAAAATTTATCAGATCACCATTCCAAATCGATATTCATTCCACGAATAGAAAGTTCAATTGACCTACTACGAGGTGTCTTAAACATCCTTCCAGGGAAATTCAAGATCATGCTACCATCAGTGATGAGGAAAGAACATGATGATCTTCAGACCGTTGTTGCACATATTATAGCCACTCTAAAATTTTTTGAATTTTACTTCTGAGCTCCCTAATGCTCCAACTATAGTATGAAAATGTATGAATAAATTTTCCTTGAATTCTCAGACAAATTTGGCAGTACATTCGTTGACAAGATTTTGATCTCCTAAATTCTAGAGAAGGACATGGGAATCATCTTTTCACGACCCCGCAGATTCTCCGATAGGAGAAAATTATATACGCAAGCTTTCTAGATGTATGTTGCAGATGAACAAGGTGGCATATCTGAACCACCCTATTTCAACAGAAAGAAATTCCAGACAATCCTGCGAAGGTGAAGGCCATCACCTGATGGTCCCGACTGACGACTATGAACGTAGTATAAAATTTCTAGAACTCAATTGACTGCTACCGCAGAAATTGCCGACAGTCATCACTAGAAATTCTTCTATGACTATTCAACAAGATTTCCACCAGAATGTTCCATAATCCCAGACAAACACTGATAGAATCCGCATCACACATTAATGCAACTATGTTCATATCTAGATGCCTGACCTACTGCAGGTTCAGGATAGAACACCGACATGCTATTACTACAAGTAGAAATTCTAGACCGAAAAGAGACAAGACTCCATAGAGATTGTTATCAGCTTACCACAGACTCAGAGAAAGTATGATACTACCTAAGTTATCATCAACCATGTGATCAGCCTGCGCGTCTCTTTCATCTGGAAGGATCATGTAGTAGCAAATCTGCAGAAATTTTAAAATTCAGCAGTAAATCGTACGAATTCATGGCTTTCCTTAGACCATCATATCAGACAGAATTCATGTCCACGATCGAGTGTATGTTTACGTCCACTTTAAGTTCATGTTTATTTCCACTTTCACGTTTACGTCTCATTCGCAGTATGATGCTGTTTCAGTTCATCTTTTATGCTATCTCCTGATTTAAGCTCACGTTAGCGTTCATAACGTTGTTCACGTTCAAGTTCGTGTGCCATTTCACGATACACGTTTCTCAGTTTATTACCGAGTACGGTTACAGAAAGCTTGAGAAATTAGACTCAAGTTTAGCACAACTACTCCATAACCAGGCAGACGTTTCACATCTCAGGCCGTATCGTTTGGCATTCATTCCTCAGTCAGCCTATGTTCATGATATGTTCTAGTATCACGTTCACAGTATGATTCACTTATCATATTCTAATTCCATGCCAGCGCTCCTCATATAATTATGAACCACGTTCACAATTGCTCACTTAGCAGATTCACAATTGTTCACGTAGTTCGTCCCTTTATATATTTTCAACAGCTTGCTCAGGGATATAAATGTTATCTTTTCAGGATAATTGTACGTACCGTTTTATGTATACTACATGCTATAGCTTATTCATTCAGGATTAGAAATTCCATCTTAGTATGGAACCAGAAACCTGTCAGCATCATCAGGACAGGGTCAACAGGACCAAGACTTTATTTATTATGTTAGACATTTGAAGGGATCGTTTCGAGCGGGAGGCCACTCGAAACGGAGGAGTCCATCCGGACCTCTCATCCTTTTCTTCAATAAATTCAGTTATGTTCTTTCAGTCATGTCACGTTACATGATCATTTCATTCATGTCAAGTTTATATCTATCAGCAACATTTTGTCTTAACTAGAAGACAACTCATCCTTCAGCTTAATTGTCTTTTCAGTCTACGTGTTCTTTCAGTTCTTATAACTTCGTCAGCTTAAATACCTTGTAATTCGGGGACGAATTTTTCTTTTAGAGGAGAAGAATTGTAAAACCCAGTACGCCGCATTTTAATTCGGGGACGAATTATTTCTTTTAGAGGGGAAGAATTGTAAAACCCGTATTTTAAATCGAGAATTTATAAATACGCGGTTTATTATTATTTTACGCGGGATATTTTTCTTTAAAACGTACACGTAGAAAAATTTTAAACAAGCGCGAGAAATTTATTACAAAGTACTATTTATTACAAGTGTTATTAAATAAAGACACAATTTCGTAACTGCCAGCAGCATCAATTGCGCCGCAACTCATTGTCTTGCGCCGCAACTCGTGATCCGCAGCACCATGATCTGTAGCCCCTTCAATTGCGCCGCAACTCATTGTCTTGTGCCGCAACTCGTGATCCGCAGCACATGTAACTCTTGCGTATTGCGCCGCAACTCATTGTCTTGCGCCGCAACTCGTGAAAATAAATTTGGGCCAAGCCCATGTGAAGGAAATAAAACAGACGGGGGTTCCTTTCTATCCTTCCCTGCCGACACAAACACACTAAGTCAAACCCTAATACAAAAAAAAATACAGCCGCCAGTTGTGCTTGTACTCCCTTCGTCCCTGCCGCGACCCACATCAAGGGAACAGGAGCAAGAAGTCGAGTATCACTCCTAGAAGAACAAGAGATTGATGTTGAAACCCTAAAACGATTAGTAAGTGTATATAAACCCTAATTCGCTCTAATTTAATTTCTTTTAATCCGATTCAGTGAGGTGGGTTGTATGTCGGGTTGTTACTGTGTTCGTTTGGCACCCAAACCGAGAGTCAAGAGACTCTCGGTGGTGATGATTTTCCACCAGCGCAACCCTAATTAGGGTGCCGGCTTGATTTTGGCCTGGCAGTGGGTTTTAGAGAGTTATGGGGGTGTTTGGCAATCCTTTTTAGAACAGGTTAAGGGTGTGTTTGGCAGTCAGTTTTGTAAAAACAATTAGAGGGCTGTTTGGCTAGACTTATTTTAAAACTTAGCACGAGTTTTCGGAATCGCTTATTATAATTATTGAACGGGATTATTTAAACGCTTTAAATCATTTTAAAAGGGATTTTGTAAATAAAGAAATTTAATTGTCGATTTTATTATCTTATTAATAAAATTATATCGATATCGTTTTGTCATGTTAATTGTTTAAAACATAGGAGTTATCAAGGATTTAATTTAAAGGAACTATTTTGGATACGTTCTATTTCAGGAAACTTTCTATATTAGGAAACTTTCTAATTATGACGAGTTACTATTTATAGTAATGTCAGATTATACATTATCCAGTAATCAGAAATACATGGTATATTAAATCTGTAATATTTACGAACAATAAGAATTTATTAGACTATATAAATAGTAATACAAGTATAACTTAAATCCAACTAAAACAGTTAAGAGCAGTAAAATATTTAACATCAGTCAACTTATTTTTCGCGTACGTTATTTATGTAGTACCTGTGAAGTCGGGATCGATCCTTCAGCTTTTGTTCTTATTTCATTAATGGGCACAAGGTACGGATTTCCGTCCTTTCAGTAAGGACTTCCTTTCTATGCATGATTAGGATTTCCCATCTTCAGCCAAATGTTTTCCCCAGTATATGTTTAAGTTTATCAGTAATCATGTTAATAACGAAATAAATTGCCTGAGCATTATATACAAGCACGACCAGTTTATGTACTAGTTACGGAGGTACCGTAACCACGGCACTAGAGGCACCGGTGTCGTGACTCACATGCAGGAGAGTGATATCCTGCATCGTCCCACTCATGTTCAGTTGGCCATTTTTATATGTATGTTTTAGTGGGGCGTATGGATGCATCCTAGGCTTATAAGTGTTTCATGTTATCAGGGTGAATGTGGTGTGTGCTCTACATCCTTCACATTGGAGCTGATCCCTCCACCCAGCACAGTTATTTAGAGGTCACCCCTCTACAGCATGACGAGGTCACCCCTCCAGTTATTCATGCACGGTTGTTACAGCACGTGACCTATATAAGCTCTGGCAAATAAAATACAGTAAATGCATGTTTTCAGAATTAATAGTTATATTTCAGTATCAGTATATATGAATCAGATTGCTCAGATTTTATGCAGAGTTCTACCACATATTTCATATCAGTCTTACAGTTTCTATATTCTATCGTCTGCTTCATTCAGTATATTCTTATCATGCTCTATATCCGTTCACTGAGCGTTATGCTCAGCCGTAGTTCCTTTCATGTTCTAACGGCAGGTACACCAGGACGCTTTTAGGATTCTGAGAGTATATGCATTTGGATGGAAGCTATCCAGACTTCTTACATTATGCATTTCTTTTATTATTCTGCTTATTTGGACATTTTTTAGTCCTTCCATTCAGTATCTTATATTTCATGTTTTGGGCTTATGTTTGGATTGCCGATGTTTGATTCCGGTATTTCCGTTAGGGTCAGTTAATGTTTTAGGACATTTACCTTATGCTTTGATGACACGCCATAAATACACGTAACGGTCCACTTATCCAAGTGGGGTGTTACAGTGTTCCACACTTTTACTGCTAAACCTATGAATATCACTCAACTTTATGTTGACGATTCTGCATGTTTAATCTCAGGTATTGTTACTTAGCTTTGCTTGGATGGGAGCCCGCAGGATATTATCGCAACTTGGAGATTTCTGTGATGCTTTTATAAGACTGTTTTTAGTAAAAACTGTCAGGAATTTATTCTATCTTTTGGGCAACTTTATGTTATAAATCGAGACGAAATAATATAATTTTCCGCTTCTAAAACTCTGGGACCTATGTTTAAAAACTCTGATCTTTTATGATGTAATATAAATGTCTTTATTTCGTCAGCTTTATATGAACTGTAATTCATTGTTTCTTGTACTATGACGTGTTACCCCCTCGTTGCCTAGTTGATCCATGTCAGATTTTGGGGGTCTCACATTCTGCGTTTTGGATGTGTTGAATGAATGAAATTAAAGTTTAATTTAAAGGCTCCCCGCGCGTGCGCGTAGGCGTGGGAGTAAAAACCCACAAATGAATATGAAGGTAGAAACTAGGATTTCCTTATAAACATGTTTTCACTTCATGTTTCAAGCGATGTGGGACAAAATATTTTCCAAATATTACGTTTCACGTGACTCACTTCGAGACACGATATCTAATTCATATTAACTCCATATTGGAAATACTGAACGCAAAGCTACTAAGTACTACGAATATATATAACATATACATATATAAAATTATGTCCAAAATATTGCAAATATAAAACATTTTCGAACAGTTTATAGCCTTACCACCAGATCATAACTTTTAGTTTGATCCGATTGTGTTTTGATACCTAATACGTAGTAAAAAATTTTCTTCCAAAAAGTTATATTATTCACGTCCATGTTTTTAACGAAACATTAACCATAACATTTTGCCATTTCGGTTGGTGCATCTTTGTCAATTTAATCATTCATAAAAAGTTTCTTTCTTTTATTATTTAATTTTTTAATTCGATATTCAATCGCAGAACGACTGCTTTTTTGATAAATAAAAGTCGGCACAAGTGAAATTTTATGATCACAAAATAATTAACCATCCTTGTTTATACTCGCCTACTTGGAACACTTTGAATTGGCCAAAACTAAGGTTGCTATTGAGGTCGGGGTCGAGTTAAGATATTGAAGGATAAAAAACTCAAGTTATTTAAGTAGTCCGATCAACTGTGTCAATCATAACTTTTATACATTTAACATGAACCAGACCTATCTAACATGTATATATATTTGAGTTGACACGTTAAATTGAGATATATGGGTTGAATATGTTCAACGGGTTGTAAGTCATTTAATTTAAGTTGATTTATATACAAAAGTGACATATTATACGAGTTAAACTTGTACGTGGATCGATAGTTTAACTCGTTTAATCAATTTAGTAAAACACAAATAATTTTTAACTTTAAGAGAAAAAATTAAAAGGTCGACAAAGAAATAGGTTAATCTAATCAAAATCTGTTATTTTTTTCATTTCTAAATAAGTGTTTACTATTGATTTTTTTGTCAACTCTAACTTTAAATTGTTTTACGTGTTTTATAGTTTTTGCTAAAAAATTATATTAGTGAAAACAAATTTGATACTCAATTCATTCATATATTTTACATAACTAGCATGGTATTCGCGCAATGTGGTTGCGGATACCCGGTGACGATTTTAATCGTCACAAATGTTACTACTCTTGCCCGTTAAATTTTTTATTCAAATATATTGAAGTTGTGAAAAAATTAAATTAAAATAAAATAAATATACAAAAATTACGAAAATATAAGATCAATTGAAATATATCAAAATAAATATTGAATCAAAGAGAATAAATTTTTAAAAATATTATAAAATTAGATTATAAAACAAATAATTAGATAAAAGATATTTTTAAAAAATAAAGATAGACTTTATAATAGGTTGTTACAAAATGTTTTTACGAATTGTCAGTTATAAGATGAATGTTTCCAAAAATGTCAATTTCAAATTTGTTAATTTCAGACTTTCTAAAAATATAACTATTTTAAAAGCTTTATAATATAGTAAGATAAAATAAAATAAAATAGTATATATACTAATATATATTAAAAACTCATAAAAGTTAAAAAAATTGAAAATTGAAAGTTGAAAATATCTATATTTTTATATATAAACATAATGCTTAAATATAAAATAAGTGTAGCCGGTTCGCCTATCGGGTGACGTGTTTGACCATCGTGTCAACTTGGTCGAGTCACCGTGTTAGGGGTTCGAACACCGAATCAATTTGGTTGAGTCACCGTTTTGCGGGTTCGTTTACCGGATCAATCAGATCGAGCCACCGAGTCACCCGATCGAGTGAACAAGTTATCGGTTCGACCACTGAATGAATTAAGATATCGTAAACTATCTGTCGATATAAATATATACACGTCTAGTTATATAAAAAAACACAATAATTTAAAATCAAAATTTAGTTAATTTACAGTAATTAAAAATCTAAAAATAATATCCCTTTGAATTGGAATAGTCAACTGAAGGCCCACACCTAAGATCCGGTCAGAATCGGGTCGGGTTTGACTTAAACCCAAAGAAACATAACACCAAGAACTAACGGTGTCGTTTGATTTGTCAAACACTTCAATTCTTAACCCCCAACCCCAAACATAATAAACAATAAAAAAATTGGCGGCAATCAGAAAAGATGGGTGTTCACGGCTTGTGGGACCTACTTTCCCCCGTCGGCCGTCGTGTCTCCGTCGAAACCCTCGCCGGAAAACGCCTCGCCATAGGTCCTCCTAATCCCCCCTTTTTTTAATAGCCTTACTACCAGTTACAAATACTAATAATTATGATTTATTTTGTATTACAATAACAGATGCGAGTATATGGATGGTACAGTTTATGAAAGCTATGCGAGACGAGCGCGGTGAGATGGTTCGAAATGCTCATATTTTGGGCTTTTTTCGAAGGATTTGTAAATTACTATTTCTTAGGACCAAGCCTGTTTTTGTTTTCGATGGTGCTACTCCTGCCCTTAAGCGTAGAACTGTTATTGCTCGTAGACGTCATCGCGAAAATGCCCAAGCTAAGATTAGGAAAACTGCTGAGAAGCTCCTTCTTAATCATGTTAGTTGCTACTATTAGCTTTCTTCGCTATATGTTTAGGTTATAAGATAGCAACGTATTGTCATTCAAATTCCGTTTTCGTATTTTAACTTTTTATAGGGGATGTGTTTTTATTGGTAACCATGGTTTCTGACCTTTTGGCCGACTTAAACCGGGCAACGCCCTCTATTTTCAGGAGGTTAGCGTGGCCACTTCAGGGTTGTTTGTTTGCACCTAGTTGGAATTGAACTCGATACCTCACACATCTAAAGTGCTAGCCATAGGCTTATGAACTTATCTGGTTTCAGTTTATATTTCACTTGCCCAAATTTTCCGGCTTATTTGTAGGCTTTTGGGCTTATATAAGCTCATACGTCTCAAAATAAGCTGGCAAGTATGGGCTTATGAAAATACGCTGAAATCAAATAAGCTTAAACAAACACTCCCTAAATCCAGATGAGGTTTTCTGTGACTAGGTTAGCCAGGGAGGGAGGGTGAGTCTTTGATTCATATATATAGTTTCCGACCTTTTCCCTGGCTACGCCCAAGATATGTACATAGTGAAGTTTGAACCCGAGACCTCTCGCTATGCTGCATTGGTGGTGGTTATATTTGTACTCTTTTTCTTTCAACCACTATTAATTTGTGTCCCGATATCATAGTTTCTATCACTTTAGAAACTACTAAAATACCACATGTTGGCAATAGGTGTAAAACTGAGATGCTTCTAAGTTTGTAAAGTACAAGTATGATAATGGAACTCGAAGGAAAATGTGTTGCTATTTTATGACCTTGCCCCTATGCATTTAGGCTATTTTGCATATAATTTGTGTTGTGAATTGGTTGTATAGCTTAAGGCAATGAGGTTGAAAGAATTAGCAAATGATTTGGAGAATCAGAGGAAGAGTAATGTCGGTAAGGGTAAAAAGGTTGTTGTAGAAAGAGATAACGTTGATAAGGGTAAAAAGGTCATTACGGAAGAAGATGATGTTGGGACGTTTGGGAAATCAGATTCTTCGGATACAAAAGACTATGATCAGGAAGCTTTGGATGCAATGTGAGAAAGTTTATGTTGTTATTGTGTGCAATTGTGTTTGTCGGATGGATGGTGTGAATTTCTTTTACTTTTTTTTCATAGGTTGGCGGCGTCAATTGAGGCAGAGGAAAGTGGAGGTTTTATGGGTGGTGCATCCACGTCGGGTGGTGGGGCAGTTGTGGAAGAAGAGGAGGGGGCTGAGGATGACGATGATGAAGAGATGCTACTTGTAAGTTATTGAATGAGTTTGAGTTTGATCAACAATTTTGCAAGTTTGAATTAGTATATTGATTAATAAGTTACAGTTGAATGGACTTATCTTGGTAATTCACATTGATTAAACTTTTTTCCGTTGCGATTGAATATTTAGCCAACACTGCAAGGAAATGTTGATCCTGCTGTTTTAGCTTCTTTACCACCGTCTATGCAACTTGATCTTCTTGGGCAAGTAAGTACAGACATTAACACGAATAAAATCTTATGCGGGTTTTAACACCCTTGTTTGATAGAATTATTTCTATAATATATGGCCTTGTTTGTTTTCTAGATGAGAGAGAGGTTGATGGCAGAAAATCGACAAAAGTATCAAAAAGTCAAGAAGGTATTATTTTCTTCTTTAATCAAGTCGATAGGTCCTAAAAGATACTTTAGTACCTTAAGTATCATTTTATTTCTTTTGTATGTAGGCCCCTGCAGAGTTCTCTGAATTGCAAATAGAGGCTTATCTTAAAACAGTTGCCTTTCGTAGAGAGATAAATGAAGTGCAGAAAGCAGCTGGTGGAAGGGGAGTTGCTGGGGTCCAGACTTCACGTATAGCGTCTGAAGCAAATAGGGAATTTATCTTTTCGTCTTCTTATACTGGTAACAGGCAGTGAGTATTCAGTCGACGAAAACCTTGTAATGATCTTTTCTACTATTGTGATATGGTTCAGTAACGTGCTTTACTATGTAGATCCATATCATCTGCTGGAGTAGACGCCAGCCGCGATGCGCAAAGCCAGATAGCGGCAAGGACTCCCTTTTCGGGTTCTGCTAATGGTGTTGCGTCAACCAGTGCTCTCAGTAGTGCATTCAAGTCTTTTTTGAATGAACGCAAAAAGGGATTTCATGAAGACATTGAGACATACAAGGATGAGATGGGACGTGTGCGGATGAACAAGAGGAAAGCTATGGGAATTCATATGACTCGTGATCTTCAAAGGAATTTGGATCTAATGAAAGAGAATGAACAAAATCAGATTGACACGGGTAGCAAACTTCCTGAAGGCTTAAAAGAAACAAATCAGGTTTCTGTGCCAGTTAGTGAAACTGTAATAGAGGTGTCGTTTGAGGATGATAATAAGCAGCAATTTGTAGACAGTTATGATGATGTATTTGCTCGTATGGTTGGAGATTCTTTAGTAGCATCTTCAGCTGATAATACATCGTCCATGAAGCAAACTACTATTACCCTTTCAGATTCTGAATGGGAAGAGGGTTTGCCTGGAGATGTTGAAGGAGAAAAACCAGTTGCTGGTCATACTGCAAGTGATGAAAGTGAAGTGGAATGGGAGGAAGGACCATCTGAGAGTCCTGAGTTGGGACCTGTGCGAGAAGATGAGCACATGGAAACTGCTTTAAGAGGTGATGAAAGTGAAGTGGAATGGGAGGAAGGGCCTTCTGGTAGTCCCGAGTTGGGCTCTGTGCGTGAAGTTGAGCTAGTGGAACCTGTTTCAAAAGGTGATTTACTGGAAGAACTAGACTTCCAGGAAGCAATCAGACAAAGTATGGAGGAGATGCAGAGTACGAAAGATACTGATGCGTCATTTGATTTAGAAGAATCTAAAGATCACAAAAACATGGATACTGAATCTGCAGAAAGCGTTCTTCCAAACATAACATTGGCTGATGCAGATGAAATAAAGATAAGCAAGGCCAATAGTTCTCTTGCTACCCAATTAGATGCAACTGCTTTAAATGATTCAGATTTAATGGAAGTGCAGGCAGCAACATTACATCAAAGTAGTCCGAAAGACGACCATGAATATTCAGTTAAAGTTGCCAATGGTGATCAGAATTCAGAGGGGGCAACTGGAGATGTGGATATGGCGACTCTAACCAAAGAATCCGAAGTTGAATCAAGTAAAATGTTGCATGGGGAGGATAATTGCAGAGGCGTTTCAGTTAAAGTTGCCAATGATGATCAGAATTCAGAGGGGGCAAATGGAGATGTGGATATGGCGACTCTAACCAAAGAATCCGAAGTTGAATCAAGTAACATGTTGCATGAGGATAATTGTAGAGGCGATTCTGAGACACTAGAGCCTAAAGTTCATGTTTCTACTTCAGGTGATGTGATCAATGCTGATGCTCGACAACATGAGCCCAAGTCTCTGGTAATTGACCATGTTCCAGAGACACTGGAGCCTAAAGAAATTACTGTTGTGGAATCAAAATCAGATGTTGATGCCGTACAGAACGATACTGAGGCGAGGAACACTAATACTTCATACGAGCAAAAGGAAGATGGTGTCAACAACAAATCTGTTATGCCAGACATGAGTGAGGAACAGGTTAGAATCACGAAAGCTAGTTTGGAAGAGGAGATGAAAGATTTAGACAAGGAGCGTAATGATCTGGGTGATGAACAGAGAAGGCTTGAACGTAATGCAGAGTCTGTAAGTGGCGAGATGTTCACTGAATGCCAGGTAAACAATATTGCTGTTTACTGTTTAGCATCTTTTGTGGATTACAATGAAATATTTGTTGATAGACCAGAAGTTTATAAACATAATATGTGTAGGAGATGCATTCTAGTGGTGATGGTGACAAGCTGTGGGTCATGTTAATTAATAAAAGATTATGTGCATCCTTAGTTTAACAAATTCAACAAGTTAAAGAAAAATTATTCTATTTATGTGTATAGTATTTGATGTGCTGCTACCCTTAGGATACAGCTTACCATATACTCTTCTTTAAGATGTCTATAATATATTCCAGACTGTTAATACTCTGTATATTGATTCTAGGAACTTCTTCAAATGTTTGGCTTGCCATATATAATTGCTCCGATGGAAGCTGAAGCTCAATGTGCTTTCATGGAACTCGAGAACCTTGTTGATGGTGTCGTTACTGATGACTCTGACGTGTTGTTGTTTGGGGCACGGAGTGTCTACAAAAACATATTTGATGATAGAAAATATGTGGAGACTTACTTTATGAAGGTATGTATAGCGATATCACTAAAATGACCGAAGCTGGATATAGCTCAATGCCTCGGTCTCTTCGCTTAGATCTATTATATGATACTTAATAAGTACCTGGAGAAATTGAGTTTCTTTTCCAGGTTTAAATTGAGTTATATATTTGTTGACGCGTATCTTTTGCCCTTAATGTTTGTGGCAGGACATTGAATCGGAGCTTGGGTTAACACGGGAAAAGCTAATACGTATGGCCATGCTGTTAGGGAGTGATTACACTGAAGGTATTAGGTAAGTAGCTCCGGTACATGCTTATAGTAACGGTAGTTAGTTTTGGGCTTTTAAACCTGACACCAGTGTAGATTGTAATCAAGATTTACATTCGTGACCTGATTACATCATGCAATATTGTGTAGTGGTATTGGCATTGTTAATGCTGTAGAAGTGTTAAATGCTTTTCCCGAGGAAGATGGTCTCCAAAAGTTTCGTGAGTGGATAGAATCGCCAGATCCAACTATCCTTGGGAAGGTCAATGGTAAAGAAGGGTCAAGTACCGGGAAGAGAGGATCAAATGCCAGTGTCGAAGAAGCTTCTACAGTCGATGATGACATCGACCGAATGAAGCAGACTTTTATGGATAAGCATGTATTAACTTCTTACTCACTGTCAGCTTTATTTCCATGATCTCGTTTCCTCTTGGTCATTGATTTTTCGTTTTAATATTTTGATTCTAGAGAAATGTGAGCAAAAATTGGCATATTCCTGCTACGTTTCCAAGTGATGTGGTAATTTCTGCATACGCTTCTCCACAAGTAGACAAGTCAACAGAGCCTTTTTCCTGGGGAAAGCCCGATCTTTTTGTTCTCCGCAAGTGAGTTCTATTCGAAGTATTTCCATATTTTATACGAGTTACTTGATTTTCAGCGCTTTCTGCTTTTGTACAGATTGTGCTTTGAAAAGTTTGGATGGGGTTCCCAGAAAGCTGATGAATTGTTACAACCTGTTTTAAAGGAGTACAACAAACATGAGGTCCCCTTTCAGCATTTCTGTTTATTGTACAAGCTCAGTTAAGATGAAACTGACAACGAATTACACTCATGTCATCTAAATATCACGTTTTCTTTCAGACTCAATTGCGACTGGAAGCATTTTACACATTCAATGAGAGGTTTGCAAAAATTCGTAGCAAAAGGATAAGCAAAGCTGTGAAAGGAATAGCAGGGAGTAAAAGCTCCGAGTTGATAGATCATGAAAACCTACATCCAGCTAATGGAAAGAAGAGAAAGAAAGTGGATAGCGAAAACGGTAAAGATGATGTAGAAAAAGAGCAGCTTTCTGAGGATTCAGAATTCTTAATTCACGAGGGACGTGGGAAAAAGACCAAAACGGGTTCAAGTGTTAGAGGCAGAGGGAGAGGCAGAGGCAGAGGTAGCGGAAGAGGAAGAGGAAGAGGTCAATCAGTTGGAAGTGGAACGAGGAAAAACAACAACATAGAACTTTCTGGAACGAGTTCTGATGATGGGAACAATAGCGACTATGTGCAAGAAGTGGATGATGAACATACTAAAGGGCAGCGTGGAGTAAGAAAGGTAAAACCTATTGTTCTATTCTAGGATATGGGGTTATACGGTTATAAAATATGTGTAGATTTCTATTATTCACCTTTGATCAACTTTTTGTGGTTTTGTCAGTCAAAACGAGTTAAGAAGTCGGTGCCTACAATTAATGAAGACTCTGAAGATGATGAACCTAGAATACTAGAAGATCATGCAGAAGTTGCTGGCAATGAAGAGCCTTCCATTCAGGAAGCGACACTGGTCAATGGTGCATCTATAGGTGTAGGTGGGAGTAACGATCACAAATCTCCACTACCAGGAAGCGGAATCCATCCTGATAATGCTGAACCCGATAAAGATTGGTGGCAAAATGAAGCAAACGGCCCCACAGCAGAATTATCTGAAGACTACCTCAAAATGGGGGGCGGGTTCTGTGCGGATGAGGAGGGTGACAAAATGCTAAAGACTACCTCAGAATTATCAGGAAGCGGAATCCATCCTAATAATGCTGAACTAGATAAAGATGGGTGTCAAAATGAAGCAAACGGCTACGCAGCAGAATTATCCGAAGACTACCTCAAAATGGGGGGTGGGTTTTGTGCGGATGAGGAGGAGGGTGACAAGGAGCCAGGAGTATTAGGTTGCCGCCCACCACTGATTGAAGAGCTGACTGAAGCATCCCATTTAGGAGAAGCAGAAGCATCTATAAGACCAAATGCCGCATCAATAGATTTAATGGTAACTACTTCCCGGGAGAACAAGAAAGTGAACGATGTGATTAGACCTGCTACTTTCTTGTCTGCTATGCCTAACTTAAGGAAAAAGCGAAAGAAGGTATAAGTTTAAAGACAAAACTTATTATCATATCGGAGGTGATATGTACACAAGACTAATTACTACCGACGCGACAACAATCTTTTTGAGGATTTTAATCTTAGTCTAGCTTTACCGATTTAAGAAAGAGAGTGAGTGTAATTACTGTGATGTGTATTAAATCCCCACGTTTTTTACTGGTAAGTCGCACCAATTAAAATATATAAGGTATTTAACTCTTTTCTTTACAATTTAAGGTATCAAAGTCTAGGAATGCGTGGAGAGATAGAATTAGGATAGGCGGGTAGATGTGTTAGGTCTTGGTGTAGGTCTTGCTTTTAGGGCCTCCGGAGAGATGGGATTAGCATATGCAGGTTGTTTGGGGGTTTGGGGTAGTTTTTGCGTTTAGGCTACATAGGTGCCATTCCATTCCATGTTGTTTAGGGTTGGGGTACTTTTTGCGTTTAGGCTAGATAGGCCTTTAATAGCCCTTTTTACTGGCGTTTCTATGTGCCCACTTTTTTGCCTATGCAGTTTTGTCTTTTTGGTTGCATTTATGCTTTTATGCGTGCACATTTATGCTTGTTTGTCTTCCTCTTGCTTTTTATATGGTGCCGTTTGTACTTTGCTTCTTGTTTGTTATGTGTTTTGCTTTTGTTTGAGCATTTAGGTGGTTTTGCTTGTATGTCGTACTTTTGCCGTCGTTTGTTCTGTTTTGCGTTATGCTTGTTTGTTTGTTTAGCCAGTTTATCTTGCCCATGCTTTTTATGTTATGTGCTTTTGATTTCACTTATTTGTTGTGTTTTATACTTTTCGTTTATGCGTTATTGCTTTTATGTCGATATGTTTATGCCACACATGTTCTGCGTTTATGCTTCTAGGCCTTAGGGTTTTAACTGTTTGTCTTCCCCTTGCCTTTGTATGCGTTTGTGTTTGTGCTTTATGCTTGTTTGTTAATTTTTTGCTTTGGTTGCTTGTAAGCATGTTTTTTGCCTTTTGTTTCTTCTGTCCTCGTATACGTGCTTTGCTCACTATGTTTTCCTCCGCTAGCGCACAATCACTTGCCAAAGGTTCTCCTGCAGTCTCTACTTTCGGGCCCTTGGTTTTAAATTGCGTGTTGCGATCCGTTGCGCTCAAGGTCTCAAAGGCCGATGCGTGATGCGTGATGCGTGATGGAATTGCGAGCGCCTCATAGACGCGCGGCGATAGGTAATAAAATAATGAATAAAATATTTATAAAATATTTATTTTACAAATAAATATTTATACATCAAATACATCTTGACATTAATAGTATTTTCAGACTTTAAATAAGTGATAAAATATTCTTAGCGAGCATTGACAGTGTCAAAAGTCAAATCTGAGTAACAAATATAAGTATCTTAATAGTAAAAAACATTCAAAGTAGTTATCTGCATCTATATCTTTCATCTAGTAGTTTATTAAGGCCAAAATCTCAATTGTGTCCGTTGCTTCTGATGCGAGCATCACACTATTGCGAAGTGATGCGAGATCATCCTGAAACTACCTCGCATAACAAATTCCGTTGCGTTTTCGCCATCACATCACTATGATGCGCGATGCGAGCGCAACCATGTGCGCAATTTTAAACCAAGCTACCTCCACCTATGTGTTTATGTGAAACTCACAAGCTTTATTAATGCTTATCTAAATCACAAAATTAGACTTAGATGACAATTTCTTTTAATATTATACTAGTTTTAATGTCCGTGCACGCACGGGACTTGAACATAAAAAATAAAATAAGTAATAATTTCGTTATTACGATTTTATGTAATATTTATGTTTTTTTTAAGAACATCTAATGTTTATACGTTTAATTATGTTCTTGTTTTACCGTGCACCGTGTAAATTTTATAAAACTAATCTTAATTTTTATTTTTCGAATTTCATACTTTTTTTTTTTGATATTTTTATTCTAAATAGTTATCTCTTAATAATCAATCAAGAAACAATTTACATCAACTTAACACGTACACGATTTATAAATTCATGATTTTTCCATGTTTAATATTATTTTATAAAAAATATTAAATATTAAATATTTAAATAGTTACCATTTTCATGTACCTACGAGTTTTACATGATTTTTCATTATATGATAATATTAATTGATATTTTGTATAAATATTTATTACATAAAGAAATTAATTTTGTTTATTTGAAATGTTAGCTATCATTTTTTTTAGACATTGTGTGTTTAGTAACACATAACGACCTTAAAAAATATATGATGTTGTAGTAGTAGAATATCGTCTATTTTTTTCATCTCACATAGTTATTTGAGGTTCTGCATTCATTTTGATACTTATATCCACATTAATAATAATTTACGTAAATTGCATTGCTTGACTTTGTTAAGTGTCATAATTGAAATAGACAATAATCTGTGTTTTTATTTAAATATTTATAATTATGTGGTTTGTTGATTTTTTATTATAACATATATGTTATATTTTTAAGTTATAAACTTCTATAAAATATGAAGTCTAAGGGGTATTTTTTTTATTTTATAAAGTTATTAAAAATTATGAAAAATTATTAGTTTACATTAGAGTTTATCTAATTTATTTAAAATTTAACTACTAAAGTTTTATTAATATCCCTCTCCTTACTTAAGTATTTATTTTCATAAATTTGACACATATATCTTTGTGTGTTTTTATCAAATTTCTCCACCAAATATTTTAATTTTGACTAAATGAATTCAATTTTGACTTTTTTAACCAATCACATATAACTATTTTGCTTATGTGTCAAAATCAAGTCATTTGATTGGTTCAATTATTTTTTTACAACCTTCACTTTTCACTAAAATTCTTAAATAATCTAATTCTTTTATTATATAAAAGATATGCATGTATGATAATGCATTATGGTATGATAAGGCCTTATAACAAATGATAATCATATGACAGAATTCAAGAGTAATTTATATTCGTATTATATATGATATTTATGAGAAGGTAAAAAACTATGTTTCAAAAATATGATATATTTTTTAACAAAATAGTCAATAACAAAAGGTTACATATGTAGATGTTTCGTCACATAATGATTTAGTAACATTACAATGTTAACACATTACATCACCATACGAAAGTCACTCAAAAAATAAACGAGTCAATGGGTCTTGATCCTATGCATCAATATCTTTGTTGCAAACTTGGCACTCGTCTTTTGTCATCTCATGCACTTGCCTTTGTTTGTTTTTTAGCCGAAAATTCGATGTTTCACCTTTTGACATTGTTTTATTGTAGCTCATTTTGGTCTAATGATTGCTTCTTTTTATGTTAAATTCTTTGGCTTTGAGATGATTGAAATTCTTTAAAATTCACTGAAAATAATTTTCTCTACACAATAAAAAGATTTTGTTTCAAGCACTGTAGAAATGCTAATTATGATCCGGTGGTCTAATGTGGTGGTAAATGGTGGTGGAAGCCATTGTTGGCTTAGAGAGAGAGAGGAAAGGTTGAAAGTGAAAGAGAAAATGTATTGAACAAAAACAAATGACAATCAACACCCCTCCTTGGAAGCTAAGGAGGGGTATATATAGTCACGCACACAACCTAAACTTTACAACGAGCCTAGTCTAGTCTAAATGTGCGTGACTATGATAACTAACGGGAATTCTTAAATGTCGTCACATAAAGTGAGTTTCCAACAATCTTCCCCCATGGGACGACGTGTAGAATTCCTTACAATATTCTTCCTAACAAGTACAAAATAATTAAGAACAAGAGCTTTCATGAAGCGTCTAATGCTGATGATGTCTTCTGAGGCCTTTGACTTCAAAACGACTCATCTTTAACTTGTAGAAGAAATACTGTAACAGCACGAGTTAAGTAACCCATACACTTCTGGTTAAGGAGAAGCTTCTGAATTAGCTTCCCCCTAATTCATGCCACGTAAACTTGATGTAGAAGCATTTTAAATAGCTTCCCCCTAAAGCGACAATCCTCATAAGCAACTTCAAAGCTTTCAATAAAGCTTAGAATGATTAAGCGCACAACGGAATCTAACTAGCAAATCCCATCATATAACATGATAATGTTGCTAAGAGGGATTGAAAGTTTGGGGCACACCAAGTAGATCAACAACTTTTCATCTCACGCTTGAATAATTCTTCTGAATTTTTCTTCCCCCTGAGAGTTCAAGTTATGCATACCAGAAAGAATCAAGACACTTCTTCCCCCACATAGTTGAAGAAGGTAAATCAATCCCAATTATGAAGCTCAAATACTGAAGTGGACACTTTATCCCATTCTTGAAGTTGACATCGTAACACCAGAGTCAATTAAGTCCCGGAAATGCACATATCTTCTTCCGGAGATGCACCCGAGTCAATTAAGTCCCGGGAATGCATATAGGATAATGATGATGTTTAATTGCAACAATCAAACAATTAAACCTCGAATCAGTAGTGTACCGTTTGGAGATTGATAACGACACGAGTTAAAACACTGATTTTCTCTGCGGCTATGATAAATGTCATCCCGGAATATCTTCAAATCAAAAGAAGGTATGAAGTTCATCACGTGTACTCGTTGTGCGTTCAGTGTGTCTTCTTCTTCCCCCTTGATGGTTTCGAAACTCGGAACCATCAATAAATTGTACGCACATGAACCTGAAATCTCGTGAGAATAATAAATAAGCTGAATTATATATTTTGTGAGAATCAGCTGTTGATCGAAAATCTCTTCTCATAAACTCTCCATGGCCACCTTTACCATCCCACGTGAAAGCAATTTGAAGTGACCACTGAAAGAATGAACCAGATACGTCAAACGTGAAGCTGAATAAAAATCCT
Source organism: Glebionis coronaria (assembly GCA_025667525.1). Lineage (NCBI taxonomy): Eukaryota > Viridiplantae > Streptophyta > Magnoliopsida > Asterales > Asteraceae > Glebionis > Glebionis coronaria. The sequence goes on along the minus strand of JANFOE010000115.1, from coordinate 398,328 downwards.
TCGATCTTGTGACTTAAGCTTGCACTATTGTTGAATGAAGAACGGTGGAGAAATCTCTAAGTACTCAATGCATCACTGAAGAAGTCTATAAGCACAACACCTCTTGAAATTATCCACGTCGACTAAGCGCGTGACACTGAGTACAACAATGTAACCCCTTTAAGTGATAGTTATCCGAGTCATCAACCATCCACCCCGAACCCGGAAACCAGATAACCAAGTCTTCATTCTAGGATTAAGCACGAGCAAGTTATCTATTAAAAGATAAAATAAATCCACGCCTTCAAAAAATCCGTCTTCAACGTCACGTAATTAATACCCGATCAAACGAATCCGTAGCAACTAAAAAATCGCCCATTTTTCTTGGTCTCGTCAAAATAAATTCTTGTCACATTTGTCACTTCATTTTGTCGCGTCACATTTCTCGTCACCCAATCAGTGTCGAGAATAAATTAAAGAACCACAAATGCAACAAAAAAACCACAAATTCAAAAAATGAATTTGTTTGTTTGAGCATCCATTCTCCTTCACAATGTCTCGTCACTTGGTCACGTCAAACCCGCACATTTAACTAATATAATCAACATTTTCAAAGATTTAATCTATAAATAACTTTACTATGACCAAATTGAATAAAATTCGGATAGTAAGAGAAATTCATAGAATCAAATTTAAATTGAAGTGCATGTTAACTTGTTTATATTGTGTGTAACCCAAACGGCCCATAACCATGTGTAGAACACCTCGAGTCCAAGGCCCAAGTCGTGGCCCATATAAAAAAAAAACTTGCACCCGGTCCAAGAATTTGAGTTAAATAACCCTACAACCCTTCATTTCACTTAGATAAATCCGTCCCATAACAAATACACTTACACCTAACATCACCTAGAAACCAACGCCTTCACCAAACTCCATCTCTTTACCTCCAATCTTGTTTTCTCCGCCCCTCACAACTCCTTCTCATCCATCTCCCCTCTTCTACATACCTCTCCCAACCCCTGATCATACCCAACCACCATATCAAACTCAAACATCAATTAAGCATCAAACACTCCATCTCATCTCAGTCTACCCCAAAGAACATGGATAAAATCACAAGCACCATAAACTTATCAAAATCCCCAATTGATCTATTTATTCACAATAGCCACGACAAATTAGTAACACCAGCAATCACTCTTGCTCTTCTTAATGTTCGTACAAAAATGGACGAAAAGGTACTCGGCATCAAGATCTATTCAAAAATAGGTCTCGGGTAGGTGAAAAATAGATTAATGGCAGGGTTTTATGATTCGTTTAATGTGATTTAAAATCGAAAAAAAAAGATTAGATTATAACTGATTTGTTATTGATCTTTTCTTCCTATTCGAATATTAAAGACAGTTCCACTTGTTGCATGTTTGTTTTTTCTGTTTTATTTCTTGAATCGAAACAAAGACAAACAAATAACAGATTTGTTATATCGTTTCTCTATTTTCGAAAAAAAAATAAAAATTTAAAACCTCACAAAGATCGATGATGAAATATATGATTCGTGTAAATGACTTTTTGAGGTCACGTCTGACAATGACCAACACGAACTAATAAACTGAGATCTTGAATTAGTGTTATTGATTTGAGTATTGTTGATGTTTAGATGGGTTAGGATATAGGTGACGAAGGGATTAGGATAGATTATTGTGGATTTGGTTGTGGAGAAATAAGGTGATGTTGGCTATTGTATTGGTTTAGGTCTTGGTTATGAGTCAACTCAGTGAGTTTAACTGAGTCAACTCGGTAATTACCGAGTTGACTCGGTTGTGATGGGTGATGGTTTTGTTTTAGGTCACATTTTTGGGTCACAAGTTTTTAACAAAACAGAGTCCATCGGAATGTCAAATAGAATGTCCAATCGGAATATTTGTTTTTTGAGTCATCATCGGAATCAAACAAACACCCCAATCCGAATAACCAATCTGAATGACAATCTGAATGTCAATCTGAATGTTCAATCGGAAAGACAATCTGAAACCCAATCTGAATATCCAATCTGAAAGTTCAATCGGAAACCCAATCTGAAACCCAATCTGAAAAGGGTTTTGAAGGACCCGAAAAAGATGGATCTGCAAACTTGTCCTTTTCTAACTGCATAAACAAGAAAGCCCAGAAAGAGTGACCAAATTTGTTATGACTTTGACCAAGAAAATGATGATGAAACCGAGACACAAAACATGTGACAGTTTGGACTAAAAAAATATGACGTGACCAAAAAATTTGTGTTAAAAATGGACAGAAATATTATGAAACGAGACACAAAGAAAGAACTAGACCACCAACTCGAATATATAAACACGATCCAAGGATGGAACCGTGGCTCTGATGCCAAATGTAGAAATGCTAAAATGGATCCGGTGGTCTAATGTGGTGGTAAATGGTGGTGGAAGCCATTGTTGGCTTATAGAGAGAGAGGAGAGGTTGAAAGTGAAAGAGAAAATGTATTGAACAAAAACAAATGACAATCAACACCCCTCCTTGGAAGCTAAGGAAGGGTATATATAGTCACGCACACAACCTAAACTTTACAACGAGCCTAGTCTAGTCTAAATGTGCGTGACTATGATAACTAACGGGAATTCTTAAATGTCGTCACATAAAGTGAGTTTCCAACAAGCACAATATGATATATTACAAAAGTTGAATTTCAAGTAGATGATTAAATGCTTGTATTTTATTTTCAAGTACATTATTATAATTATCATATATGATATATGGATGTATCATATATGATACATTTGTTCAGTGTTGCTTACAACTACAACATAAGTCTTCTAATAAGCTTATTCACATAACTTGCCTTATGTTTAGCCTACAGCTCCAACAAACTCAATTTATAAGCTTATTCACAAAATCTGTTTTAATTCATACGTTTATTCACATAACTCTCCTAATAAACTAATTTACATTGATCACCTAAATAAGTTAGTTTATTACTTAACACAATACGTCAGATGATTGTCAATTAAGATGATTATAATTTATAAGCTAATAATGAAAAAGAAATCCGATGATTATATCTGATCTTAATAAACTGAAAAAGGAGATTAAGCCTTTTTTTCATAATAAATTCAGATAAGTCATCAGTTAAGCTTAATTTTAAGCTTATAAATTCATATGATGTTAATTTATAAGTGATTCACATCAAATAAAAATGGATATAATAAAAGAAAAATATAATGATTGTACGTGATCTCAATAACTGAAAAAAGAGTCTATCTATAGAAGAAGGAGATGGTCGATATAGTATTGATTGATATCAAACTAATGGTTGATGATCGATTGATGAGTATATCTATTTAAGAAGAGACGATGAATTGATGAAAACACAAGGCATGTGTTTTTATTACGTCGTTTTAAGAGAGGCGAGGGTGATTAGATCTGGGTAGGTGGTTGGTGTTATGGGTGAAATGATTAAAATGCTCATTCGTTTTTTTTTTAATTTTTTAATGAAAAAAGATGTTTTAATGTCAACTATAAATCTATGATGGATGAAAGGTAAAAATTTGTCCCATAGTCTTCAAAGAAAGTGGTGTATCAAGATAACCCTCCTTTTAATTAACATTTTCATCCAAAATTATAGAAAATATGTTACTCCGTCCATTCTAAAATTATTGTCATATATTAACTTTTTCGTTCAACTTTTTCTAACTTTAAATTTAAATATTTTTGTTTGTGTTACATAATCCACAATTAAAAATATATAAATTGATTGGTTTTTAAGTATATTTTCAATCGTTTATACAACCAATACTTTGAAATGTTATATTCTCTAAATCATAAAAAGACTTGTCGATACACTGCAACGAAAGTATAAGTTTTGCCGCAACACGCGGGTCAGGTGCTACTTTGTAGACAGGGTATGCAGCATACTTTGTGAAAAATTTTAGTAGTATAATTTTTTTTTGATTTTTGCACAAGTTAGTATAAAATACATTAAGAATATGTGAGTGCACACCCTTTAAATTACTGAAAAATTGTCAGTACATACCCTTGGATTCCAAAAAAAAAGAATGAAAGAAGAAAAAAAATGACTACTATATCTGTCAATCAGTGTATATGGCTGCAGTAATGCACGCTAAAAAAGCTGATAGTCAAAAAGTCTAACAGGTTTTGATATATGTGGCCCATTTAGACTTGTAATTATCAAGTAAAGTTTAGTTATTACAAATAAATTTATGTTGAGCCCCGTCATTTCCCTTCTAAAGCACAACCCACTTAATACTAAAACTTTACAGACATAAATTTTATTACTTTTATATTTCTACGATTATTTTGAGAGAAAAGTTATTTTGATACCATACTTTTTTCTTTGAATATAAATGGATTCATCTTTACCATCCATCTTATTTACATCTAATGGATGAGATTAAGAGAGCTGGGAGTCGTTGGCACGAGAAGGTGGTGCCAAAGCCGCCACGTAGGATTTTGGGGCTTTGGCACCAGAAACCCTTTGGCACCACATTTGTGGGGGAGTGGTTGGCATGAGAAAAAGTGGTGACAAAGGGGTATAATGGGCCCACATAAACCCCACTTTATAACTAAAAAAAAAATAAATTAAAAATCTGTTGGCACGAGCTGTTGGGGTTGGCGTGAAGTCCGTTGGCGCGAGCCACGGTACCGTGCGCCATTGGAGGGCTGACGCCAAAGGGCTAACAGCCAGCCTTGGCACCACCGCTCCCCCACTCTAAATATATTTTATTTTTTTAATCTATTTTTTATAATTAACTATTTTCTAAACCGTTAAGTGTTAAATGAAAATAATTATACCATCGCGACGAGCGTTTAATTATCTTTCTACCAATATGCACTATGATATACCTTCGAAGAAATTTTTTTTTCGTTTTTTTTCTTCTTGTTAAAATTTACGTGAAATATCATATATGATAATAATGTTTCATCATATATGATAACAGTGTTAAATCATATATGATATTGGTTTATATCATACTAGTTATAATAGCCGTGCACGCACGAGTTTTTTTCTAATATTTTTAGTAATGTGTTTGTTTTTTTCTAATATTTTTAACAATATGTTTATTTTTTCTTTATGTTTTGATCGTGATAAATTATTCATTTATTATTTATACGCATATTTTTTTAACCGTCGGATAGGGTCATGCCCGTATATGATATTTCCTTGTATCATTTTTTCAGTGATATCATCAAGTCATTCAACATGTACATACATTTGATATTACATTCAATATATATATTAACTTATATACTTACTTTTTAATTTTAATAATGTTTACAAAGATAGTACACCGCTCAAGTAAGAACTCCAATCTTGAACAATACATTTCACAAACCCAACAAAACAAAACACCTGCGAGTGGAAAATGACGCGAACGACATCCACTGTGAATATATGTAGTTTTCATCTCACATTGTTAGAATAAAACGTTGATACTAAAAACACGAATGTAAGGCTCATAAAGTAAATGAGTTGGTGATGAGGATTGAGGAGTATTGATGTCATTGATTTAATCTTAGAATCTAATGCCTTTTGCTTTGAATGTAAAGAGTCTTGAAATTGAACAAATGTAATAGGGGTTTCCAGCGTATGCTATTCTCGGACTTCTGTTGTGCGATGATTTATAAACCACACCGTTCACCAGCCAACGTGTTTAGGATTGCTTATTTAATTGAATTGCATGTTTAATGTCGAAATAGCTGCGTTAAGAATAGAGATAAACAACAAAGCCAATAGTTTTTATGTAAGAAAAAGTAAGCTTGTGTCCTATCTCGAAAGAGATGTCGAAAATCATCCGCATATAGGGGAGCAACAACTGTAAAATGTGTTTAAAAGTACGTGAATCATGAAGATCTATCAGCCTAGAAATAACATCTTGTACACACTATAGGCATGTTAAGATACTCACCTTGCCTCATTTCTTTTTTAGAATCCAAACTATGCATCAAGTTCTAGATCATCTGCAATAGCGTGTTTCACTTCTTCCTTGGCTTCAACAACATCAATCACTGAATGAGTGGTCTCTATTAATGACGTAACCTTTGCTTTTGTCATACTTCCTGGTAGCCTCACCAGCCACCGCCATCATTTTTTGAACACTTCAGGAATAATGCTCTTGGTTGGCGAATGTCGATAAGAAGAGCAAAAGCACTTATCAGATTGCTGCCATGCTTCTCTCCAACAATTTGTTACTATCATATTTTTAGAGATTTAAGATAACACGCCACATATTAATATGCCATTTACTAAACGGTTGCTCTAATCAACTTAGCCATGAAAGCAAGTTGATGTATGTGCCTACAGCTGGGGGCATCTTACTTACTGTAATATTCATCTGATTATATGATATAAAAAATCAACATGTTAATTTACACCCTTTTAAATGGAAATAAAGTCAGGAATAATATGTCTACTCCCATTCCATTGATACATTCCAATTATCGAAGCTACGAAAATATGAAGTACTAAGAATGAACGGTTACTCACCTTGAATCTCAACGCCAATTGAACTTGCGCGCTCGGTTTGCTTAGCGCGGGTCTGCAAACAACCATAAGAACATTATTGTACCAGATCGATATGAAAAATCCATGGCAACAAACCATCAGAATACACGTGAACAAAAAAAATTATAGTTATTTGTTCTGTTCTTCGGTCCAGGTTTTAGAAATAATAACACCTGATCATTCGCTTAACTATATTCTCGGTTCCCTAACCACTTCTTTTGGATTATATCTTGTGATTATGAATCGTCAGCTACCTATGTAATAATAACTTCTTGGATCATTTACAGCAAGTATCTTTATAAAAACTTACTGAGTTACTTACAACAGTTATCCCTTTTAACTTCCATACATGGTTAAAAAAATTATATTTAAAAATAAGCTACTTCAAAACACAATGCCAAACACCTGTTTATACCATAGTATATATGTCAATAATAATTTCATTATGATATCGACTCAGGCTTTACCATCGTCTGAATGTCTCTGCCAGCTGAACACAAAGCCACAATAAGTATACATCTAACTGAAAATTTGTCGAGTGAGTGATGGTGTCTCAACACCCATTCCTAATAGTTGAGATGCAGTAAAGGGGAAATGATCATTGAATGATATAAGAAACTCAGTGAGCTAAATTCAATATCCTTAACTGATCAAGAACTAATGCAACATAATATCATTGCTAGTCTATATAATGAGACACGCTAAACGGTCCATGAGACCATGATTTAGCAATAATGAAAATAATTATTCGCATGATCCCCACACAAGTACAACAACCACTTACATAAGCCCTGGTCTATACATTGTTCATGAAAATTATAATTATGGGAAATTAATGCATGACTTAACAATATTTCATAAAATTCAGTGAATCAATTTTAAGATCCATAATATATATGACAATTCAATAAATATACTATAAAGATCAAATTTTAAATAAAAACATGTAAAAATCATGAATAAAGATCGACATCATATGAAAAAAAACAAACTTAAATTAATACAAATTAAAGTTATGATCATTAATAGAATGTATCAAGTACATCAATTTTTGATAGTACTTGTAGGAGAAGTGATGACATTTTTGAACAATCACACACGTTACTGGAGGTTGCTAACCTGGTTCCTAAGAATGGCATGCCTGATACAATATATGTCCTTACCTTCAAAATTGCATCTAGCTCAAAAAGTAGTACTCGATAAGCTGTTCCTCGCTAACTCCATCCCTTCATGGACAAGTTCACATCATCATCAGGAAAGAGAACACAACAAAAAACACTTGAAAACAATTAATTTAAAAAAAATAAGACTTGATTCACATGTAGTTCAATTAAGGCTTCAATAGGATACAAATATACCTCAAGATGACATCTAATAAAATCGTTTAATGATTATGTAACACTTTTGTTGATTCGTTCGACATTTAAGGATCTGAGTTTTATCACTGACTGCTCCCTTTGTTCTATCTGTAGACTATTGAAATAATTTTTGTTGTTCAATAGATATTCTGCAATAATAACTGATTTCAATCAGATTCCCCAAGTTTATGATTCAAGGCTCGATTGGGAAAACATGATTGAAAGTACAGAAGTTTTGAAAGTGTGGTTAGACTACGATTTAGTGTGGGTTTTGTTTATCTAAGTTTAGGTTTAGCCCCTAAACTATTGAAAGATTGCGTTTTCTTTATATTTTTAAAACCACCCGATTCCTTTTCTGTTGTCATTCGACACCCCAAAACTTTTTAATATTTATGCCCGTTTTTTCACAGTTTTTTCTTTTAGTTTTTGACACGAATACTTTTATGTGTATTTTTTTCTCAACAGCTAACTAAAAACGAAATTTTGATTTTTTTACTAAATTAAGAAACAATTACACTTTTTAAGAGAATAAATCAAATAATTATTTCTTTTTAAGGAAAGAATCTCTTAAAAAAGTCCCTATTTTAGATTTTGCTTTACAAAGAAAAAGATATGATAGGTTATATCATATATGATAGGTTATATCATATATGAGGTGTTACATCATATATGATAATTTTCGAAAACGTGAAAAAAATGAATTTTTTTTATTGAAAGTATATCATATAGCATATTTATAGAAAGATAATTAAATGCTCTTCGTAACGGTATGTTTTTTTTTGCATAACGATTAACGATTTAAGAGATATTAATGTTTGAAAAAAAAGGTAAAAATATATTTTGTGTTTAATTTTATCCTATGAATTAAAATGAATATGAAAAAGGGAGATTAGTTCTTAATATCCAAATCAACTTAAACCATATTACTATACAAAAAGGGCTAGCGGCGCAGCTTGTTGCCCGTTTGCCTTCTCCTAATATGTAAATCTAATATTTGATCAATTTGTAATATAAATGAAAAACCATATTGTTATGACTTAAACCTTACTTTAAAGATAAAGTGAAAATCTCTTATTCTGCTTCTTGTTTTCTAATATTTTTTATTATGTTTTTCTTGTTGCAAATCGAAGATTTTTAATCCAGTTGAAAAGAACTTTTTGATTATTTTTAATAAGATTATTAAATGTAAAATCGTTAGATTGTTATTTTTGGTACCACAAAATTAACATTAGTTTGTTTTATTTATCTGCGTCCATAATTTATGTATAAATCAATCATACTAATATAAAATTTTAACATTATGTGTTATTACAAAATATTAGGTGAGGTGTCCTCTACAAATCCTAACTTGTTGACATTTGTTTTAGGTCAGGGATTTCGGCTGGTAAAGAAGTTGATATCGGGCTTGGTAGAGGGCGCGACAAACCCTTACGCCCAACGGATATGTTACTCTACTCGTGGGACAGAGAGCTTGACGTGTGTATGGATTTGACAGGGTCCTCTCTTTTGGCACAAACTGAGATGATTGATTTTGTACCTGGCTGTGCAGTGACCGATGCAACACGTCGTAAACGTGTCAAATATGAGGCTAAGTATTCTGATATTGAATATGGTTTTCTTCCCTTTTCGTTTTCTTCGCTTGGGGAATTAGAGAAGGATGCGATGACCTTAGTGAATCGAATATGAAAGTTCTCAATGACTCAAGACATTGGAGCACGTGCTGTTATTCATATTTTTAATATGATTAGCTTTTCTATAGCTAAAGGAGTGGGAGCTCAGATAATATCTCGGCTTCCCACTTACTTTTTGTAAATCTTATAAAAAAAATAAAAAATAAAAAATAAATAATAATAATAATAATAGTAAAAAAGGAGCATAGAGCAGATGGTTATTGTGTGAGCTGCTATGTTTGATTTATGCAGAAGGTTAGGGGTTCGAAACCCACTGTGGCACCTTTCTTTAGAGTGGAAGCCTAGATAATATATCGGCTTCCCACTAATTTCTTGTAAAACTTATTATTTTAATGAAATGATAGTTTATATTAAAAAATAAAAATAATAATAATAATAGTAAAATTTAATAACTTAAACTCCCCGATTAGGAAACTGTCGCATTTCAATTTCGTTCCATGCGGGACTTTGTTTCAAATTTTTTCAACATTCATAGAATGCAAAATTCGAATGATAAAGAGTGTGAATTCGATTGCGGCTTCTTGATAGACTGATTTGGATGCCTACATAAGACATTATTGTAAATCGAAAAAAATTGACCAACTTTTAAACGAATCACACTTTTCCATTTGCTAATAACGGATTCATAACTTATTCTTTGATCATCCATTTTGCTATGAAAATACTCAACTACCTCCGACCAAAACACTTTTATATGTTGGCTTTTTGCTTGGTACATATTATAACAATCGTGAACCTTTGTGCTATTTAATTAAGATAAAACACAACGTTTTCGGGTTAGACATGTACGTTTATTGAAATCCCCGATTGTTTTCGCAAAAAATGTGTACGAATCCGAATTTATATGAAATGAACACCGACGAAACCATTTTTATTGATAAGTTTTATATTTTATACGTTACATATTAAATTAAATTGTGTCATCAAATGCTAGGCACCTTATATAAACTCGAATCGTCTTACACTAAACCACAATTCGACAACTATAGCTCTACCTTTAAACGCGACACATTTTTTAACGCAACACGATTACTTCTTAAGAACCAACATTTATTTGGAGTATAAAATTTTACTTAAAACACTTACCTTTTATGTTTTCTACACTTTAAACATAGACACACTTTAAATAAATGTTTACCAAATGAAAAATACCAACTTACTACTACAAGAGAATAATGTGGTCGGCCGCGTCCCCTTTTTTCTCTCTTATACGCACGTTTTCTTCTATCTTTTTCTATTTTCAAATTGTGTTCCCTCATCTACTCTAATAACTACTAAACATGACTTCTACCCAACATATTGATAACAAGTCAAACTTGGAAAATTATTTTCCTTCTTCTTCCTCCCGCCAAACCAACGTACTCCCCTCTCTTTACACTTCCCCATTTTCTCCTCAATCTTCATGGTACTATTTAACTAGTTATACTATAACTAAACCAATGGAAACCATAACTAAGGCCATTAGAACTCCTAACTACTTACACTTTCCTATAAATAGAGCACCAATCTTAACACACACTTTGCTGAAACTTCATCTTTTAAGCTTCAACATAACCATTCATCACCATTTCTCAAACTCTCATTCATCCAACAAGTAAAACGATCAAACACATAAAGAATGACACAAGTGAACTAAGATGGTAAAATATTGAAAACGGGTTTACAATGAAGAATGAGTTTAGGGTTAAATCTTAAGGATTTAAGCCTTTGAAGGCTCGGGTTTAAGTTAAGGTTCTCGCGTGGTTTAGTGCTTGTGGTTTTAGTTCGCCTCCATTGTCCCTCATTAGGACCATTGTAAGTCTTTGTTATTTTCCCCCCTTCTTGCTCGCACCATAGATTATATATGTGCTTAGTAAAATTTTACAAGAAAATAAAATTTTGCTAAGAATGCACGCTTACTGATGACTAAATTATGTAATAAGAAAATTTGAACTAAAATCTTAACATGAAGGAATTTAGGACTACTAGTTAATGTAGGAAACAATGTATACTTTTATTAAAAAACAGATTACAAAATTAACAGAAAAACAAAGAACATAATTAAATAACAAATAAAATTGAAAGCAGTAAGAATCTAGAGACGAGGCACGTGTTTAACACGCTTCCCTTAAAACAAATTCGTCGTCTGTTTCTCAGGGTACAACGTCCAAAGCTGTTGTACAGCCGGACTAGACAAACTTGCCTGAAAGATCACGGAAGCCTTCTGCGTTTCTGATCGATAACTGCTGGAAAATCGTCTGGTAATGGAGTAGGAAAAAGACTTACGTTTTTTCTAATGATAAAACTGAATGAGACAGATTTATTATATAGTGAAAGTTTGCCTTGGTCACCAAGACAAAATATTCAGATCCATATAAAATATTCTGACAAATCTGTTATTTCTATAACACGATTTGCAAATCAATTATAAACACAAATTTATTTTAAATCTATTCCTAAAATAGATTACAGAATTTTCTGGAAAAAAATCAAATTTGCAGCAAAAAAGATACTGAAATCTGCCCGCACCCAGGCGAATTTCGGAGCTGCATTCGTGTCCGCAGGTCGCGCGCTCATGCACAAGTTTAGCAGATTCGAACCTGTTTTTGCCTAGAAATCTCACCTTCTACACCCCCCACTGCGTGCGCGTAGGCGTGAGAGTAAAAACCCACAAATGAATATTGAAGGGTAGAAACAAAGATTTCTTGATAAACATGATTTCATTTCATGTTTTTGGAAATGTGGGACAAACATTTTTTCAAAATTTATGTTTCACGTGACTCACTTTGAGACACGATATCTCATTCATATTAACTCCATATTATATATACTTTAACTCGTTACGAAGCGAGAACGCAAAGCCACTAAGTACTACGAATATATATAACACATACATATATAAAATTATGTCCAAAGTATTGCAAAAACCATATTTGCAAAACATTTTCCAACAATCCCTCACATGAATGAGAATCGGTCGAAAACACACGATAGTTTTGGCAATATTTTTGCGGTTAAGTACTGCAAAAGATAGGTAGGTGTAACCCTTTGAACCTTCCATTGTGAGATGCACTTAGTCTCCTAGATCCGAGTAGACGTGATGTCCTTGAACTTAGCCTCTGTTTACGTAGACGACAATACACACTCACACAAGACTCTTCCTGACCTTGTCAAGTCCTCATAATCGTGCTCGTTATGGTCATGAACACTCGCCTGGTTCTGCAAGAGCTCTTAGAAATTGCGCCCCACAATTTCCTTCGAAGCCCCACTTCTCTCTCACATAGGTGATTTCAGCTTGAATCAACTAAAACATATGTTTTATGATTTCATCTTGAATCATTGTGCTTTATGATTTCATCCTGAATCATTAAACCATATGTTTAACCTCTCAACAAGTCACATTGTTCTAGGAATGGACTAGGAAAGTTACTGTATTAAGTAACTCTCCCACATTGACGTGACTTCCCCCACATTTCTATGATTAGGTTGTCCTATTGAACCCAGATCTTGGGATCTCCAGTCAATTGGGTTAGGTTTTCCTTCATAGAAACTCATTCCTTTAAGGGCTTTAGTCCCATTCCTTTAGACGACTTACTAACTAACTCTCTGCTTAAGCCTTTCGTAAGCGGATCCGCGATGTTATCCTTTGACTTTACATAGTCAGTTGAGATAACTCCTGTTGAGAGTAGTTGTCGTACCGAATTATGTCGACGACAGATATGTCTAGACTTTCCATTATACATTGTGCTATGAGCTCTGCCAATTGCCGATTGACAATCACAATGTATACTAATGGCCGTTGATGAGACTGTAATTATACATAGTCTCATCGTCCAAATCGGGCTTAAAACGCTTAAAATATCATCAAAATACCCAAAAATATGCTTGTGTTTGTTCATTGTGTATTTTAGGTACGGATATAGTGAAATCAACAAAAGATCACAAGAATGAAGCAAAAACGAACACGGGGAACGAAGTCGCACAAAGAACCGGGCCCGAAGAATGAATTTTGCAAAAGTGCCCTTGAAGTTTAAAGATTGTACAAGTTTGGTCCTCCTACTTTGAAGATTTGTCAACTTTGGTCCTTGAAAATTCATGATTATACAAGAAAGGTCCTTTATGTTTAAAGATATTCATGAATCAGCCCTTGAAGTTAATGATATTACACATTAGATCCTTTCATTTGACAAAAGGACTAATCATGTAAAGACAAAAGGATGAATGGTGTATTAACATAAGGATTAACTATGCAAAGCTGTTGAAAGGATAATTTAACGGGGAGGACTGATATTGCCAAAACCACAAACCTTTTAACAACCTCCACCATTATACTTAACTAACCGACAACCCTAACTCCTCCTCCAATCTCACACCGCCACCTCATCAACCCCTCCCCACTCCACCAATTAATCCAACTCTCCCTCCACGTCTGCATTCCACCAACACCAACTTAACTTAATCTTTCCCTCTAAAACACTCAATTTAAATTAAGCCACCCCCTAAACAATTTAAATACCACACTTGCTAAACTAATAACCCCCAAGAACCCTAATTTCCCCTTTTCACATAACCCAAAATTAAGAACCCCATGCGTCCAGATCACTAATCCACTCCATGATAAACACAACCCCACCATAAAAACATTACCTCGTGACTCCTATGGCCCACCCCGTACCTCCCCTGCTCCCTGCATCTCCTATTTTGGCAACAAAGGAATCCTACAGCCCATCCAACGGCTATAACATGTTACTCACCCCTCCAAGAAAGCATTCAAGGGCTCAGATCATCAAAACACAACTGGCACATCACCGTCATTCACGTGAAGCCTCAAGACCACTTTTCAAATTTTTTGACCAAGGGCATTATAGGCAGTTCATGTAATAGGGTTTTTAGATTATAGAATGTACACATAGCTCTATAAAATGGGACGGATTGTGTCCCATTTTCTTTGTTCCAGTTTTTGTAAAAAATTGATTTTATTAATGAAAATGAAAGAGTTAAGCTTTTATAATTTCTGAGTTCCATAATTTTTCTTTTAATGTTTCAGTATTTATCAATTTACTTCCATTACAAGTTTTTAGTTAAAGTTATCAAAGGTTGTTAAAAAAGTGTTCTAAGATTTTCAAAAATTAATCCAAGTCTAAAGTGGAAGTGAAAGTGGAAGCTTTAGGCTGATTTGGTTGGTTAAGATTTGTTTAGAATAGTTGGTTTCAAAAGGAAAAGGTTTCAAAAGGTTTTAAGTCTCAAAGAAATTTCAGAAAAAAATCTCATTTTTTTAGTGATTATTATCTCACTGTTCACTTAAGCTACCCATAAGCTGCTTGACAAACAGCTTATTAGGTACTTATTGAACTTGTTTTTGTCTCTTGGTTTTGTGGTGATGTGCAGGAACAAAGAAGCAACACCTCAATCCATCTTTTTCCATATTCTTTTACTTGAAGACATTGATAGCCTTGGGTCCTGATAGGTGTGTAAACACCCATCCTTTTTACCACTTAACTACAATAATAACCGAGCCAAAACGTATATTTTATGTCGTAAATGTCAGAATTATGCGTGGTTTGTGTTTTTGTTGTGATTTAGGACGAAAAGGTGAAAAGGGGAGAAAACACGGGCAATCACGGGCTTTTATCGAAGAAAAAGACGAAAGGCGAAGTCAAGAAATCAATAGTGCAAAAAGAACGGAAGTCCAAGACCAATTCTGAAGATTTATCAAAGAAAAAGTCAAAAGACGGAAGTTTACTAAAAGCCGAAGAACTCAAGTCTAATTTATTGAAGAATTACAAGACGAGTTTAAAGAAATCCCAAGACAAAGTCGTTTAAGTCAAAAGATTAAGAAGACAAGGACTTAATGATGCAATTAAAGAAAGAAGAAAGAGGGGAGGAAGCTTCCTAAGCACCTCCCTAATCCTCCTATAAATAGGATTCATTTTCATTCCATTTGTTTTGTTGGCTAGAGTGACACTAGTTCTTCCATTTTCATTTCCTTGCACATTTAAATACATGTCATTTACTTAATTGTCAAATTTAAATACCTGTCTTGCACCTTAAATTCCTTTAACTTCAAGTAAGTTTCCTTTTACTTATTGTCAATCTTTACTTTTATTGTTTATCTCCCATCTTCCTTTCTTGTTAATCTTTAATCTTTATATTTATTGTTTATGTTCATGTTATTGAGTTTTTATTGATTTGATTAAATTGGGTTTTGATCATTTTGATTATTATTGTTAGTGTTTTTGATTTGGTTTGATTAGTATTTGTTATTAGATTATTTGTGATTAGTTTGATTTAAACTTGTGGTTGATTTTGATTAGTTTTGGTTAGATACGTATTTTTGTTTGTCCCGTGTTCTTCGTTTCTGTTTCCCAGGTGATATTCCGAATCAACAGCACATTCCGGATCAACATCACATTCCGAACCAAGGAATTCTCCTAATTATTCCGGATAAGTGACATATTCCGAATAAAAGGGTATTCCGGATCAAGGTTTGTTGAAAGTTATTCCGAATCAAGGCTTTGTGAAGAAAACATTCCGAACCAGTGGAATATTCCGGATCAGTGGAATATTCCGGATCAGCAGTTCATTCGGAATATATTCCGGATCAGCAGTTCATTCGGAATATATTCCGGATCAAGGGATCATTCGGAACATTCCGAACGAAGGTGTTCATTCGGAACATTCCGAGTGAAGGGTTGTCCCAGTTATTCCGAATCAAAGGAGTTCATCCGGAACATTCCGAACGAAGGATTTGGGGATTGTTCATTCGGAACATCTATTGTTCCGGATCAAGGTATTCATTCGGAATATATTCCGAACCAAAGCAATATTCTGAATCAAGACTTTATTCCGGATAAGTGACATATTCCGGATAAAGGATTTATTCCGGATGAAGGTTTTGTTCAAATATTCCGAATGAGTGTTTTATGTTGATTATTCCGAACGAAGAAGAATTATTCCGGGTGAAGGTGACATTCCGAACGAGTAATTATTCCAAGTGAGGTATTTTCAGGTTATCTTAAGTTACTGTTTTTAAGTTTTGATTTTTAATTTTCATGCTTTACTTTTCCCGCCTTTTCCTTAGTTGCACTTTAAGTTTACTTTCCTTAGATTTATTTTAAGCCGTGCCTTAGTTTAAGTTTTAGTTGCGTTTTAAGTTTGCCTTAGATAGTTTTAAGTTTGCGTTATTTACTTTAATTGCCTTTTGATTTCTCGTCACGCTTTTAATTTCTTTTCATTTATTTTAAACTAGATTTAGATTTAAATTAACGTCATTTTCATTTACGTCTTGCACATTTATTTTAAAACAACCAAAAATATTCTTTTTCACCAAAAACAATCGAGTCGTACTTTGAACCGGAAATCAATTCGAGAAGATACCGAGAAACGAACTTTCATTTTTTAAATAGGATTGCAAAACCCTAACATTAGGTCCTTATTTGGATTCCACCAACGGGCCTCTCTACTTGCTTACAAACTCTCATAAGATCAGAAACTTGCCTGGAAAAGGCCTCAGCCCAAGGTTTGGCTTGAACCTTCCATAAGCTTGCTTGATTGAAATTTGTGTGATTTTGTATAATTTGTGAGAAACCTGCTTATTTTTTCATTTCTCTGTTTGTTTATGCTCAATATAGTTTTGTATGCATGTCTAGGTAGTTTGAATCAGTTTGGTTTGAATCTGAATAGATTTGGTTTGAATATTTTTGATTTTCAGAAATAGAGGTGTGTTTGGGATTACTTATTTGGCTAATGTTGTTGACAGATTTTGGTTGAAAAACAAGCTTATCATACTTTACATCTTGTTGGTAGTATTATTTAGTCAAGTGTTTGGAGTTGGTAGAATTGCATAGCTACTTTGCTTGTTTCTTTTTGGTAAAATCTGTCTACAATAACAGTAGGTCTCAAAGCTTGCTTGTCTTAGCATTTTCTTGGTCTAAATTCTTACACACTGTCAATTATAAGTCTTTCTAGGTTTGTGTTCAGTCATATTGTGATTTGGTAAGATTTTGATCAAGTTTTTAGCATTATAAATTCGTTTTTGTGCAAAGTGAATCAGACACTGTTCATCAGACATTCCATAGCCTTATCAGTCAGTCATTTAGGCATTTGTGTGTTATTTTTTGTGAAGTACTTGAGCTTTTTAGATTTTTTGTGACTCCCCACAACCCAACTGGTTGTGGGGGTGCCAATCTTTGCCCACAAAACTAAGTACATCACAAGCTATAGCCAAAAATACCACCAGACCTTGTTTTTGTACTAGTAGTGGGAACTCAGTTACCCCTGCTAGTATATTTTTAGGTACTGCCCAACAAAAGGACAAAACCTTCTCAAGTGTCACTTTCAGTTTTCAAGTTTTTTGTCGTTTGTGACCTAAAATAGGAATTAGGACTTCAAACCAATTTTGTTATTTTTCTTATTTAATTTTTGATTTTTCTGTTTAACTAATTTTTCTGTTACTGTTTATCTCCTTTTTTTTAGATTAAATTGCTTTTTAAATTACTTTTTAATTTTCTGTTTTTGTCTTTTAGTGACAAAAGTTTATGTTTTTCAGTTTTAAAAATTTTATTAGACTTAGAAAAATAGTTTAAGATTTTTAGTTTAAAAAGATTTTACTGTTCACTTTTTAATTAATTTTTATAATTAATTAGTTTAATTAGGGTTTTTATTATAATTAGTTTTGTCTTTTAGTGAAAATTTTTCCATTTTTCAAACTTTTTCATTTTTCTACTGTTCCTTAGTATAAATTAGGATTTTTAAATTTGTCAAATTATTTTTAGTGTTATTTTATTATTTTTTATGATTATTTTAGTTTAAAAATAGTTTTTAGTGATTTAAAAATAGAAAAATAGTTTTGAAAATTTAGGAAAAATTCTTTTTAGTCTTTAAATAGTATAAGTGAGTTATTTGTTCAATAAAATAATATTTTGGACATTTTGTTAATTATATTTAATTTTAGGGCTTTAATTAGCATTTAAAATTGAATATTTAATTATTAAAAGGTTTTAAAATATATTTGTTGGATTTTTATTCTTATTTATATTACGTTAGACTTAGTTTAATCTTTTAATTAATTTTTAGGTTAAATTTTTAATTCTGTCGCGTTTTACGTAATTACGTCATCGTTTTACGTCATAACGTCATAGTGTAATCGTAATCGTAGCTCGTCTTTAATTTTTCTCTCCTAATCCAAAAATGTCACTAATCCAAACTTGATTTCATATAATTGGCACATTAATCCACACACCTCCTTCGATAACGAACTTGGAATTTATTCGTCTTTACGATTTTCCTAAATCGTATCGATTAATACTTACCACATACGCGTTTTTCCTAAAACGTGTACGATTTACCTACATCAATTTTTGGCGCCGCTGCCGGGGAGGTGTTTTTAGTGTGCCATTATTACTATCGTGTTTGTGTGAGTAGTGCGTTTTTGCTTTTCAATTTTTGGAAAGCGTACATAAACGTACATACTCATTTTTGTTATTTTTCCTTATTATATTATAGTATCCAAATAAATCGTGTTTAGTTTTCCTAAACTAAACACAAATCAATCATATACTATATTGTAGATATCCCATTATCGTTTTCGTTTTTCTTGTGAATATATTACTATATTGTACTTACGTAGAACAATAAATATACAAGTACTCCAAAAGCGTGAAAACGCAACCTTGATTCGGGATTTCATCACTCGATCATTGTATTCGAATCTAAAGCAAAAGTTTAAAGGCAAAATAGATAAATACTTTCGTGAGGCTTAATTTCGATTAACACAAACTATAAGGTGGGTATAAGGCGGTTGTATTTCACGACCTAAGGGAAAAAGGCTCTTAAGTGCTTAGCGTCGCCTCGTTTCCCCCGCTTGCTTGTGCGTGTTTTGAGAAAGAGGGCCACTCGAGGGTTTGCCGCCCAAGTATTATCAACGTATATTATATTTGCTTGTTTTCAAGATTAAACCCTCTTGAACGTTTTGGTATTCCACCAACGTTCTAAAGTCATCGAAAGCGTTCACTCCACGTGATCGTTTTCATTCCTTAAGGCTCCTTTAATCGAGAAGATCGATTCGAGGGGAGATTTGTAGATTTGTGTCTACGTAATACATTCAAAAATCCAAAAAAAATTTAAAAAACAATCAAAAACCAAAAAAATTTGAAAAATCGAAAAACCGCAAAAAGAATCTTCTTTGCTACCACCCATTCTACGCTTAGTGCATGCGCACTCGATCGAAGGATTATTCTAATTCTAGCGACGCTTCGAATCGACGCAATCGTAATCGAAGGAATCGACGACGTAGACGAGATTTAGAAACCGACGTTCCTAATATCGTTGTTGAAGAGACCGTAGAGGAGATGGCCGGCAATCGTTCGATGATGGAATTGGTCCAAGCACCCACCGAGGGTTATGGAGACGCGATCGTAATTCCCACTATCGAAGCGGAGAATTTTGAGATTAAGAGCGGAATGCTTTCGTTAATCCAAGCTACGAAGTTTCGAGGTCGTGAAGCCGATAATCCTCACGACCATATTCGGAATTTTGATCGTCTTTTAGCCACGAGCAAGTTTAAGAACGTCGACACCGATGTCGTCAAGCTTATGCTTTTTCCGTACTCGCTCGATGGTGCCGCCAAGGATTGGTACGAGAAAGAGCCACCTAATTTCATAATTACATGGAACGATCTCGTTTCCAAGTTCGTTAATTATTTTTTCCCACCGTCTAAGACGACGTTTTTCAAAAGTGAAATTACGAAATTTGAGCAAAAACCGAATGAATCTTTTAGAGACACGTGGGATCGTTTTAAGGAATTGCTTAGGCAATGTCCTCACCATGGTTTTTCCGAGTTGCACCAAATCGATACGTTTTACAACGGTCTTAATTTTCAAGAACAAGATTCGTTGAATTCCGCCGCCGGTGGCAACTTTTTGTGTAAGACTCCGAAAGATGCATTGATAATTATCGAAAACCGATCCAAGGTTTACCAACTCCGCAACGCACCGAGTGTTGCCAATGTCGCCAATGTTGGTAGTTCTAATCGCGACATTGAGAGAGTTGATGCGAAAGTCGACAAGTTGACGAATGTGTTTACGTCTTTTCTCGTTGAGATGCAAAGGAAAGACACTCCCGCTACGGTGAAAGCGGTTGAGGTTTCGTGTACGTTTTATGGTGGACCTCATAATTATTACGAGTGTGCGGCTACGGATGGCCAAACGTCGAATGTGAGTGCGTTAAATGGAAACAACAATTTTTCTAATCAAAATAACGCGGGTCCATCACAACAAGGCAATTATAATCAAGGCAACAATTTTCAAAACCGAAACAATTTTCAAGGAAATAATCAACAAGGAAATTTTTCGAATCAAAATCAAGGTTATAATCAAGGTCGTAATTTGAATTGGCAAAATCGAGACAATAATCAAAACTCGAATTTTTCAAACAACAACAATCAAGGCAACAATTTTTCGAGTGGGAATCAAGGAAATTTTCAAAGAAGTAATCAAAACCAAGGGAACTTTAATTCAAATCAAAATAGTTCGTCAAATGATTTTCAAAATTACATGAAAACGAATGAGGCTAATATGAGACGATTAGAGGGAGAAATTGGTACTTTGAAAAACGACTTTTCTAATACATTGAAATTGCAAAACACGAAGATTGAGCAAGGATAAATTGACATTAAAAAGATGTTTTCGGCCATAATGAACAAGTCCTCAGGTGCGTCATCGAGTTCGTTACCTAGTGACACCGTTGCAAATCCGAAGGAACAATGTAAAGCCGCCTCGTCTCGTGAGAAAGGTCGTGTGATTACCCCTAACCTTGAAGGATTTCGAGTTGTTCCTTCTTCTCAACGCTCGACTTCTAAGACGTCTTATTGTTCTAAAGTCGATGGGGTGAACGTGGCGACCAAGGAAAAGAGTGCACACCCTCGTGTACCTCAAATTCCATCCACGGTTCAAAAAGAGAGTTTTATCGACCTTACCAAAGTAACCCTTGAAGAAACTTGTGCTTCAATCCTTCTTAAAAAACCTAAAAGGCGTATGCCGAGAAAGGAAAAGGATCCGAGCCAATTTCTACTACCTTGTGATTTTTCTGAGATTGAGGGATGTTTAGCCCTTGCCGATTTAGGTGCTAGAATCAATCTCATGCCTCATTCTCTTTGGAAATTGATGAGATTGCCTTCACTTACCCCCACGAACATGACAATCGAGCTTGCAAATTGTACTCCACTTATATCAATTGGAATAGCCGAGGATGTCTATGTTAGGATTGGAAAGTTTGTTTTTCCCGCGGATTTCGTTATATCCGATTACGAGTGTGACCCTAAATGTCCCATTGTTTTAGGCCGACCATTCTTATCGACGGCTCGAACCGTAATCGACGTTCACGAGAGGAGACTTACTATGAGATATGGGGATGACAAAATGTACTTTTTCGCTAGAAAATCCCAAGTGTTTAATGATAATGAAAAAACAGAGGTTTCAAAACCTAATGATTCAAATCCTAATGATTTCAAAATGTTCACTTTAGCGGAAAGAATGAGGCTTAATGCATGTTTTGAAAGAATTAAGAAAAACGGTTTTAAAGATGATGATTTTAATGATAAAGAGTACGTATACCTAATTCAAAAGGGTATGTGTAAATTTATGGATGAAAACTCACTTTGGGATGTATTTAGCGAAACAAGTGAAACACCAATTCCGAAGGGCGACGTTAGTGCCATCACAACAATGACCAAAATGGGCTCGTCTTCACCACCTTCGAAGGACCACGTCTTTGAGGCTTCAACTTCTAACTCCATCGAAGTGCCTCCTTTGTCTAGCCCAACACCCGCTGAGGCTAAAGGTTTTATCGACATCGATCCTCTCGTCTTAGAAAAGTCACCTAAGCATAGTCATTCGACTTGTAAGACCATGGTTGTGAGTGCTCACATCGACTCTTTCTTTGACGATGACGATGGCGATTTTGCCGAGATTGATCACGTACTTCGAAATCCACATGCAATTTTTGATTCTCCTAAAAAGAAACATGTGAAGTACGATGATTACGAGTTTGATCCCTAGATTGAGGAAATCATTGAACGAGAGCTAGCTCTTATGCCTTCACTTCCACCTATGAGTGAGGTCGATCTTTCCAAAATCGAGGATGAACTTAATGAGTTGGAACGTCTTATTTTCGATGACGAACCAACTCATGTTACCACTAAAAATCCAATTCTCGAGGAGTTATCTAATCAACACTCCTCAAACGAGAATTACGTTTACCACATTTACGAGGATTTAACTTATCAACAATCCCCACAAAAGAATGATTGTTTCGTGCTTGATCGTGATCTTTTCGAGAGAGTTTCTAAGATACTTAAGGAGGGGAATGACAAACCTTGGTTTGACAAGCCTATCTTTGATGAAGAAATCGATGAGATCGACGTTCATGAGGATGACGAATATGTAGACCCCGAGGGGGCGGTGTTCTTTATTGATCGACGTTTTGAGAACTTATATAATCCACCACCCCCTAACCACGACTTAAATGCGAGGATTTTTAGCGCGACTAATTTTGAATTTGACACGCCAAATATTTTCGACATTATCAAATCGGGTTTTCATAAAGAGTTTCTAAACGATGAAAAAGGAAAGGATTTTAAAGATGTTTTAAAAGAATTTTCTACAAGTTTAACTCCGTCATCACCGCGTTAAATGAGTACTAACACCTCGTCTACTCCTTTTGATGATGGTTGGTGTGGATCTAGTGTGGGGGAAGCCCCTTATGTTCCCTCACATTTCTCCACCGAGGACGAGATTTATGATCCCGGAATTGCTTGTAAAGGGAAATCTCGGTCTTCCACCGATGCAATAAATGGAAAATCTTTTCGTTTGCTTGGTGTGAGTCTACCTCGAGTAGCTCATTTTAGTGACTTACCCATTGCCCCACCTTTCTACTTCTTATCTCTTTTCTTCTACCTCTTTGAGGTTCTAGCATGTTTTGAAGTGGCGTTGGTTCATTTATCCCATGAAAACGAGGACGCCATCTTCGATCCCGGTATTTTGCATCATCGAAGGACTTAGTCCTTAATACCGGTTGCTTTTGGGCCTTTTTTATCATGTAAGCCCCACCAAAAATGAACAAACCATGATTATCCCTAAATGATCACATTTATGGGGATTCGAGTCGAGCTTTTGACTCGGTTATCAAAAACAAGGTGCCTCGTGGGGGATTCTCATGCTTATCCTTGTACATATTATCGCTTTCTTAGTTTAATGTAACGAGGGGACTTGTGCTCTTCCAACCTTTGTTTCGTGGTTGTTTGTGATTGTGATTCATTAGGTTCATCGTCATCATTGAAGCCTCTCGTGTTCGTTTTACGGATCACTCGAGCTTCGATCGTTGCCTTTGGAGATTCCGATATCTGATGATATCCTTATATGTTCTAACGTTTATCTTATTAGCACAATTCATAAACGGATTTTAGGTTATTCGTTTTACCCTTTCCATGCTCGAGATTAAGCATTCGACTACGTCTCTAGTATGGGGGTGTTTTCACCCCTAGACTCGAAACATTGAGGACAATGTTTAGTTTTAGTATGGGGGGGGGGGGTGAGTAGATACTTCACCATGCTTACGTCAACACGCAATCCAATATTCATCTTTTTGCTATCGTTTTGTTGCAAATAAGGCTAAAAATGGCCAAATTTTAAAATTTTTCTTGCTTTTCATAAGTGTTTAAGACAGGAATATAGGTTTTCCGATGGTGAGAATAAGAGTAATTTTTGACTCGACCGTGCGTGTTGAGCACTTAGCTTCGATTCTTTAAATTTTTAGGCTAAGTCTATTAAATGAGGACGAGAAATGATAGAGTTATTTATAAGTCTCGTAATCGTCACGATCTCATGTGTAGTAATTAGTAGCTTATTATCCCCACGCTTTTGTATAATAAATTGTTAATAAATATTGATTTAGCGGTTTAGTCACTATTGTTGGTTTCTAATTTGTTTTAGTAGCTTCCATGTAATTAAATTGGGAAAACATTAAGGTATCGCCAGCGTCACGATTTTGAAGTATTGGCACCCGAATAATCGAAAGCTTCACCTAATAATAATATTTCAAGTGCTCACCCAAATTAAGCAAAAATTTGAAGCTCACAAGGCCGAAAAATCTATGCCCAAATTGAAAGTGAATCAAGCCTTAATCTTTGAAGCTTTAAAGATCCAAAATTCGCTTTAGCGTGAGGATATACGTCTTTGGCTAATAAAACCACTGATGAGGCGGATAATAAAAGGCAAGGCAAGACCGAAGTCATAATAAAAGCTTCATGGCGAAGTTGAATAAAAGATGGAGGTAAACCAAAGATAATAAGGCCCTTCCGTTAGGGGGCGTATAAAAGTCTTGGTAATAAGTCTCATGTTCAAAACCGTTATAAAACCGTGTTTATCGATCCTTCTTGTTGACTTAATTTTTTGACATCGTTGTCTATTAGGATGAATTATTAATTTAATGATTTTGGTTACACCGTTAAAACTCTATTTAAAGACCTAATCTCTATTCACGCATAAGTCAATGATGTATCCTCGTGATCATTAAGACAAAATAAAATATAAGAGATACCAAGTAGGAATAAGGGAGTTTAGGTACGTAATTAACACTCATGAGATGTGATCGTGTTGCTAACTTATAATAACAATGATCTCGTTACACGCTTAGCATGAAATTGGATGAAAATCGAGGACGACGAAATTATTTCTAACGAAGCATTCACGTGTTCTTGTTCTATGATCCCAAAAGTCACTTAATCGTGATGAAAACAATACGTTATGTCTAAAACACGTGTTGTAGTTTATTTAAATTTATGTCTTCAATAAATGTCATCATAATATGAATTTTGGAAGTGCTATGATACTTAATTCTAGCATTGTGTGGGGACACGGCAATGGTTTAGTATGGGGGAGTGATGAGACTGTAATTATACATAGTCTCATCGTCCAAATCGGGCTTAAAACGCTTAAAATATTATCCAAATACCCAAAAATATGCTTGTGTTTGTTCATTGTGTATTTTAGGTACGGATATCGTGAAATCAACAAAAGATCACAAGAATGAAGCAAAAATGAACACGGGGAACGAAGTCGCACAAAGAACCGGGCCCGAAGAATGAACTTTGCAAAAGTGCCCTTGAAGTTTGAAGATTGTACAAGTTTGGTCCTCCTACTTTGAAGATTTGTCAACTTTGGTCCTTGAAAATTCATGATTATACAAGAAAGGTCCTTTATGTTTAAAGATATTCATGAATCAGCCCTTGAAGTTAATGATATTACACATTAGATCCTTTCATTTGACAAAAGGACTAATGATGTAAAGACAAAAGGATGGATGGTGTATTAACATAAGGATTAACTATGCAAAGCTGTTGAAAGGGTAATTTAACGGGGAGGACTGATATTGCTAAAACCACAAACCTTTTAACAACCTCCACCATTATACTTAACTAACCGACAACCCTAACTCCTCCTCCAATCTCACACCGCCACCTCATCAACCCCTCCCCACTCCACCAGTCACATCCAACTCTCCCTCCACGTCTGCATTCCACCAACACCAACATAACTTAATCTTTCCCTCTAAAACACTCAATTTAAATTAAGCCACCCCCTAAACAGATTAAATACCACACCTGCTAAACTAATAACCCCCAAGAACCCTAATTTCCCCTTTTCACATAACCCAAAATTAAGAACCCCACGCGTCCAGATCACTAATCCACTCCATGATAAACACAACCCCACCATAAAAACATTACCTCGTGATTCCTATGGCCCACCCCGTACCTCCCCTGCTCCCTGCATCTCCTATTTTGGCAACAAAGGAATCCTACAGCCCATCCAACGGCTATAACATGTTACTCACCCCTCCAAGAAAGCATTCAAGGGCTCAGATCATCAAAACACAACTGACACATCACCATCATTCACGTGAAGCCTCAAGACCACTTTTCAAATTTTTTGACCAAGGGCATTATAGGCAGTTCATGTAATAGGGTTTTTAGATTCTAGAATGTACACATAGCTCTATAAAATGGGACAGATTGTGTCCCGTTTTCTTTGTTCAATTTTTTGTAAAAAATTGATTTTATTAATGAAAATGAAAGAGTTAAGCTTTTACAATTTATGAATTCCATAATTTTTCTTTTAATGTTTTAGTATTTATCAATTTTTTTCCATTACAAGTTTTTAGTTAAAGTTATCAAAGGTTGTTAAAAAAGTGTTCTAAGATTTTCAAAAATTAATCCAAGTCTAAAGTGGAAGTGAAAGTGGAAGCTTTAGGCTGATTTGGTTGGTTAAGATTTGTTTAGAATAGTTGGTTTCAAAAGGAAAAGGTTTCAAAAGGTTTTAAGTCTCAAAGAAATTTCAGAAAAAAATCTCATTTTTTTTAGTGATTATTATCTCACTGTTCACTTAAGCTACCCATAAGCTGCTTGACAAACAACTTATTGGGTACTTACTGAACTTGTTTTTGTCTCTTGGCTTTGTGGTGATGTGCAGGAACAAAGAAGCAACACCTCAATCCATCTTTTTCCATAATTTTTTACTTGAAGACATTGATACCCTTGGGTCCTTCTTTGGATTCCACCAACGGGCCTCTCTACTTGTTTACAAACTCTCATAAGCTCAGAAACTTGCCTAGAAAAAAGCCTCAGCCCAAGGTTTGGCTTAAACCTTCCATAAGCTTGCTTGATTGAATTTTGTGTGATTTTGTATAATTTGTGAGAAACCTGCTTATTTATTCATTTCTCTGTTTGTTTATGCTCAATATAGTTTTGTATGCATGTCTAGGTAGTTTGAATCAGTTTGGTTTGAATCTGAATATATTTGGTTTGAATATTTTTGATTTTCAAAAATAGAGGTGTGTTTGGGATTACTTATTTGGCTAATGTTGTTGACAGATTTTGGTTGGAAAACAAGCTTATCATACTTTAAATCTTGTTGGTAGTATTATTTAGTCAAGTGTTTGGAGTTGGTAGAATTGCATAGCTACTTTGCTTGTTTCTTTTTGGTAAAATCTGTCTACAATAACAGTAGGTCTCAAAGCTTGCTTGTCTTAGCATTTTCTTGGTCCAAATTCTTACACACTGTCAATTATAGGTCTATCTAGGTTTGTGTTCAGTCATATTGTGATTTGGTAAGATTTTGATCAAGTTTTTAGCATTAGAAATTCGTTTTTGTGCAAAGTGAATCAGACACTGTTCATCAGACATTCCATAGCCTTATCAGTCAGTCATTTAGGCATTTGTGTGTTATTGTTTGTGAAGTACTTGAGCTTTTTAGATTTTTTGTGACTCCTCACAACCCAACTGGTTGTGGGGGTGCCAATCTTTGCCCACAAAACTAAGTACATCACAAGCTATAGCCAAAAATACCACCAGACCTTGTTTTTGTACTAGTAGTGGGAACTCAGTTACCCCTGCTAGTATATTTTTAGGTACTGCCCAACAAAAGGACAAAACCTTCTCAAGTGTCACTTTCAGTTTTCAAGTTTTTTGTCTTTTGTGACCTAAAATAGGAATTAGGACTTCAAACCAATTTTGTTATTTTTCTTATTTAATTTTTGATTTTTCTGTTTAATTAATTTTTCTGTTACTGTTCATCTCCTTTTTTTAGATTAAATTGCTTTTTAAATTACTTTTTAATTTTCTGTTTTTGTCCTTTAGTGACAAAAGTTTATGTTTTTCAGTTTTAAAATTTTTATTAGACTTAGAAAAATAGTTTAAGATTTTTAGTTTAAAAAGATTTTACTGTTCACTTTTTAATTAATTTTTATAATTAATTTAGTTTAATTAGGGTTTTTATTATAATCAGTTTTGTCTTTTAGTGAAAAATTTAACATTTTTCAAACTTTTTCATTTTTCTACTGTTCCTTAGTATAAATTAGGATTTTTAAATTTGTCAAATTATTTTTACCATTATTTTATTATTTTTTATGATTATTTTAGTTTAAAAATAGTTTTTAGTGATTTAAAAATAGAAAAATAGTTTTGAAAATTTAGGAAAAATACTTTTTAGTCTTTAAATAATATAAGTGAGTTATTTGTTCAATAAAATAATATTTTGGACATTTTGTTAATTATATTTAATTTTAGGGCTTTAATTAGCATTTGAAATTGAATATTTAATTATTAAAAGGTTTTAAAATATATTTGTTGGATTTTTATTCTTATTTATATTATTTTAGACTTAGTTTAATCTTTTAATTAATTTTTAGGTTAAATTTTTAATTCTGTCCGGTTTTACGTAATTACGTCATCGTTTTACGTCATAACGTCATAGTGTAATCGTAATCGTAGCTCGTCTTTAATTTTTCTCTCCTAAACCAAAAACGTCACTAATCCAAACTTGATTTCATATAATTGGCACATTAATCCACACACCTCCTTCGAGAACGAACTTGGAATTTATTCGTCTTTACGGTTTTCCTAAATCGTATCGATTAATACTTACCACATACGCGTTTTTCCTAAAACGTGTACGATTTACCTACATCAGCCGTTACTGATTTAGGCCACCTGCTATGTCCTCTACGAATTGACCTAGCCATTCCGCCTCTTCTCCGCATTTATCTAACGCGATAAATTCTGATTCCATCATGGACTTAACTATTACAGTTTGCTTAGAAGACTTCCAAGATATAACGGCCCCTCCTAGTGTAAACACATATCCACTAGTCGATCTAGAATCCTTTATGTCAGATATCCAATTTGAATCACTGTATCCTTCAATAACAGATGAATATCTAGCATAATTCAGTCCATAATCACGACTGTATCTCAAATAATGAAGTACCCTAGTCATAGCTTTCCAATGTGCATCACTTGGATTACTAGTATATCTACTTAGCCTGCTAACAATATATGCTAAGTCAGGTCGGGTACATGTCATTAAATACATCAACATGCCAATAATTATTGAATACTCTAATTGGGCAACACCTGCGCCTCTATTTATAGATAGATGCAAACTGGTGTCAACTGGAGTTCTAGCTAGGCTAGAATACCCTACATTATGAGTATTGAGAATTTTGTCCACGTAATGTGCTTGAATTAATGCAATTCCACTCTGAGTTCGTACGATCTTTATTCTAAGGATCACATCAGCCAAACTCATATCTTTCATGTCAAACTTTGGTTTAAACATGTCTTTAGTAGACTTGATCATCTTGTAGTTACTGCGAACGATAAGCATATCATCAACATAAAGACACAAGATTACAAATCCACTATTCGTGTCTTTGACATAAACACACTTGTCGCATTCATTAATTTTGAATCCACCCTCTAGCATGGCGTGATCAAACTTTTGATGCCATTGTTTTGGAGCTTGCTTTAAGCTACACAATGACTTAACAAGCCTACAAACTTTGCTCTCTTATCCAGGAGCCATGAAACCCTCAGGTTGGTTCATGTATATTTCTTGTTCTAAATTTCCATTTAGAAAAGCCGTGTTCACATCCATTTGGTGAACTTCTAAATTTGGTAATGCGGCAATAGCAAGAATCATCCTAATAGAAGTTATTCGCGTAACATGCGAATAAGTATCAAAGTAATCTAGACCTTCGCGTTGTCTAAAACCTTTGATCGCCAATCTTGCTTTGTACTTATCAATGGTGCCGTCAGCTTTCATCTTCTGCTTGAAGATCCATTTATATGCTAGTGGTTTACAACCAAGAGGTAAATCCACGAGCTCCCAAGTATGATTATGTAAAATAGACTCTATTTCACTGTTAATCGCTTCTTTCCATCAAGGCCCTTCTGAGGAATTTATTGCTTCTTGATAAGAAGTGGGTTCACTTTCTACCATAAAAGAGACAAAATCGGGTCCAAACGATTTCTCGGTTCTAGCCCTTTTGCTTCTTCTAGGTTCAACCTCTTCTTCCTCGTGTTGATTTAATCTCTCATGTTGGAGATTACTATCATCTCGTTGTCTCTTATCTTGGACACCTTCTTCATATATTCTAGATGAGCTTCCAGTTTCCTTTGTTAAACAAGGAAATATATTTTCAAAGAAGGAAGCATTCCTTGATTCCATTACTGTGTTCTTGTGTATATCTGGATTTTTCGAATCATGTATAATAACTGAATTTTTTTAAGTTGAAATCGTCTCGACTCGATTCGAATTGAAAAAGGTTGAAAGTGCGACTCAGTCGTCTTTGGTGAGTAAAAGAATAGGTCGTTGTTGAGTAAAATGAAAATGAAAACTTTTAAGTAAAAGGCAAAGTAAATTAAAAATCATGATACCCGGATCGAACAACTTTTCCTTTAGGGGAAAATAAGACTTACACTCAGTAGAACTTGAAGAGGATCCGCTCATAAATCTCACAAGCTCATCCGACGAAGGTGGATAGAGAGGTGTTAAGACATATGTACTAAGGATTGTCTTCCGGTTTCTTCTCCTTTGAAACGAGTTTCTTAACATCCGAAGAAGGATAAAGACCATAATCAAAGTCCAAAGGAGGAGAATCATGCTCATTGGAGAAGTATGTATTGAGAAAAGTAGCAAAATCTTCCTCAAATGAGTAATCATCTAAAGTAGGATCAAGCATTGTTGCGGAGGATCTTCATCAAAAGTAGGAGCATGGTCATCATTTGAAGAATCACTCGAAAGAGTATCGACATCATCAAAGTCATCATAAGTTGGCATGCCTTTATACTCTGAAGAAAAATCATCATAATCATCCACATCGGAACTAGAATCATCATCATAGATTGGTGGAGCATCATATATTGGTGGGGCATCCAAATTGGGAAGAGGATCTTTAGAATCTTCCACATTTTCTTGAAAAAGTGGATTATCATAGAGAGGCTCGAAAGAGGGTTGTTGTAGACGACAAAATCATCAAGCTTTGTACTTTCACAAGTAGTTGTATCAAGCTCGTCTTGAAGCACATCAATCATATTCGCCGATTCTTTTCCATTGGATTTATTTGTGATCTTTCCCATCTTAAAAATTTGTTGATCATTCCCGACCCTTAAGATTAGTTCACCTTCGGCAACATCGACTAAAGCTTTTCCGGTTCTCAAGAATGGCCGTCCAAGTATTAACGGAATACGAGGGTCCATTTCATAATCAACAACAACAAAGTCGACCGGAAAAGTGAAGGTACCAACTTTAACAAACACATCTTCGGCAATACCAACGAGGTAAGAGAGAGTTCGATTTGCTAGCTCAAGAGTCATCCTTGGGTCCTTATGAAAGTTTCAACTTCTTGATTATATGTCGTGGGTGGAGTTATGGGTGGAACTTGGTGAGCGGGTGGGTGATATGGATTAGAAGCTCGAGGTTGGTTTGGATTGCTTCGATTGAAGTTGTTTAGGTTGTGGTTTTGAGGAGAAAAACCGAGTGAAAGAAAGTTGTTAGAACGGTAACTAAGCAAGTTACGATCACCTTGAGGTCGGGCTTGATAGCCTTCCGTTAAATAGTTTCCGATAGCCGCATACACATTTTCCGGATTGTCATAAGTAGAAGGACAATCAGTGTATGAATGAGGACCACCACAAGTCTCACAAGAAAGTGCTACAGCCTTAACTTGTTGTAGTTGATTCGTAGCCATGAGTTGGATATTTTTGTTCATTTTGGCTATCATGCGGGTGGCTTCGGTCATCTCGGGGCTGGAAGAAGTAGAAGAAACATTGACCCTCGGATTATTTCTTGAAGATGCGGATGAATCCCAATTTTTGTGATGAGTGGTCATGTTCTCTATAAGCTCTCTACACTCCTCGGGTCTTCTTTTCATAAATGTGCCACCGGCGGCTGCATTAATCGTATCACGATCACGAAAAGTTAAACCGTTGTAGAAAGTATCAATCAAAGTGACGGGGAGCATATTATGGTTATGACAACGATTGATCAAGACATTATAACGTTCCCAAGCATCGAAAAGTGATTCATCAGGTTCTTGTATGAAACCACTGATTTGATTCCGAAGGCTCGTTACCATGGATGGTGGAAAGTAGCGCGACAAAAATCGTTGAGTCATTTCGTCCCATGTATGAATTGAATTCTTTGGAAGACGATCAAACCATTTTTAGGCATGGTGGGATAAAGTGTGTGGAAATAGATGAAGGCGAAGAAAATCCATGGTAACACCGGACAATTTCATGCTTTGAGTGACGGTAATGAATTTGTCGAGGTGTTTGTTGGCATCATCATCCGGTAATCCGCGAAATGGACAAGTATTTTAAACTTGTTGGATCATGTGATGCTTCAACGAAAATTCGGGAGCCGTGATTTGCATCGGCGCAATCGGTCCTCCACGTACATTCATTGTTGGTTGACAAAGCTCCTCCATCGTACGAAGGTCGGGTTGAGGGATATGGTTGTTATTATTCATGTTGGGGTGAGGTGGATTATTATTGTTGTGTACACCGGCCATATCTAAGTCTTCAAGAGTCTCGGGCTCAGAATAAGACGAAGATCTAGTACGCATACACCTGCAAAAGAAAAAGATAGCAAAGAAAATAGAGGAAATATAGTTAACGTAAAAATAAAATCTTTTTGGTGCAAAACTTTTGAAAAAAAATGTTTTTTATGGGGTTTTTTAAATGTTTTTGGATTTTTAAATTTTTTTATTTTTAGGATTTTTGAAAATTTTTGGCAAGAAAATAACGTTCACGAGTGAACGGATCTCAAAATCCAACGCGTCTCTCACAACAAACCGTTAATCTTCACGAAAAGAGCCGGCAGCGGCGCCATTTTAATAACCGAATTTTTATTAAGTTGAAATCGTCTCGACTCGATTCGAATTGAAAAAGGTTGAAAGTGCGACTCAGTCCTCTTTGGTGAGTAAAAGAATAGGTCGTTGTTGAGTAAAATGAAAATGCAAACTTTTAAGTAAAAGGCAAAGTAAATTAAGCGATAAATGATTAGAAAGTAAATGACGAAAACTTAAAACTTTAAAAGTAATGAAGTAAATGACGAGAAATTAAAACTTGACAAAAAGTAAATATTAAAACTTAAAACTTTGCAAAAATGCAAACTTGAAATAAATTTAAGATAAAACAATTAAATAACACTAAAGAAAATAGGCGGAAAAAATAAAGTTTGAAAATAAAAACAATCCGGGAAAGCAATTCAACACATAAGTCGGGATATACTAAAACTAAACCTAATCCGGAATGTGTGTCATACACACAATCCGGAATCCTAGTTCTACACTTAATCCGGAATCAAAGATTCTCACCTAATCCGGAATGTAAATTCAGGATGCAATCCAGAATACGTGTTCTAGACACAATCCGGAAAATGCAATCCAAGTTCTAATTCGGAATGCA
Organism: Glebionis coronaria; assembly: GCA_025667525.1. Classification (NCBI taxonomy): domain Eukaryota; kingdom Viridiplantae; phylum Streptophyta; class Magnoliopsida; order Asterales; family Asteraceae; genus Glebionis; species Glebionis coronaria. The sequence goes on along the minus strand of JANFOE010000115.1, from coordinate 364,482 downwards.
GGAACTATAATTAATCCGGAATACGTGTCATTCACATAATCCGGAATCCATATCCTTGACCTAATTCGGAATTCTGCTGAACAATTAATTCGGAATAAGTCTTTCACACACAATCCGGAATAAGTGTACTTGACCTTATCCGGAATGCATGTATTTTGGGCTAAGTCGGAATGTGTTATTACTGAACCTAATTCGGAATACGCATCTCAAATGTAATCCGGAATATAGCAATCCTGCATACAATTCGGGAAAGTGAAGAGTTGTACTTAATTCGGGAAAAGATGTTCTAGATCTAATTCGGGAAAAGAGGGTTTTAAGAACCCGGATTAAACAAAAATTAAGCAAAAAAGAAAAATAAGCTAAAAACCAAATAAGCACTTATCTAAAACTTAACCAAATCAACTTTAAGAAAAAGTAAATAAGCCAAAATTTAAAAACTTTTGAAAACACTAAATAATGAAAATATTTAAAATCAACTTTTTGTAAAATAACTTTTAAAAACACTTAATTAAAATTAAGAAAATCACACAAAAAGCTATAAGATCAATAAGCTAACACAATCAAACACATAAAAACATAAAGAACAATCAATTAAGCATAACAATAAGCAAATAAGCATAAAGATTAAACCAAACAAGAAAGGTAGAATGAGATGAATGAAAAACTTCAAGTTAAAGATAAAGATTCAACAAACTTACGTGAATTACTTGAAAGGAAAGACAATTAAAGTAAATGACAAGTATTAAGAGAAAATTAATAAAAATGGAGAACTAATTTTTCAAATTAGCTAACACCTCCTAATGACACATTAGGAGGGTATTTATAGGAGGAGGAAATGTGTTGATGCTTTCTTCCTTCTTCTCGTCTTTTCGTCTTTTAAATTCTTCGTCTTTCTCGACGTTGTCTCGGGATTTGTCGATATGAAATGAACTCGTCTTCTAATTTTCTTTTTTTATTAGATTTGGTTCTTCGACTTCATTAAACTTCCGTCTTTAGACTTTTTCTTCGATAAATCTTCAAAATAGGCCTTGGGCTTCCGTTCTTTTTGCACTCTTGATCTTTTGACTTCGTCTTTTGTCTTTTTCTTCGATAAAAGCCCGTGAAAGCCCATGTTTTCTTCCCTTTTCATATTTTGGTCCTAAAACACAATGAAAACATAAACCACACGTAATTCTGACATTTACGACACTAGATACACGTTTTGGCTTGGTTATTATTATAATTAAGTGGTAAAAGGATAAGTGTTTTCACACTTATTAATGTATAATGAAACGATAAGCACTACTATTCTTAGCATATCCAATAAATATACAATCCACAGATTTATGTCCAATCGTTTGGGCCTTAGGTGTCGGCACAACTACCTTAGCTAGACACCCTCACACTCGTATGTACTGGTATGATGGTTTTCTTCCCATCTATAATTCATATGGGGTTTCCTCTTTATCTTTACGAGGTGTCTTGTTTAAAAGATAAGTATCCGTTAGAATGGCTTCCCCCCACATGTCCTGGCTCAAACCAGAACTTAAGAACATGGCATTAACCATTCTTTCAAGGCACGGTTCTTCCTTTCGGTAATACCGTTTTGCTGAGGTGAATAAGGAGTAGTAAATTCGTGTCTAATTCCATGTTTCGCACATAGATCAGCAAAACGAGACACATATTCACCTCCTCTATCACTTCGTACAACCTTGATTTCCTACCAAGTTGATTCTCAACTTTGGTTTTCTATAAAACAAACTTGTCTATAGTTTCATCTTTACTTTTCAACAAGTAAACGTAGCAGTACTTTGTGCAATCATTAATAAACGTGATGAAGTACTTATTGCCACCTTTTGTGGGTAGTGATTTCAAATCACATATGTCTGTGTGTATCATATCAAGTGGTTCGGCTTTTCATTAAACCGATTTGAAAGATGATCTTGTAAGTTTGGCTTCAACACAAGTTTCACACTTATAATTTGAGTCAATATGAAAATTTGGTATGTCATTAAATTTAATCAGACGACGCACTGAATTAAAATTAACATGTCCAAGATGGCCATGCCACACATTAGAAGACTCAATCAAGTAAGTAGAAGAATTCATTTTATTGATAGCATTCTTAACAACTATTTCATTGAGCTTAAACATACCATTCAGGACATACCCCTTACCAACATAAATTTGATTCTTAGAAAGAACAACTTTATCAGACTAAAAAACAAGACGAAAACCAAACTTATTTAAAATCCATCTAGACACAAGATTCTTGCAAATCTCCGGAACATACAAGACTTTAGTCAACTTGAGCTCTTTCTCGGATGTCATCTTAAAAATAATATCTCCTTCGCCCTTGATATCAGCAGTCGGAGAGTTGCCCATGTACAACTTCTCTCCATTATCAACCGCTCTGAAAGAGTGAAACATACTCTTGTCAGCACACACATGACGAGTTTCCCCAGTATCAACCCCCCAATCATTATTATTAGAACCTACTAGGTTAACTTCAGAGATCACGGTAACGACATCAGACACCATATAAATCATGTCGACATTATCATTCACCATATTAGCCTCGCGTGGAGTCACCCACTTTGGTGCTTTGCAATTAGCAGCACGATGACCTGGCTTGTCATAGTTGAAGCAATTTCCTTGGAACTTCTGCTTCACAATTACAGCTTTAGGAGCAAGGTACTCAGACTTCCCATTGCTCTTCTTGTCATTCTTCCCTTTGCCAAAGCTCTTGCCTTTAGACTTTGAAGAAGACGAACCATGCTCAACCATATTTGCCTTGGTAGAATGAGGTGTATAAGTGTTTTTCTGAGCCAGCTTGCTGTCCTCTTCAATACGAAGACGAACAACCAAGTCTTCAACAATCATCTCCTTTCGCTTATGCTTCAAGTAGTTTTTAAATTCTACCCAGCTTGGAGGTAACTTTTCAATGATAGTAGCAACTTAAAAAGTTTCACTCAAAGTCATACCCTCATCATGAATGTCATGTAGCAAAACCTACAGATCTTGAACCTGAGTTATCACACTCTTTGAATCAACCATCTTGTAATCCAAAAAACGAGCTACCACGAACTTCTTCGTACCAGCATCCTTAGTTTTGTACTTGCATTCCAACGACTCCCATAATTCTTTGGCAGTCGTAGTCTTGAAGTACACATTGTACAAAGAGTCCACCAAACAATTCAGAATATAGTTGTGACACAAGAAATCTGAATGTTTCCATGCTTCAGCAGCTTGCACGGCTTGTTGATTAGCGGGTACACCTTCATTAGGAGGTTCCACCTGAGGTACAGTTTCCTTTAAGAACTTCACAAGGTTCAAAGTAGTGAGATAGAAGAACATCTTCTGCTGCCACCTCTTAAAATTCTGCCCATTGAATTTTTCTGGTTTTTCAGCATGATTAGCAACTGTGTGGGTAACTAGTGCACCATTTACATTCACAATAGTAGTTGCAGGAGTTTCAGGAGTGCTGGTAGACATTCTGAAAGATCAAACAAGATCAAAACACAAACAGTTAGACAACTGTATAAATCGATATATAAGAAATTCAAGCGTGGTCTCTATATACTTATAGTGGATCTGCTTCAAAGAAACTCAATCTTGGTTTCAATCAATCAGATGCAATTATCAAATATATCAGTTTAATAGAAACATAATCTTGGTTTCAATAAACTGATTAGAACAACTGCTAAAAACCCCCGTTAATTTTTAATTAAAATCTGTAAGTTTAAAACTGATTTTTAATGAAACTCAATCTTGGTTTCGACAGAAAACAATTTATAAAAATCTGTTAAAGATGTTAATCCGATTAAATAAAAGGTTTTAATTCTGTTAAACAGAATATGTTTTAAGATTGTAGGAAAAAGTGTATACTTTTATTAAAAACAAATTACAAAATTAACAGAAAAACAAAGAACATAATTAAATAACAAATAAAATTGAAAGCAGTAAGAGTCTAGAGACGAGACACGTGTTTAACATGCTTCCCTTAAAATAGATTCGTCGTTTGTTTCCCAGGGTACAACGTCCAAAGATGTTGTACAACCGGACTAGACAAACTTGCCTGAAAGATCACGAAAGCCTTCTGCGTTTCTGATCGATAACTGCTGGAAAAATCGCTCGGTAATGGAGTAGGAAAAAGACTACGTTTTTTCTAATGATAAAACTGAATGAGACAGATTTATTATATAGTGAAAATTTGCCTTGGTCACCAAGACAAAATATTCAGATCCATATAAAATATTCTGACAAATCTGTTATTTCTATAACACGATTTGCAAATCAATTATAAACATAAATATATTCTAAATCTATTCCTAAAATAGATTACAGAATTTTCTGGAAAAAATTCGAATTTGTAGCAAAAAAGATACCGAAATCTGCCCGCACACAGACGAATTTCAGAGCTGCATTCGTGTCCGCAGGTCGCGCGCTCATGCACATGTTCAGTAGATTCGAACCCGTTTTTGCCTAGAAATCTCATTTTCTGCACCCATTGCGCGCGCGTAAATGAATATTGAAGTGTAGAAACCAAGATTTCTTTATAAACATGATTTCATTTCATGTTTTGGCGATGTGGACAAATATTTTTCTAAAATTTGTGTTTCACGTGACTCACTTTGAGACATGATATCTCATTCATATTAACTCCATATTGGACATACTTTAGCTCGTTGCGAAGCTCTCTTCGAGGAGAATGCAAAGATACTAAGTACTACGAATGTATATAACATATACATATATAAAATTATGTCCAAAGTATTGCAAAAACCATATTTGCAAAACATTTTTCAACAGTTAATACATATAAAGACCTCATATCCAAACATTAACTTGCAAACATCATGTATGGTAAAACGTGTGGGTTAGTACGTGATTATATACATGTGTGCGTGTGTTACAGTAGGAAACCTTCAAGTTTCATAGATGTAAGTCTTGTGTGACTGTGAGTGCCTACGTGGGTTAGCAGTCATAAAGTAAACATACTTGCTCTTTTCTTATGTTAAGAATGTGATTAGAACTTCTATGGGCCTTTAGTGTTTTCCGTATCTTAGGCAATAAGCGTGTTTTATACGGATTTAATTTTTGGTATGAAAATAAGTCGGTTGTTTGTGGCTTATAAATAAGGATTCATAAGATAAGAACTTTGTTCCTTTGATTTCGTTTGATAATAAAGAAAAACTTCCCCACAAATCTTGTCGATTCTTCTTTATCTTTTATTCTTCGTCTTTGTTTATCGTTTGTTGATTCTAACAAGTCGTATCAGAGATGATCAATCATCATAGGCATTAGATTAAGACTTAACCGTTCATGATTTTAGGTTCGCCTCGATTAGTTTTTCATTTACGGTTTTGATAAATCGTTTAGAATCAATTTCTTTTGAATTTGGGTTTCTCTTATGGTTGTTTTTGCTTTGAAGCGTTTCTATTTGTTTGTGAAGAATCATCTTCTTCAATTCGTTTGGTTTTTTTAGTGTTCATCTGTTTTTCCAAGTTTGGGGAAAACGATAACTAGAGGATAATTGGTACTAGTATTAGTTTTTAGTTTGGGTTTTTTAATGGGTCATCAGGCTTTAGTTTTGGTTTGGGCTTTTGGTCGGGTAACTGTTTTTAGTGATTTGAGTTTTTTTAAATACTTTGTTTTTAAACTTGCTATTTATTTTGTATCTTGTTTCGAAAGAAAAAAATGAATTCTCAAATTATTAATATTGAAAAGTTTTCGGGAAACAGTAACTTTAGCTTGTGGAGGATTAAGATTCGAGCCTTATTGAAACAACAATGCATTTGGGTGCCCATTGCCGGCACAAAGCCGGATGACATGAGTGATGCTAACTTTAAGTTGCAAGAAGAAAAGGCACACTCGGCTATTTTGCTATGTTTATCGGTGAAGTTCTTTATCAGGTAGGTGACGAGGAAACGATAAAAGGTGTATGAAAAAAGTTAGAAAATATTTATATGACGAAGTCGTTGACTATAATTTGTTATTGAAATAACATTTGTTTTCACTTCGAATGAAAGAAGATTCATCATTGAAAGAGCATCTTGATTCGTTGGATTCACTCTTAATGGATTTGAAGAATGTTGAAGTGAATATTGAAGATGAAGATGCGGATCTTGTTCTTTTTGTGTCATTGCCTCCTTCGTTTGAAATTTTTGTTAGTTCTTTTGTTGTTGGTACGTAAAGACACTATCACTTTAGAAGATGTTATATCTAGTTTGCATTTAAGAGAGCTTCTTCAGCAAGCATCAGGAAGTGGTTACGAGTCTGATTCCGTGGGTTTATCAACCTCAAGTCATGATACAGGTCGATATCGATTTGATAAAGGTAAAGATAAATGTGGAGTATCATCAAGTTCTCCGGGTCCTAATCCTAAAGTTATTTGTTACTATTGCAAGGAGGAAGGTCATTGGAAGTTCAATTGTCCTAATCTAAAGGAAAAAGAAATTGTTGGAAATACGTTTTTCGTATTTAGAATGGTTCGGTCACTCCAACAATATAGTTAAGGGCTCATAGTATAGTTTAGTTACATTTTATATTAGCCCGACCTATGAGCATGTTCATGGGCCAGAGGCCCAAGTCCACTAATGGACTTGGGTATATAAACCCCTTCCCTTCATGGAAAGGGGTGTTGGTTGTTTCATTTTTACACATAATAAACACATATTTCTCTCTCTAGTTTCTCTCTCTAGAAACAACAACCCACTTGTTAGGATCATAGATTACCAAGGTTCTACAACTGGTATCAAGAGCCATGGGATGAAATAGAGGTTGGTTTTGTGTTGTTCATGCTTATTTTAGTGTGTTCATGTGTTTTTGATTGATCTTTACCCAAGTTTCAAAGTTTTCCATGTTTTTGTTGTTCCAAGTGATCCATATATCTTCTACATAGTTATGGTAGAGATTTGGATGCTTTGGGTTGGTTAAAATCACGGATTTCTAGTCAAAAACCTCATTTTTTTACCTAAACTTTCGGAACTGCTCACGTATTGCAACATAAGTGACTTATTTTCCATCGCAAAGCCTAGGGTTTACACATTGCGACCGTTATTGCGATAGAAGTTGATTTTTTTGACATTGCGACAAACGTTACTTTGGGTATTGCGATAGAAGTTGATTTTTTGACATTGTGACAAAAGTCACTTTGGGTATTGCGAGAAGTTGATTTTTGACATTGCGACAAAAGTTACTTTGGGTATTGCGATGGAAGTTGATTTTTGACATTGCAACAAAAGTTACTTTGGGTATTGGAGTAGAAGTTGGATTTTTGACATTGCGACAAAAGTTACTTTGGGTATTGCGATAGAAGTTGATTTTTTGACATTGCGACAAAAGTTACTTTGTGTATTGCGATAGAAGTTGATTTTTTGACAATGCGACAAAAGTTACTTTGGGTATTGAGATAGAACTTGCACAACTTAGAGGATTTTTCAACCTTGCATTTCTTTGAAGATTTTTCACAAAAAAACACAACCAAAAGCTAAAAACATCTTGTTTAAACAACACTACAACACTTACACCTTATTTCATTGCTCGGTCCTTTTGGTAATCTTTCTTCAAGTGATCAAAAATGAATTCTCAATCATTTATGCCTACAATGACATCGCTTACTGACCTTTCCATCATCTCGGGTACTGATACCCGTCCACCGTTGCTTATCAAAGATCTATTTGAAGCATGGAAAGGTCGCATGATGTCTTATATAACGGGTAGACCCAGTGGGAGACTTATTGTTCAATCCATTGAGCAAGGTCCACTCGATTGGGGCGAAGTTACTGTAGACAATGTGACTCGACCAAGGCTATTTTTTGAGTTAACGACTGCTAACCAAATCATTGCTGATGCGGATGAGAAGGTCGTTCAGACTATACTTCAAGCTCTTCCACCCGATGTTTATCGTATGATAAGCAAACACAAGGTGGCAAAGGAACTTTGGGATCGCTTAACGGTTTTATTAGAAGGGACTTCACTTTCCAAGCAGGAACGAGAGTGTCAACTCTATGACTTGTTCGATAGATTTTCATACATTCCAGGGGAGACACTTCATGACTACTATTGGCATTTCACTACGTTAATGAATGATTTGAATGTGTATAATCTAACGATTGCTCAGTTTCAGCTCAACACCAAGATTTTGAACACGTTACCCCCAGAGTGGAGCCAATACGTCACTGATGTTAAATTGATTCGAGATTTGCACAAATCTAATTTAGATCAACTCTATGCTTTCTTGCAGCAACACGCGAAGCATGTGCTCCAGAAATGTATGTCTCAAGGATCTTATTCCGAACCATTGGCTTTAATGGCAAATCATCCAACATTGTCATATAACAACACTCTGTGTGCTATGGGACACCAATCTTATCACAAGCCCATGTATCAAACTCCAAGCTTTCCATAGTATTCGATCTTACCACAACCACCTACATCATATCAGCAACAATATCAACAACCAGCATCATCATCATAAAATGACTCACATCCATCACCCCATGCTCAACAACCATACTCTCCTTATCAACCACCAACAAATCCTGCTATCACCTACCAACAAGATAAAGTTTCTCAACCCCACTATTCACAACATGTCAGTACTCCTTCAAGTGTGTATGTAGCTCCACCAGCACCAGTTTTCTACTGCGATGATGAGGTTCTAGTTACTGAGTTCAGACAAGGGCATAATCCTACTCATGTACTAGCACAAATGTCTGCCTACATAACTCAAACGTTGAACAAAATAGGTTACATAGGACCATCTCTAACAAACAATCAGTTGAGAAATTCTTCTAACTCTCGTCAATAAGCAACAATCCTAGATGGTAGAGTTACTGTGCAACCACTTTAGGGGAGACCAAGTTCATCCAATACTGGTGCACGACAATTTAACACTGCTCCAAGAGGAAACAACACTGGCAAAGTGAAGATGATCATCTACTATAACTGCAAAGGGGAAGGACACATGGCTCGGGAGTGTAAGCAACCAAAGAGGAAGAGGGATGGTACATGGTTTCAAGAAAAGATTTACTTGGTTAATGCTCAAGCACAAGGTCGAGAGCTCGATGAGGAGGAGTTAGCATTTCTAGCAGATACAGGAGTTGCATACATTGAAGGACTCACGTCACCTTCCACTAACAATGCAGCATATCAATGCGATGATCTTGATACATACAATTCAGACTGTGATGACTTCAACACCGCCAAGGCAGATCTTATGGCAAATCTTTCACTCTATGGGTCTGACCAAATCGCTGAGGTACCAAAAACTGCCAATGATACTAGTATTTTACCTTATCAAGTTGAGCAAGTGTCTGAGTATCCGAAATAGCCGCTGGTAGTTAGTAATTCAAACGAGGAGACAAACAATGATAGCAATATCAATGCAAGTCCCTAGACTTTGAGTGAAACACAACCGAGAGCTATTACATCTACAAATTTTTCTGCTCAACAAGATTTGGTTATGGTGTCGGCATCTATGCTTGGAAAAATGAATACTGCGGTCATTGAAACCCTAAATGTTAATCAGACCCTATCTGTCGAGCTGGCTTTGTATAAGAAAAAGGTTCAAACTTTAGAATTAACTCCTTCGACCAACACCTTAACTAATCCAGAGTTTGGTAAGTTTAGGAAAATTCAAATGGATAACCTGCTAGAGATTGAACATTTAAGAGCAAATCTTTCAAAAGAACTTAAAGAGAAAGAGTCAGTCATTACTAATTTTCAAAAACTGCAAACGGATTTCAAAATTCTCGAGTCTAAAAGGGTTGAAACGGAAATTAAGGCGTCTGAGAAAATTAAACAGACTGAAGTTTTGCTTTTAAAACAATACTCTGCTTCACATTTAGTGCACTTGTTTCATTCATCTTTTAAGGAATTTACTCTATCGCGTCTAACAGACCTGCCACCTAACCCGGGTTATGCAAAGCAAGCTCTTAACCACAACTCGTGACTTTATGATGCAACAAAATTAGGTTTGGTATTAGACCGATTGGTAATACGAATGATTCCGAGTATATATCACTAATTGACGAGAATCGGTCAAAACTGCTTTTGGAATACCCTAAGTTTGATTATGATAAACAAAATCAAGAGAATGCAAAAACGGATTTTAGAACCCGCTTTAATATACAAAGGGAATTTATCCATACACCAAATTCCATGTCTAATAGAGAAAACCCTAGTATATTTCCTACACTTGTCAACCCGAATGAACCTAAGGACATTCCTAAGGGTCTTCCACCGGTAAGTACAATATTGGAAAGCTTGAAAGAGATTAGACAATACTTCACCGGTTTTGACAAGGTCATTAAGGAATGTACGACTTCAACGGCTCAAACCGCCAGAGAATGGGCTTTCGAACACATGTAATCGGTGTTTGAGAAAGATATCATTCCGTTTGTAAACAATCTTAAAGAGGGCTTTCTAGATCTCAAAGATAATCTTAATTTTGAAATGGCTGAAGTTCAAAAAGTTTTCTATGAAATGGATAAAGCTTATGAGCAACATTTAATTGAGAAAAAAAAAGATTTTGTCCGAATATGACCAATTCTTGGAACAAGTGATGTCTATCGATGTGATGCAAGTTGTGACTATTAATTGTGCTAGTGAGCTCACATCTGTTGTGAATAAATGTGATGATGTACATGATCTCTCTGTGAATATAGATGAACCTGTAAATGATGTAGATAATCATTATTGTCACGAATCTAACGCTGAATTTTTAAAGCTTCAAGGACAAGAGAGAAAGAAAGAGGGATGAATTTTTATTATCTTTGTGTTTTTGTGAGTGGAAAGTTAAGTATGGAGTTTATATATGGTGGGTGGAGGGACCTTTCTTGCCAATTTTACATTGTTTTGGACCAAAGTGTAATAAAATAGTTTAAAAGGTAGAAAATGTAAATTGTCAATTTTAAAAATATTTACGAGGCTCGGGTTTCGTAAAAATACTTTTCAAAAGTTAAAACATACTCAAAAGATGATAATAATATGATCCCGGTTCGACTTAATACGCAATTAAAATAAAAACGTCAAAAATATAAACATCGAAACAACGATTAATAAAACATAAAATCTCGAGCATCCGTCGATATCGTGACCACTAATAATCCTCGCAATTAGTAAAAAGGTAAAAATAAGGCTTTCAACATCGGTTTTAAATTAAACTAACAACCGTCATGGCATTCAAGCTCATTAAAAATTTCAAAATTATTCGTAAAATAATATTAAATAATGACCTCGAGTTCGGGTTATCACACTTTACATGAAGGAAAGGGGGCTTATATACCCAAGTCTAGGTGGGCTTGGGCGTTCAACCCATGGACAAGCCCATGGGTTGGTTTGTTACTTAGTTTAATACAATGAACTAACTACTAGCTAATTACATTTAATAATAATAATGGAGTGACCGATACTTCTAATATATGTTAAAAACGTATTTCAACATAGGGTTTCAAAACAATTCTTTTTTTATTAGAAATTTGGCCAAAACCCTAATTTTTGAAAAACAAAACCCTAATTTTAAGAAAACCTAAAAAATATGTAGTTTTAACTCAAAACAATTATTAGTTAAAAAACTTTAGATTTTCGATAATTATAACATGTTAAAACGGCTCTCGATGCCACTGAAGGTTTATTAACATCATACCAATTATATAAAACCCTAAACAAGATCAAAGCACACATAGCGGAAGCGATTTAACAAGATCATAATAATAACACAATTATAATTAATCAAATTAGGGTTACAACCTTTACGCTAAAGCAAATCCACAAGACGAAGAACGAATCACCAATTCGGGTTTATAACGAATACCACCAAGATATAGTATAAAGTAAGACTATATTACGATCTTGTACACACGTAATACAACGAGCTAACCGTGATTCTAGTATGTGAAAACCGAGCTACAACGCTTGTAAATAATCTACCCAACAACCCTAGAGAGGGGCTAGGACTAGATTATAAGTAAATTGATCAACCAAGAAAACCAACCAAAACCCTTGTGTGGGTTCCTTCCTGCGGTCGCAACAAAGAGAATACGAGGGGAAAGATTTTTTTGTGTGTAATGAATTATGAGGAGAAGGATTTGTTTATATAGGCCTAAGCTTGTACCCTAAAACAAATAAAAGGAAACATTTCCCCCCTTCTTTTCCTCTATAACCGACCGACCAAACACCCATTAGGGTGTTCCGGAATCTTCCAAACTTCTTTCTTTATATTTACTTACTATATATTTATTTAACACTCCTTAATACTTAACTCTTAATTAATTAACGATCATTAAAGTTATGTCTCAGTTTAATTTAATAAATACACACACACACACACATATATATATATATATATATATATATATATATATATATATTCCTTAATACTTAACTCTTAATTTATTAACGATTATTAAAGTTATGTCTCAGTTTAATTTAATAAATACACACATATATATATATATATATATATATATTAAATAAATTAATAAATATAATAAATATAATTATTAATTAAATTAACTCTTTATGTATTGTGTGCAATCCCGTAATCTCGAGTTCGATCCTATCACACGACTATTAAATATAAGTCCATAAACTTCCAGCTTCGTTGTCGAACCACTTTAGATCTTGGTGTCTTCATATTAGGTTGCTTATTTCCTTACTCTTCACTTACTTTCATTATTAGTTCACACACCATTATCATTTGTCATTGTTAATGTATTAGAATTGAACCTAATCATTATGCAACTAGCTTTTAAGTAAAAGGAAGTTTGGAGACAGACCTAATTGAAAGGAATTTTAATTAGGACATAAACCTAAGAGAAACTATTCAACCCCCCCTTCTAGTTTCTACAATTGGTATCAGAGTGATGGTCACTCAAGGTCTTTGAAGTATATTGTACTTTAAGACTTGGATCGAACAATTGTCTCCTCAAATTAGAAGGTTTCGTTGTACTAAAGTTTCTCTTTAGTCAAAACTATTTTTTCATTGGAAATAGACCTTTTAATTGGTAACATTGCATCTCATCTAGATTAGTAGTATTTATACATTTTAGATTTATCCTTGAAATGTATCTACTAGTTTGTACTTTGCTTTGCGTAGATACTCATGAAGATTAATCACTTAAGTGATTGTGGATTGAGTTACTTACACTTGTAGAAGACTCATCTTCTTTGATTTCCAACATCCATGAATGGTGATACAAAGATGGATGAGATTGATACTAGTCCTTGAATACTTAATGTCACTTTAGTCATGTTTGGGCTTTGCATTAGCTCCTTGAAGTCTTGGAATGCTCTTTACGGCTAAGGTACGTTTTTTTCCTTCCACACGCCCTATTGATCATTCTTTTGATCATTACTTGACTATATGCTTGTTCTTGGCATCTTTTTCTTGAAATTTATTTATGGTATATGAATCTATTCTTATATCCTCTCAAACCTTTATTGCTTGGATACTTGACTCACTTCGAAGATGTAGAGTGAGTTAGTAGTAGCTTAAAGTATCAAGCATGATTTCCATAGTTTTCACCCATACGGTTAATAGGCCTTACATCATGTGTAATATGTGTAATTGAGCTCATCTCTAGAATTACTGATTAATCCCTTGAGATACCAAACTACTACATATGTTTTAGTTAGGATATTACACATTTGGAATTGATAATATTCCAAGGATGTTGTTATTGTAAACCCTAGCAATAACAATTGTCTGATCATGTGGGAGAGAAAGTGAATCAATACTTTGCTCATTGGTTGAAATAACATTAAGACTACTTTTGAAAATGATCTTTATATATTTCTACAAAATTTCTTGGTATGGTTCATTACCAAAGCCGTTTAGACTTTCGCCAGAAAGGCACGTCTTAAACCACTATAAATGACACAAGCTCTTTGTTACTACTACTTGAAGATTGTCACTTGTCTCTTGAGCATTGACCTTGGTCTTGATTCACTCCCCTTGGTTTATTTGTTCCTTGCTTCTTTGCTATGAGTAGTCGTTTTTCCGTTTCGACCACATTCGGTCTTGATTTAACTCGTAATCCTTCATTAAGGCATTATTACCTAGTATTGAAGTGGTCCAATGATTTCCAAAAGGCTTAATATATATTTTAAGTAATTTAGAAAAACTTTGTTTTGAAAATTTCTTTGTGTTTCTTTGTTAAAAACCTGCCACTGTGCGCGGTTCTTTAATTGTCACGGTGCTAAACCACGGGTCCATATCGATAAGGCACCGCGGCCCCACCAGGTGACTAAATTAATTAGTTTTTAATAAATAACACTATTTCAAGCAAACCCTCCCTTTCTTCTCCATAGAAGGCGACGGGTTTTTTCATTCCACCATTGTTGAACCTTCAAAAACACCAAATCACTCAAGATTAATTGATTCCAAGTCTTGGGTTTCACTCCTCCCTTTTCCAACATCAATTAATTGTAAGTTATTTCATTCAATTTCAATTAATTTGTTCTAGGATTCTTATTTTCATAATTGGGGATTTTTAAAATCAATATTGAATTAAAGCCTTGCTAGGAATATGGGTTGACATACTTATATCACTATGATTCCTTAGGTTCGAATTCATTGAGATTTCACTAAAACCCACTTGTAGAACAATCCGAATTTTGACTAAAGATTTTTGATTAAATGATGGAATTGATAGGAACCCATGAACAAATTGATAATTGCATTGTTAATGCTTACCCAAAAATGTTTTTGAAAAACCTTTGTTCAAACGTCATGGTTGATTTTACATTGTTCATATGTTATAGTCAATTCTGAATTTGGTTCATTGTGAACATAGAAATGTTAAGGATTAATCCTTCGTTGACAATCGTTTGATCAAACACATTTCTTATGATTTTGGTTTTTGGTCATTATGTAGCATATGAGTGATTGGGAAATATCTTCTTTTGTTGTTTATAAGTGACTAATCATGCCTTTGGAATACCATAAAGACCATCAAAATACTAGAGCTTATATGTCAAACCTTTCTGACCTTTGTCCCTCACCAGCCCTTGCCAATACCTTTCGTTCACTCCAAAACCATTGCTTTCATGAGGGTAGAGTTGTCGAAGAGGACATCAGGGGTTATACATACATCAAAACGATGTTTGCTCAAATTGACTTTGATTGTTTGTTATATATCAAAGAAGATATTTACCCCGAATTTCTCTTAGAGTTCTTTAGCGGATATTCTCTTATCTATAATTATAATGAAGTATTTTTTAGGTTCACCTTAAATGGTAAGCTCATCCAATACTCTCTCGAGGCTTTTAGCGCGGCTCTTCGTGTGCCATTTGTTGGTACTTGTCGGTTCATCGATGCTTGGAGACTTGATGCTCTAATTGAGTCTTCTGATAGTGCTCCAAATCACAACGAAGAGCTAGACCTTGAACTCTTCCTTGATGTCATTACCAAAGCGCGTAGTTCAACCGTTGTTAGAAGTATCCACTCTACTAAGCGATCTATAAATCGCCATGAGATACTCGAAAGCGACCTTAATGATTGTTTGGTCCGATGGGCCTACATTCTTAGGGAAAATATATTTTGTCTTGGTGGAAATCGGGATCATATCCCGGCGTGTATGGCACATATGTTACGTTGCATCTTTACCAAAACCAAGTACAATCTCGTATTTTACATCGCTCAACGGATTACCTATGCTCTCTCTCGACTAACCACAAATTTCCCATATGCCATGCTCGTCACTCGCCTTTTCAAAAAGGTTGGTGAAGAATTTCCCGAGCTCGATCTTTCTCGCTTTCGTCCGGTCAATCGCGTCATGATGCCTATTCGAGAGTGTTAGGACCATTGGAATAGTTATTTGTAATAGGTAGACTAGGAGGTATGTAGTTCCTCCTGGTCATAGTAGTAGTAGGAGCAAGTCGTGCTCCTGGTCTTAGTTAAAATCAAACTTTATTATTTAGTTATTATTCTGTTAGGATATGCATAAGATATGTTAGGAAAGGATATGCATATCAGTTTTACACGTTTTGTTTAATGATGTATTAGGGTTTCCTTGTAGTATAAAAGGAACCTTAGGCAGAAGGGTTAGACACACCTTCATCAAACGTAATTCTAGTTATCATTAATATTAGAAATCCTTAGAAAAGGATCAAGTCATTATAGTTATTCTGTTCTTCTTTATAGTATTTGTATTCCGCACTTATATTGTGTATAGAGTCTCTCTGTGAATAGACTTGTGATTACAGAAGTCGTTCACCGTTCCTGACAGGCTGCAAGATCCACATCTAGTGGACCCAACAAGTGGTATAAGAGCCTGGGAGAGTCTCTGTACAAGAAAAATCAATTTTTCTCATTACTAACAATTTTTTTTAAATCATGTCTGCCTCAAGTTCTACTCAAACAGGAGAAGATAGTACTCCTAAAACTTTGCAACCTCAGCAAATCGTTGCTACGGTTTCCAACACAAATGGTAAGTTTCCTCTTATGAAAAAGGACGAGTATGATAGCTGGGCAATGAAGATGGAATGATGGATCACCAACACTGATCAAGACCTTTGGAAGATCATTCTGAATGGGAACAGCATGAAGTTGACTAGAAGAGACAAGAATGGTAATATTACTCTTCTTGACCCTAAAACTCATGAAGAAATCACAGCTCTTCAGAAGGAGGTCAAAGCAAAAACTATTTTGCTTCAATCCCTTCCTGATGATCACATGTGTGACTTCTATCATTTGGATAATGCTAGAGAGATCTGGAATGGAATAAAAGCAAGGTTTGGTGGGAATGAGGAGTCAAAGAAAATGCGAAGATCCATGCTGAGAGATGAATTCACAGAATTCAAGATCTCAGAAACTGAAGGTATCCATCAAGGGTATGATAGGTTCCAAAAGATATTGAGCAAATTGAATCAACTTCGGTCGAAACCTGACGATGGTGATATCAATGCAAGATTTCTTAGAGCCTTACCCTACTCATGGAATCAGGTGGTAATCTCTCTCAAAGCAAAAGGTGGGCTTGACTATCTTAATTTTGATGATTTATTTCATAAGCTCAAAACTTTTGAGCCTCATGTGAGGGGATATTCAAGTGATTCTTTTCCCACTCCTGCTAACTCTGCCTTTGTGAGTTCTATGGGATCCAGTCCCATGTCTTATGCTAGTAGCCCAAGCAATACTGTGTCTTCTCAACATACTTTTCAGCATACTTCTACTCCTGAACCAACAGCCAAGTCTGGTAGCATGGTAGAAGCTGTTCTTCACTCTTTTGTTGCTAACGTTGATGCTCAACAACAACTTGCTTTTGATGACTTCAAACAGGTTGATAAACTTGACCTGGATGAAATGGATCTCAAATGGCAGATGGCCATGCTCACTCTTAGGGTTCACAAGTTTGAGAAGAAAGCCGGTCAAAAATTTAATTACAACCCAAGAGAGCCAGCAAGGTTTGACAGAAGCAAGGTTCGATGCTATAACTGCCAGCAGCAAGGTCACTTTGCAAGGGAATGCCCTGACAAGAATGACCAGGAGAAGAGCAGATATTCAGCTTTTAAGATTCAGGAGGTGAAGGATGACAAGAAGGCATTGGTGTCTGTTGACTCTATGGTCAACTGGAATGATCATCAGACTACTACACTAGAAACTGCTGAGCCCTCTACTGACGTGTTTGCCATGATTGCTGGAAATCTATCTGATGCAGAGGAAGCAGAAGAGTTTGCTCTTATGGGCATCTCACCTCAGGTACAACCTTGTCCTCTTGGTTGTCAAGATAAATATTCAGAATTTTTGTCCCAATATAATGACTTAAATGATCAGAATGATAAGTATTTTTTAGAGGTTCAAGCCTATAAGGCTTCTTTAAAAACATTGGAACAACAAAAGAGATGGCTTCAAGATACTCAACGTGAGTATGAGGATAAAATTAGGATACTGAACATTGATTTAGAAAACACAACAAATATGCTTAAATACACAGAAAAGGTAAAAGATGACAGTATCAAAGAAAAACAAGAGATGAAAGAAAGATTAGATGCTACACTTTTGAGATTTGAAAAATGTCAAAAGGCACCTAAGAATCTTTCAAAATTAATTAATAGTAGCATGTCTGGTAGGACTAAAATAGGGTTAGGATTTGATAAATATATTGATTCAGAAGATGTGTTTGATTTATCTTTTTCGAGTGTCTTTGATCCCGACAAAGAGGCAGAGGGAGAACCTAGCTACAATAGGTTTAAACCAGCAGCAGAAATGCACGCTGTCCCTCCACCTCTTACTGGAACTTTCATGCCCACTTCTAGGCATAATGACTTGGATGGATCACAAATGCATGAGTCCCCAAAAAGTTCTACTAATTCTAATGACTTTGTCTCGTGTACTTTCAGTGACAAAGCCAGTGACTCTGCATCAAGTGGTTCAAGTGAAGAGTCGAGACCTACGAGTTCCAAGTCAAATGATCATGCTGCTACTGGTGCTAGGAAGTGTGAAGAAAGAGTTGTTTTTAATTCAACAGTGTCTAGTTCTGGTTTATTGAGTCCTAGGAAGATTGGTTCTCCTAGAATTGTGTGTAATAAAGTTAGCAGTATGAAACAATGTCATTCTAATAAAAGGTTGTCTAAAACATGTTTTGTTTGTGGGAGTGCATTTCATTTGATTAAAGATTGTGATTTTTATGACAAACATTCTTTTGTTCATCAAGCATTTCCTGCTCCTGGTCCACCAGGAGTTGTTCCATATTCTTCTAGAAGACTAAACCCAAGTGCTCAATCATTTTCTTCTTCTAAAAGGACCTCTCCATTAGCTTCTGATCATTGGAGAAACATTAGATTAACATCAAATAGACCAACCAGTAATTATTTTCAGAATTTTAATCCAAATTATGCAAATAATTTTGACCACATGTATTTTGGATTGGGAAATTTGGGAACTGCTGTTAAGACCTCAGCAGGTTGTTCTTGGTCAAACAATAACACCAATATGATGAATAGGCAACCAAAGAACAACGGTGGATCTCATCAATCTTCTTGGCTATCCTCTAAAG
The DNA here is from genome assembly GCA_025667525.1 of Glebionis coronaria. NCBI lineage: Eukaryota > Viridiplantae > Streptophyta > Magnoliopsida > Asterales > Asteraceae > Glebionis > Glebionis coronaria. The sequence goes on along the minus strand of JANFOE010000115.1, from coordinate 345,499 downwards.
ATCCACAAGGCAGGCTCAAACCTGAAAAGGTTTGGGTCCCCTTAAGACACTAACTTTTGCATCTTTATTATCTTGTTGTTGTAGGTTACTCCATACCAATATCCTACTATAGGAATTGTTGATAGTGGATGCTCTAGGAGCATGACAGGAAATAAAAGTCTTCTATCTAACTTTGTACCATTTCAAGGCGGAAAGGTCTATTTTGGAGGAGGTGAAGGCAGGATCACTGGCAAAGGAACGATTCAGACGCCCAATCTTAATTTTGAGCAGGTCTACTATGTGGAAGCACTTCAACACTTCAACTTGATATCTGTCTCTCAGATTTGTGACAAGAAGCAGTTTGTCCTCTTTATGGATACTGATGCACTTGTGTTATCCAAAGACTTTAAACTTCCGGATGACTCACAGATTCTACTCAGAATCCCTAGAAGATACAACCTCTATCGTATCAAGCTGAATGAAGTCAATCCTACTGGTCAACTAGCATGTCTGGTTGCTAAAGCCTCAGAAGATGAAGCCACTCAATGGCACAGAAGGATGGGACATGTGAACTTCAAGACCATTCACAAACTAGCAAATATGAACCTGGTCTCTGGTTTACCTCCCAAATCATTCAGAAATGATATCAATTATCTTGCATGCAGCAAAGGCAAACAACATAAAGCATCCTTCAAGGCCATTACTGCTCTCAGCCTTATAACTGAACCATTACATCTACTACACATGGATTTATTTGGTCCTACCTCTATTAGGAGCATTGACCACAAACAATTCTGTCTGGTGGTAACTGATGGATATATCAGGTTTACGTGGGTTTTCTTCATGGCTGCCAAGAGTGAGACCTACTCAATTCTCAAAGATTTTATTACACTTATAGAGAATCAGTTGTCCAAGAAGGTTAAAGGTATTCGATGTGATAATGGAACCGAATTCAAAAATGCAGACCTCATAGCACTTTGTAATTCTAAAGGCATTAAAAGAGATTATAGTGCTGCAAGAACTCCTCAACAGAATGGTGTGGCAGAAAGAAAGAACATGACTCTAATAGAAGCTGCCAGAACAATGCTTGCCGATTCCAAACTTCCAACCATGTTTTAGACAGAAGCTGTTAATACTGCAAGTTATGTTTTGAATAGAGTTTCTATTACAAATCCTCACAAGAAGACCCCCTATGAGCTACTCACAACCAAAGTACCAAATATTGCTCATTTGAAGCCATTTGGGTGTCCTGTCACCATTCTGAATACTAGTGACTATTTGGGGAAATTTGATGGCAAGGCTGATGAAGGATACATTGTGGGATATTCAGCTCACTCGCGGGCTTATCGTGTCTACAATCTCCAAGCCAAGTATAAATCTCAGGTATTTTGAAGAGAAGTCAAACATCCAAGGCAAGGGTCCTGAATGGTATTTTGATCTTGATTATCTTGGTGATTCATTAGGATATTTTCATTTCAAAACTAACCATGATGCAGGTCCACAAGTGTTTGCAACTTCTAGTACAGGTGCTCAGTCTAGTCTTTCCGACTCAGATGACGAGGATCATATTTTTGTTGTTCCATCCTATTCCACCACAGTCTCTCCTACTCCTCCTAGTGATGCAACTCCATTGGATGTATTGGATTCACAAGTATCTCTTGACACATTACTCAAACAACAACAAGAAGCTACTACAACAGCTGCTCAAGGTGGCTTTGAGTTTCCCTTGAATACGCCTACTGACAAAGCTGCTCCTAGTACTCCAACTGTTACTCCTAGTGCTAGTTCAACACCTATTGGTAGTCCGGCTAGTGATTCTACTTCCCATACTAGATTCTCAAGTCCTTCTAACCTGGGGAACCATCAAAAGAAGTCTTCTACCAAGCTGGATGATATTCATAAGCAACCAATAGATGGCATTTTCAACTCTGCTTCATATGATGATGACTTTGTTGGGGATCTTAATAACTTGGCACCAGAAGTGGAAGTAGCTTCCAATCCAGTGTTGCAGTCACACAAAGATCATCCTACTACTCAAATCATTGAAGATCCTGGTTCTACTGTCAAGACTCGCAGAATGCATAAGAAGGCCTCGTCTGATCATCATGCTCTTGTGAGCTATATTGAAGATCAAAAGCGTAATAATCATACGGACTTTCAACATTGTTTGTTTGCTTGTTTTCTTTCACAGGTGGAACCTAGATCAGTCTCTCATGCTCTTGAGGATCAAAGTTGGGTGGAGGCTATGCAGGAGGAAATGCAGCAATTCTTGTTTCAGAATGTTTGGATCCTAGTTGACTTGCCGGATGGAAAGACAACAATTGGTACCAAATGGATTCTCAAAAACAAGAAGGATGCACGGGGTTTGTGGTGAGGAATAAGGCGAGGTTGGTTGCACAGGGTCATACACAACTTGAAGGCATTGACTACACTGAAGTTTTTTCTCCTATTGCTAGGATTGAGGCCATTCGTCTGTTTTTAGCTTTCGCTTCTTATATGGGCTTTACAATTTTTCAGATGGATGTCAAGAGTTCATTTCTCTATGGCAAGATTGATGAGGAAGTTTATGTCACTTAACCTAAGGGCTTTGTAGATCCACTTCATCCCAAGAAAGTTTACAAGGTGGTCAAAGCTCTTTATGGACTTCATCAGGCTCCTAGAGCTTGGTGTGAGCGTCTCTCAACTTTCTTGTTGAAACATGGATATAGAAGAGGCACAATTGACAAAACACTATTTCTTAAGAGGAATACCAAGGACATTATCCTTGTTCAGGTGTATGTGGATGATATTATTTTTGGTTCTACTAAAAAGGAATGGTGTGATGAGTTTGAACAACTGATGAAGGGCGAATTTCAGATGAGTGCTGTGGGAGAGCTTACATTTTTCCTTGGTCTTCAAGTCAAGCAACAGTCGGATGGAATCTTCATAAGTCAAGATAAGTATGTTCATGAGATCCTTTAGAAGTTTGATATGGATCCTCTTAGACCAGCAGCAGCACCTTATGAAGTTGCTAAAGTCAAACTCAAGAATGAGCCAGATCCTCCAGTAAATGTTCACATGTACAGGTCTATGATTGGCTCACTCATGTATTTGACTGCATCACGTCCGGATATCATGTTTGCAGTAAGTGCTTGTTCTAGACATCAGGTGGCTCCAGCGGTTTCTAACTTGAATGCAGTCAAGAAGATTTTCAAGTACATCAAGGCTCAAACCAAGCTAGGCTTGTGGTATCCTAGAGAATCACCTTTTGTTCTTGAAGAATATAGTGATAGTGACTATGCAGGTGCTAATAATGACAAAAAATCTACTACTGGTGGTTGTCAGTTTTTGGGTCGAAGACTCATTTCATGGCAATGCAAGAAACAGACGATCGTCGCTACTTCTTCAACATAAGCTGAATACGTTGCTGCTGCTAGCTGTTGTGGACAAGTTTTCTGGATCCAAAATCAGATGCTGGATTATGGGTTCAGTTTTATGAACACCAAAATTTTCATTGACAACCAAAGCACTATCTGCGTTGTGAAGAATCTTGTTTTTCATCAACGTACAAAACATATTGAAATTCGACACCATTTTATATGGGATGCCAATGAGAAGAAGTTGATACAGGTTCTTAAGGTTCATACGGATGATATTGTTGCTGATCTGTTGACTAAAGCCTTTGATGGTCATCGGTTCAACCACTTGATGGTTCACATTGGGATGGTCAATCCTTGAGACCTAGGATTGAGGGGAGGCTAAGCCTAAGGGGAGGCTTAGTGTACATATTTTCTTGCACAGTTTAACTTATTGGTAGATTTTAACAACAGATTGAATGGGTTCTTGTGGTGTGTGTTACTCCTAGTGGCGGATTTTGCTCACTTCTAGTGGTTGTCTTCCTTAATGGTTGACTTCTAGTCATTTCTGGTTGGCTTCTAGTGGATAAAAATCCTTCTTTGTCAAGTGCTGGTTGGCTTCTAGTCTTGGTTTGGGACACTGTTCACTTTGTTGACTTCTGTTGACCACATTATGCTTCTAGTGTTGACCATCATGCGTTTTGACTTTTAGTCAACGCATGCAAATTCTGGTATATATCCTCTTATTTAACTTTGGTAAATTGGGATTTGCAAATAATGTTATAAGGGGCAAGTGGTTACTTTGCATTAACTGCCTAATTTGAAAGCGCAACCCACATTATTAGGGGTCAATGAACAGTTACTAGACCATTGTTTATGGTCAATTACCCCCCTTGACTCGTTCATCACAATCATAACACACACACACGCTCCTACTCTCTCAAACCCTAACAAATCATCTTCCATTCCTTCTGATCAACATCAATGGCTGCTTTGGTCTATCAACCCGCTCACAACAAGGTCGCTTATCTAGGAGATGGTCCTAAACGTGATGGCTTCACAGACATTCTGGAGTTTATTGAGGCTTCTAACCTCAGGTATGCTTTTACTGTGTGCCCCATTGTTTATGATAGTGTGATTCGTCAGTTTTGGGATTCTGCTTCACTTGTGGCTGTGGTTGGTCGTCCACGTGAACTCCATGCTACCATTGATGGACGTTCTTATGTGGTTACTGAAGCTTCGATTAGGAGTTCCCTTCATCTTCAAGATGAAGGTGGTGTTGTTTCCATCCCCAATGCTGAGGTTTTGGAGGGGATGGCTGCTATTGGGTATAACCATGGGGGGAAGTTTAACTTCCAAAAGAATAGGGTTTCCCCGCAGTGGAAGCTTCTAGTGCACTTTTTGATTCATTGTTTAAGCCCCAAGTCTGGGAGTTGGGATGCTTTTCCTACTCCTTTGGCTACTGGTCTAATCTGCATAGCACAGGGTAGGGTGTTTAATTTCTCTCGCTATTTGTTTGATGGAATGGTTAGCAATCTGTCTAGTACCGGTTCTAGGAAGAAATTTTTAATGTATCCTAGGTTTTTACAACAGATACTTGTGTGTTTACCTCGTGATAGGGAGGAGTATGAGACCCCTAAGCTTACTGCTAAAGTGTACTATAATATGGCTCATGGGTTTAGAGGGGAGTGGAGGCCCCTTTTTGATGCAATGCTGGGCCTTGCTCAAGGTCCTCCTGATGTTGTTCCTCCGGCTGTCTAAGCCGAGGAGGAACATCCATTAGGTGATGACCCAATGGAGGAGGAGCATCCTACTGGTGGTGCATCTAATGTAATTGTGGAAGAGCCGGTTGAGGAGGTGGTGGTTGAAAGGCCATCCACTTTCAAGGCTGCCCCCTCTTCGATGCCACATTCGTCTCCATTTGTGGATACTCCCCCTCCTAGTCCTGTCCCTCACTCTTCTGATAAGCCTTATGGTTCTCGTGCTCATGATGATGACCCCTTTATTGCTTCTAGTTCCAATGAAGCCTTCCCAGACCCAAGACCTCTTGGTAGGAAAGCGGAGGAGCCTATTACACTTACTTCTTTGCTTGATCTAATGCATAGGTACCATGAAAGGATTCTTTCTTTGGAGGCAGATTTGAATCAACATCGTAAACTTACCAGGGAATTTGTTCTTCCCTTGGCTGCCCGGATTAAAGCTTTGGAGACACAACAGAGGCGAAGGAAGAAGCGTGTGGTTCAGTCTGATTCTGATGAGGAGATTGAAGATTTTGTGGAGGATGGCTTGGATTTGTTGGCGAAGGCTGCGTTTGCTGATAAGTCATATGATGATCTGCCGATTCCTCCTACTTCATCAAGCATCCCTTCTCCTGCTGCTGCCCCTACACCAAAGGAAGATGTTGTTGGTAATACTGCTGGTTCAACTGCTGGACCATCTCATGATCCAAAGGGGAAAGCCCCTATGACTGCTGCTCCCTCACCCCCTCGCAAGCGTACTCGTAGACAACTTGAGGAGGATAGGTTGGGTGAGGAGGCTGCCCAAAGAATGCTAGCGGAGATTGACCAAGCTGCTCGGGCTGAGGAGGAAGCTCTTCAGAAGCAGAGACGTGAACAGTTGCAGCATGATGCTATGCATTGGGACGATAATGATTGTATGCGGGTGCTCACTATTCTTACCTCAGATTATTCGCAATTTACTGCTCTCTTGGGTTTCGATGTGAATGAGCAGAATTGTATTCCTCGAGCTATGGTGTTAATGCGTAAGCAATTGTTAGCGCTTGCTGCTCAACTGCGTGAAAAATGAAAGAACAGGCCTTTGACGAAAACCCAGGAGAAAAAGTTGATGCAGCGGTATGTAAAGTATCAGTCGGCTGCTTATTTTACTGTTGGTTGGACATGGGAACGGGTTCGGGCATTGTCTTTTGATGAACTTAAGGCTCTTTATGAACGAATGATCAAGCGTTAGAGTACACCTGTTCCGGAGCGTTTCATCTATCGTCCTCCTCCACGAATGGTTCCTACTTCTCAACCTGCTGTTGCTCCTGGTTCTACATCTGATGCTCCTCTTGGTTCTGCTGGTATTCCATCGGTTGTTGATGTTTCTACTGCTGGTACCACACCTACCCCTTCGGTTGCTCCTCCTGTTTCATCTTCAGGTCCTACCACCACCACCACCACCTATGCTACCACTACCACCACCACCACCTATGCTACCACTACCACCACCACTACTACTCCTGCTATGGCACCACCATCACCACCCGTGACTGGTCCTTAACCTATTCCTTCTTCTGGTGTAGCTACTGTTGATCCTTTGGTTGGGCAAGGTATTGATTCTAATTCTGCTGATCCTACTCCTGCTGCAAAGGTAAAGGTTGAACCCTTGTCTGGTACTCCCACTCCTCTTCGTTCCATCCGCAAGCAGTTGGCTAGACGTGCTAAACGTGGCAAGTCTGTTCCTTATGAGAAACGTGCTCCCGAAAATCTTATTGATGTAGCTTCCGATAGTGACTCAGAGTTGCCAATGGGTAATGGGTCTCTTACTGGTTGGACGGTTAAGCCTTCCACAACTCTTCCTGGTACTTTCACCCATAGGATTACCATTAGTGATGGTTATGTTCGTTATGCTTCGGGTTTGCAAGGTATTTTTTCTTGGGCGGATCGTAAAGATCTTATGTCGTTGTATGGGTTCGTTGATGCTGGTATGCCTGTTCATCCTAGTGAAGTGCCCTCCTGGCCTGGTCTGCGTATGTGGGCTGATTTGAAAATGATGCTTGATTCCCCTCCACATGCTCCTCTTTCTGGTGTCTGGAAGGACCAGCCAACATTGGTTATCACGAGATGGAAGTTCACTGTTCCTGAGAGGTACAACCACGAAAGCCGAGAAGTGATCGTGGTACGAGAAGGAATGAACCACAAGAGTCCAATGATGAGGACACTCGTATGTCACCAAGTGATGGTGATGACGAAGGTACGAGTGCTCATTTCGGCTCTTCGAGTGACTCCACCCCATCTATGAACACTTTCATGGACGGGTTAGACCCTCTTGTTCCTCCCCCTCACTATGCCACTAGTCACCTTCCGGAAAACCTCTCACTTGAGCATGTTTATCGTTCAAACCTTCAAACACATGGTGAGTTACATGATTTTAGATTGGACCAAAGGGGAGCACTCAAGAGCATTGGGAAGATGATCAAGAGCTTTGGTAAGAAGAAGAAATGAATATTTGGTTATGGTACAAGGATTAACATGTTTGTGAACGTGTTTTGAAATGTTGAACAATTTCCTTTCTTTAGACTTTTTTATGTTTCTTGTTCTTAGAATTTGGTGTTAACTAACTAATACTTTGGGTTGGATTGCTTAATATTTTAATCCTTAGATGTTTATGTGATCGTTGTTTCGATTCACATATCTTTGTGCATTTCTCTTGTTAGTTAGCTTTCAAGATTTTCGTTTATTGTCTACTTTGTCTTGATATAGACTTGTGAAAAATATGAGGTTTTGAAAATTGCTGGAGGAACCTTTTTTTGAAGCTTCTGTCGACGGATCTTTAAATACCTGCGGTTCCTTAGTGATAAAGAACCGCAATCCTATTTAAGGATCCGCAGGCTCCATTTTCAACAGAATCTTTGCATTACACTGTTTTCTCTATATTTCTGTAACATTGATAAATTTTTTGCTAAAAACCAGCTTTTTCCTAATTTAGCCTACCTATTTTCATTATTCACCAAAATGATTTTAAACCCAATACTAGTTTGGATCACCTCCTTCCCGTCTTAAACCTCCCTTGTTTGATCTTCTTCTTCATCCCTCAAACCCTCTTCCAAACCTAGACATACAACCATGGTGTGCACAAGATTATCAAACTCCTCCAAACATTCCACATCCAAAAGAAACCTTAAGATCAAATTCAAGTTTCCTAAACTTGGGTCTCTATTTTCTCACACCCAAAAATGAGAGTTCTCTAATTCTCATTTCTTCATCTCCTTCACCACCTCTTGTACCATGCAAGACTAGTTCAACTCATGGTACTAACCATTCACATGGTTCTACCTTATCTTCATTTTAATCTAGAATGAATGAGTTGTCCTCACCCTTCACTCCTAGTCGTCTCTTGTATGGGAACCCTAAACCCCTTCAAAGCACTCCTATTGTGAATGACTGTGTTGAGTCTTTGATCACCTCACCTTTCACTCCACCTATTTCACCCATCTTACCATTGGACACCATGCCTCCTCCTCCTCCCTCAAACACTCCAATTTTGGGTGTTCCTGTTTCCCACCTCTTGGGTGATCCACACTTGTTTGATCTTCTCATGCACAATGGAACAAATTGTCTTTGTTGCTAAAACAACTTCTACCTCATTGATATCCTTAGGTTGGAGATGATTATGGCTCACATTAAGTTACAAAGCTTTTTGTTGAATTTATTTTCTAATCCTCCACCTCCTAGGAGATGAATGATGATTTTCTTAATAATTTTTTTTAATGAAAAATAAAGCCAAAGAAGATTATCTATCAAGAACTAGTTTTGTTAACTTTATAATAGTTAGTTGTGTTTCATTTCTTGTATTTCCTTTCCTTCATGAGTTTTCATGAACATGCGTTATGGATTTAACATTTGTGTGTTTCTATCTATGTGCTCGCACTAATTAACTTCAATTTATTTAAAATGGAACCTTAATCTATCACAACCTCTAAAACCTGACTAAAATTGAATCAAAATGTTATTTAAATATTTTGTCACCTTTTGTTAAGACACTCTTTGTGATTGTGTTGACTTTTATGCAACCAAAGCATATTCTAGTGCTAAAAGAGGTAAAAGTCCAAGATTTGCGATATTTTTGAAAAAAAGTCTTATATTCTCTCAAAACCTTGTAAAATCACATTTTTACATCTACTGTATGCGGATCCTTAAAGGCCACACGGTTCCTTATATATAAGGAACCGTAGGTTCTTTTAAAAACCGCGGACAACAAGCCATTTTTTGGCTCACTTTTGGTCTTTCTTCTTTGACCACAATCTTTTTCAAGATTCCTTGTTTGCCAATTTTGGCTAAACATTACTTAAAACTTTTTGTTTTCATTTCAAATCTTTGTCTTGTCTATTTTCTTTAAATTCTCTTCTTTTTGGGAGTTCTTCTCATCCCTCATAATGTCTAACTCCTCTAATCCTAAACTTGACATCTCTTTATCACAATCTTAGAAACCTAAAGCTTCTTATTCTAAGCTTTCCAAGAAACCAAAAATCTCGGCTCGACCCGTTTGGATCAAGAAGAACAAGGACCATAATGATTAATCTTGTCCCAAACCTTGCAAGACTTCCTCTTTCTCTCATATTGTGTATTGGAATGAGACTTTCTCAATCAATCCCGTTACCGGAGAAAGAGAAGTTCTTCCACCACCACCTAAACCTTACAACATACCACCTCTCAATGACCTCTCTTCTTCTCCCAAATCTCACTAGGCATTATAAAAAAATTTCTTATCCATTATCTCGCTCTCAACCACCACCTTCTCATCTTGATGGTCCTCCTCTATCTAACGACTTTGTTTTGCATCATGGAAGCTCGTGTGCTTGTTGTCGATTTCAACAAATTGAACTTGCTCATATGTATGACAAGTTAAATTTTCTTGAATTTATTCTCACTCGACCTCCTCTCAAAGTATTTGTTCCCATGAACAAATCTTGAATGATGCCTCGTTGTCTTATTTTTCCAATTAAAGCATACTTTGTGTTTTAGTTGTTTGAGTCAAATAAAAACTTAAGCAAATCTTGGAAGATTATCACTACTAGAGTAGTTTATGCTTATGTTGATTATGTGTTTCATTCAGTATTCATATTATATGTATGAATATTTCTATTGTATGTTCCTTCATATTTTTAGAATATGAAAGTTATGTGTGTTATTCCCTTACCCATCAATTCTTTGTAACACATTGTTTAGAGTAGATCATGGTTAAAACCTACAATTGTTTTTGGGTGGTTCCATCAATTGTAAGTTTCTAACCCTTTGTCATATTATCACTTCAATTGATATGGATGTTTTTTACCTCTATTCCACCAATTGAACTTTGATTTTGTCAAAACACCCTCTTTGGACATGCTTAGCAAATACTTACTTCTAATTTGAGATTTATATTCTTTCTCCCTAATAAGTGTGTAAACACTTATCCTTTTGCCACTAAAATCTATGAAAAACAAGACCTAATCATGTGTTTAATATCGTAAAAGTCGGAATTACACGTGGTTTTGTGTTTTTGTGTGAAATAGGTACAAAAGATCAAAAGGAAAGAAAACACGGGATTTCACGGTCAATTGTTGAAGAAAAGTCCAAGAAAGAGACAAAGACAAAGTCAAAGAACCAAAAGTGAACTCAAGATCACGAAAACCGAAAAAATCGACACGATTTTGAAGAAAAGATCAAGGAAGCCGAAATCGAGCTCGTTTTTAGTGGATTTAACCTTATGAAAGATATTTGGGCTTTGTGGGACCCACATATGCTTAATGGGCTTTTAAGCCAATTAATGAGGAGTTTTATACCTTTTGGGTCAAAACTTAATTCCTAGCCCATTTACAAGTTTTTAAACGAATGAATTTGGGTACAAAATGTCCAAGGCCCAAATAAATATGACGATGGAGTTTTTTGCATTAGGTTTAAATCTCAGTCAGAGCCCAAGTTAAAAAAAATATAGACGATTCAAAGTTTATAACTTTGGGGGTCAAAAGTTTGGTCAAAACTTATCCAACTCACCCACACGTTTATTAAAAACATTTTACCCACTCACACCTCACATTATTTTTACGATACAACCTATGCATTCACCCTCATCTCTCTCCCAAATAAACAGACACCACTTCCCTTAACCCTAATCAGTAAAAAATGGGTATCTTGTTTTATGAAGCGCGTGCAAATACACGTACCTTAAATAAATCCCCACCTTAATCGGAGATGCACTATGGTGGTCCTCATTTGACGTGGCTCATCCCCCTCCCCTAATTAGCCAATACAGCTCACTCCTCACCATCCTCTAATAAGAAGGTTCCACATCGGATGCAAAGTAGCACAAATTCCTCCAGGCTGGCGATCCGTGTGACCTTGGGTGTATTTTCCACCGCTGATTGAGGAATGAAGAAAGAGAGAAGAAAAGAGCGGCTATGATCATCTTCCTTGCTCACCAAGTTCATCAAGAAGGTTTTTAGGGTTTCCCTATAAAACCCCCCGCATTATGTAATGTGGTGTGCCTTTTTTTATTTTATTTTTATTATGCAAAAATAGTGTTCGATTAATTGTAATTTTCTTTTTCCAAGTATTGTACTCGATTTCAGTTATTAATAAAATTTTATTTCGGTTTAATTTTTGTCTCTTTAATTATTTAAATTTTATTGCAATCTAATCTTTATTCTGTTTTTAATTAATAATATAAAATAAAAGTGGTTCATAAATTTCTCCTACTAGGAAGTTTTTATAAAAGTTCTGTTTCGAAAGGGTTTTCTGTTTGTGGTTCGATAATTGTTGCTTGTGGATCGAATGATGGTGACGTTTGGGTAATAAGGTGGTGTTTGATTCGTTTCATAGACGGCTCAGCGTCGATCTACTGCTCAACGGTGTTCATCACAGGTTTAATCTCTATTTTATTTATAAGTTTTTTTTATTAATTAGTTTATTTATAATTATCTGCTTATGTTATTGATCTGTTTATGTTTATGTGGTTCGAGTTTGTTTTGTTTAAGTTGTGTTACTGTTTGGATTTAAGTTTGTTTAAGTTTTGGTTGGAAGTGCTTATTTTTAGTAGTGTTTGAATCTGCTTATTAACTTATCTGCTTATTGGTATAAGTTTTCTAGGATTAATTTGCTTATTTGAAGTTTAGAATTTGTTTTTTTATTTAAGTCTTTTTGCTTATTTAGTTTTTAACTATTTCATTGATATATTAGCTTATCTGATTTTGTATTGTTAGATTTTATCTTCTTAGGTTTGATTTGCTGTTTGCTTATTTTTCGTTTTGATCCGATTGCTTATTTTCTGTTTAGTCTAGTTGCTTATCTGATTTAATTTCATTTGCTGATTTGCTTATTTTTAAGTTTAAGAGTTAGCTGATTATTTTCTTGTTAGGACTTATTTAGGACTCATTTGCTTATTAGATTTCATTAAGTTTAGTTTCGGATTTGCTTATTGTTCTTTAGCTTTTTGTTGGTTTTGATCTTGCTGATCTGCATAAAGCAACAGACCCATTTGGTCTGTTTGTTTAATACATTCCAAAAAAATAAATTTATAAAAAAAGTCTCCAACCAGACTCGAACCTGCGACCTTCAGTTTAACTGCCATACGTCATAACCATCTCTTCTAGGACCTCTTTTGTGTTTTATTACGCGTTTAGTAATTAATTTAGGATTTATTTGAGCTGTCAGTTTATTTAAAGTAGTTTAATTATAAGTTTATGTTCAATTAATTTTATTTAAAAGTTTTTCTTTATAAGTTGTCTTTTATAAAGTTTTAAAAAAAAATAAAAAAAATAAAAAATAAAAATATTTTAATTACTTTTATAAATTTAAATTGTTTTATTTAAAATTAGTTTTTAAGATTAGTTTTAATTAATTTAGCTTTATATAAGTAATAGTTTTAAATAGATTTCATTAAAAGTTTTAGTTAAAAAATTAATTAGATTAATTAGATTTAAGTTTTATTTAAATTTAAAATAGTTTTTAAATTTGTTTAAATAGTTTTAATTAAGTATTTTTAATTAAAGATTTTTCTTTTAATTAGATTAATTCGTTTTTAATTAAATAGTTTTTATTAAAAGTTTTTAAAATACCAACAAGAGTTTAATTTACCAAGAACAATTAATCCACATTATAATTGGAGATCAATTCGAGTGAGTCGAGGAAACAAACTTAATTGCACAAAAAACTCAAACATTAAATTGGCGCCGCCGCTTCGCTCGTTACGATTGACGATTTTTCGTGAGAAGCTTTGGATTTTGGGATCCGTTCAATTTTGAACGTTATTTTCTTGTTAAAAAATCAAAACATAAAAAAAAACCCAAAATTTAAAAATACAAAAAAATAAAAAATCATCAAAAGCAAACTCTTTCATAAGAATTGCACCAAAAAAAAATAAAAAAAAATCCAAAAGTAATACTTTTCCTAAAGTATTACACCAAAAATATTACGTATTATTGTTATTTTTCTTGTTTCGATTTCTTTCGCTTTTTATTGTGAATATATATTTTTCTAAAAAATACAAAAAGATTTTTCTTTTACTATATTGTATTACGTAGAACAATCAATTTACCTACTTCCAAATAAGACCTTAGTTGGGATTTCATCACCTAACTATTGTATTCGAATCCTAAACGAGAAAAAAAGGGCAAAATAGATAAATACTAGTAAGAAGTTTGAACTCGATTTATACAAACTATAAGGTGGGTATAAGGCGACGCGCTATAAAAGGCCGTCTAAGGAAAAAGGTTTTTAAGTGCTTTGTGCCACCTCGTTTTCCCGCTTGCTTGTGCGTATATTGAGAGGGACGACCGATTATTGGTTTGCCAATTCAAGTAGTATTAAGTATATATTTTTGTAGCTTTTATTATTGCACCTCGAGAGGGATAATCCCTTTCCTGTCAAAGTCGACCGAGGTCTCCTACCTCATTCCTCAAGTTTTTAATTGTATGCGCACTCGCGCGCGTACATACATACCGATTGGGGTGTACCAAATACTTCTAATTCTTCCAAAAAGAAGAAGAAGAAAAACAAAAAGACCGTCAATCAAGCCGATCCTGAGAATCGAGCTTTGAACAACACGATGACAACGGATAATAGACCAATGATTGAGATTCTACAATCTCACGTTGAAGGAAACGAAGACGTGATTGTGGTGCCGGATATTGGAGCGAATAATTTTGAACTTAAAACGGGTTTTATTCAATTGGTTTCCGCTACACCATTTTTAGGCCATACTAATGATGACCCACACGCTCATATTAAACGTTTCATACAATTGGCAAACACCGTCAAATACAATGGGGTGCCACAAGAGGCCATTCGTTTACAACTCTTTCCTTTTTCCCTCGAGGGACAAGCCCGGATTTGGCTTGATAAGGAACCACCCCAAAGTATCACTACATGGATTCATTTAGAGACCAAGTTCATTAACTACTTTTTCCAACCATCACGGACCACTTCTTTAAGGAATGACATCATTACCTTTAAACAACAATATGGGGAAATGTTTAGTGAGTCTTGGGATAGTTTTAAGGAGCTTTTAAGAAAATGTCCACAACATGGTTTCACTAAAGTGCATCAAATCAATACGTTTTACAATGGTTTAACTCTTAATGACCAAGACTCACTTAATAGTGCCGCGGGGGGTAATATTCTTGTGAAGTCCATGAACGAGGATTGGGCAATAATTGAAAACAAGGCAAAAGTACAAACCAAGAGTGTTAGGGCTACTATGTCAAGTGCTAATTCTAGTGAGAGCGACAAGAGAATTGATAAGCTTACTTCGCTTGTTGAATCAATTGCTCTACAAACCGCTAATAATACCAAAGCCATCAATGGTAAAGTAAATGCCTTAAAAGAGACTTGTGAAATGTGTGAGACTTGTGGTGGACCACATTCGTATTTTAATTGTGACAAGGTTTACAATCAACAACAACAAGTTTATGCTTATAACACCAATGCCAATGAGAGGGTTCACTTTAAACCAAATGTTGATGTTAACAATTTATCTTATAAGAGTACTAATTATTTGGCTCCCCCGGGTTTTGTAGCTCTACAAAGACCACCCCTACCCGCCCAAAATAGGAACCAAGCTCCTCAAGGAGGAAATTTTCAAGGGAATACAAATCAAGGGAATTTTAATGGTCAAAATCAAGGTTTTCAAAATAATAAGTAAGGGTTTCATAATAACAACAGTTTTCAAACTCAATATCAAAACCAAGGTTTTCCTAATCAAGGGTTTAACAATCAAGGGCATAATCAAATGAACATGCAAAATCCTCAAATGGACTTGGTTCTACAAAAATTGACCGAACATGAGAGAATTATGAAACAAATGCAAGAGTCCACCGATAGGAAGTTCGTGCAAATGTTGCAAGCCTTTAAACCCCAAGGAGCCTTACCTTCTAATACCGAGATTAGCCCTCGTGCTAATGTGAGTGCTATCACTACTCGAAGTGGAGCCACTTTAGTGGGACCTTCCATCTCTTCGCCCATAAAGGAGAGACAAGGCTCGGAGGTCATAATGAGTAATCCTACTCCCCCTTCGGTGATTCCTCCCACTACCACTCCTAGTACTAGTTCTCCATTGCCCAAAGAGCCGAACCCTAAGGTTTTTAAATAAGCGAGTCCTTCTCCTTCTTAACCTTCAAAGTCTAAACCCAATATCCCTTATCCCTCTAGGTTAGACAAGGCTAAAGTGCTCACCAAAGATGACGTTCATGTTTCCAACTTTTTGAAAATGATTTCCAACGTGAATGTTAACATTAGCCTTATTGAAGCACTTGCTCAAATGCCTAAATTTGTGAAAATGTTCAAAGATTTGCTCAATAAGAAGGAAAAATGGTTGAGCTCGTGAACACTCGGTTAAATGAGAATTGTTCCACGATTCTTCTCAAAGAGCTTCCCGAAAAGCTAGGAGATCCCGGACGACTCGTTTTACCTTGCTCGTTTCCTCAAATTGATGATTGTATGGCTTTAGCGGATCTCGGCGCTAGCATCAATCTTATGCCACTCTCGGTATGGAAACAATTATCATTACCCCACCTTGTACCGACTCGCATGACTCTCGAGTTAGCTAATATTACTCTCGCATACCCTGTTGGTATTGCCGAAAACGTTTTTGTTCGAGTTGGTACATTCACTTTTCCCGTGGACGTTGTCGTCGTCGACTATGAGATGGATCCTCGTATTCCGTTAATACTTGGTAGACCATTCTTACATACCGGAAGAGCATTAGTTGATGTAGCCGAAGGGGAGTTAATTCTTAGGGTTAGGGATGAACAACAAGTTTTTAAAATAGGAAAAATCACAACTAAATCAAATGGAAAAGAGTCGGTCAATATGATTTATGTTCTTAATTATGATAATGAAGAGATTTTTATTAATCCTTTTGGAATTCAAAAGTCTAATCAAAATGATTTTGTGATAACTTCATCCCTTCCTTTAGAGCCTCAAATTTTTAAAACTCCTATTTATGATACTTATAGTGATGACACTTCTTTAAGTGATCACACTATCTTCGGTTTAGACGACCCATCTTTTGACCCACCCAATTTTGACCCACCCATTTTTGATACACCAATCTTTGATAAATACGATGATGACACTTCTTTAAGTGATCTCATTATTTTTGATGACCCACCTCATGATCTTAATGTACCTCATATCTCTATGAGCGATTCTTCCATTATGGAAACTCCTTTTGACTTTTATACTCCAATTTTAGAAGTCATGACTTTCGAGGAGGATCCTACACTCTTAGAGATCATTCCTACTTTAGAGGATATTCCATTTGAGGAGGATTTAGATATCTTTCTAAATACCTTTTTTCCTCACGAGGATGAGTTTTCCTATGACTCTGATGATACTTATGTTTTCACATCAAGTTTGGAAGAGGACGACTCCCCCACTTTGGATTATGATGACATTTTGAGCTTTAATGTCAACACCTCTTGCTATTTTCCCATTAAGGAACCGGTTTTTGATCGCGGAATAGAGACATTTGTGCTATCATTACCATATCACCATACCAGCCTTTCATTTAAAAGATCGTTGCCTAAGGATACCCCACTTTTCTTTGCCTTATGTGATTTTACCACCTCGGGGTTTAATTCCTTTAGTGATGGAAATTATGTGTTTGACCCGGGTGGAATTTTTCATGGGGTATTCCTTATTTGACTTTGTTTCACCCTTTATCATGGAGAGATTTTCCTCCCTTGGAAATCTCGGTTTTTCCACGATTTTTCCCATTTAAATGAAGATATTTGGGAAATCGAGTTGAGCTAGAGACTCGTGATAAATAAATCAAGCATCGTTTAACTAGGTTAGATTTTTGACTTTTCCATCCTTTCCACCCTTTTTCACCTTCACCCATTTCCACCAATAAGTGTAGGGGGGAGCCAAGTAGGTTGTTTGTGTGTTGTGATGTTGTGCAGGGACATGTGCTTTCAAGATCCACTTTTGGTGCTTTTGACGCGACCCGTGATCCCGTGTACCCGGTTTCTTCGTTAAGTTTTTGCTATTGTGATTCATACTTGTATATAAATAAGTTGAATAAATGTAATCACTTTAGTTGTCTCTTCCTTAGCTCGATTTTAAACAACGTACTCAATGTCCTAAGTGTAGGGGAGTTTATTCTCCCACATGCTTAAACATTGAGGACAATATTTATATTAAGTGTAGGGGGGACTTCTGTCGAATTTTAGTGGGCTTTTCCATGAATTTGACCTCATTTAACCGGAAAATTTAATTTTTCAACGTTTTTCAAATTTTTGATCTATTTTGGCCTAGTAGTATTTTCATTTATTTTCTTTCCTTTTGTCATCGCATCGTATTTATAAATTCCATTTCAAGAATAAAGTCAAAAATAAATAAAATGGTTTTAGCAAGTTTAGATGTCTTTGATATATTAGGCCCGTCGTGAATATTTTGACTCAACCCGAGTTTACTTATCCAAGTTTACTCTAGCTAGTATCCTTAACCATATGGACCTTAATTGGTTTATTAGGCTAAGCATCCACGAGTCTCATTCCTTGAGATTTTAAATTGTGGAGAACGAGAGATGATAGAGTTGATAATAAGTTTAAGGGTTAATTCTTATTTATATGAGTTTTTGTGGCTCTTTCTTCCCGCTTGTATATTTAATTGTTTAATAAATGAGGATTTTTGCGGTGTAGATTAGATATCTTAGCTCTTAGCCAAATCTTTTATCTCCTTGTAATTAAAGCATGAACACATTGAGGGTGCCAGCGTTGTGGACTTCTGACTAAGGTGTCTCATAACCACTAAGTAGGAGGTATTCAGACCATGGGACCGCGGAATTTGGCCTACTATATATATCATAAATAAGAAAGAATAAGATTAAAACATGACCTCAAGGAGCCTTAGGGTGCGGGGCATGTAGCACGAACCTTGTCATTAAAGCCTTAGGGTGTATGACATGGTAAGTGTTGAATAAAAATTGATCAAAGAATCAATTCCCTTGTTTATCGTTCAAGGAGCCTTAGGGTGTGGACAATAGATGAGGAGCATTTTTACATCTTAAAGAGTCTAAGGGTATATGATGTGAACTTGCTAAACTCCACATAAAGTCTACATGACTTTAGAGGAATAATTAATAAGTAGTACTATTGGCCAAATTTTGGGTCCGGGAATTTATTCCCCAAATCGTGTTAAATTATCCTTGATGTGGGCTTACTTTAGTGACAACGTTTTTGAGGACAAGGTTAGGTTTTGAGTGTCGGGTTTGCACCGTTTTGCCTTAATTTTTGGACTAATAATTATCAAATAAGTCAAATGAGCCTACGGGTGAATGACAATCCTTAAAAGCTAGAGATACAACTTAGGAATTGGAGAAAGAGTATAACACAATTGTCTTATATAAGTGGTTTTAACTTAAGAACTTATGGTGAACAATGATCTCGTTTTTAAGCCTGGTATGGGGAACGTGAAACTTGAGGGTGATTAATATTCATGACACCAAAGCCCTAATTTAAGTCTTAGATTTCTTTACGAGTTTCTTCCATCAAATAATTTCCAAGTTAATAAATTGTTATAACTTTTGTTTCTTTTAAAGTTTTTATCTTTTCATCGTAGTAGTAATAGTATATCTTAATAAAGGCCATGATGGGTTAATTATGAGAAAAATATAACTTTATGCTTTAAAATTATGCATTGCATGGGGTCATTGCAATGGTCAAGTGTAGGGGATTTAATAAGTTTGTAAACACTTATCCTTTTGCCACTAAAATCTATGAAAAATAAGACCTAATCATGTGTTTAATATCGTAAAAGTCAGAATTACGCGTGGTTTTGTGTTTTTGTGTGAAATAGGTACAAAAGTGTGAGAACCCGTACTTTCCCAGCATTATTTTATTCTTTTTATTCGTGTTTTTTGAATTTTCCAACGTATTACGTTTTCTTGAATACTTTATATGTAAATCATGAGATTTTTAAATTTATACTTTTAAGTATTATTTTGTTCATTGACAATGCTTCATATGAAATTATAAATTTTTATTTTATTTTTCCATATTTAAAATTAAATCAAAGATTTTGATTTAAAATCACCCGCGCGCGTTTTACAACGAGTTTATTCAAAAACAATGTACAACGAAAATTCCTAGTGATCGCGATACCGACGGATGCCCAAAAGTTTAAGTTTATTTATCGATTGTTTCGATAATTAATACTTTCGACGATTTCGTTTTAATTACGTATTAAGTCGTGTCGGGAAATCATATAATCATTTTTATGATTCATTGAAACTTTTGAAAAGTATTTTTACGAAACTCGAGCCCCGTAAATATTTTCAATATTTACCAATAACCATTTTTCTACCCTTTAAAACTATTAATTGTTTTTAAGTCCACAAGTTTCAAACTTGGCAAGATTGGTCCCTCCACTTAAACCACCATATAAAAGCCCATTTTTCTCCCACTAACTAACACATACAGTATTTAAAAAAAATCACCATCCTCCTCTCCCCACCCCTTTTTGCCGTGAGCTTCACCACCACAAAACACCATCAACCACCTTGATTCATTCAAAACTAAAATAAGACCCATTCTTAGAATTGAATGGTGATTCTTTTGATACTAAATTCAAACACATGCATCAACATTCAAGAAACTTTATAATTCCATGATGGATTTGTGTTTTGATCATCTTGCATGTAAGGTTTTTGGTAAGATTATCATGTTTTGATCCTTAAAAGTCTTGTTTTTAAACTTTGATTTTGTTAGATTTTACATGCAAGTGTTTTTAGGAGTGTTTAGATGATGGGTATGATAGTATAGTGATCCTAGAGGTATGGGAATAAGTGGATTTGGTTGAAAATTTGATTTGTCATGTTTTCTAAAAAGCTAATTTAGGACAGCAGCCTTAAACAGTATGTTTCGTGGGTTTAAGGTCTGTGAAAGGCTAAGATTATTTGAAATTGTTGTAGAGTTTTCCAAGACGGTCGTTTTGGTATAAGATAGAGCTTCTAAGTCATTACGAGTCAAAAGTTATGCTAGTTTTAGTTTTCGTGTACCGGGAGACGCAAGTCGGCACAATCCGAAATTGTGGCTGATTTTGGGTCGACTCTCAGGGACTTTAGGCTTAGTTAGATAAATGTATCTACTGATTTTTAAAGTTTACAAACTGAGTTTGATGATTTTAGTAGTGGTTTCAAAAGACGGATTATCGAGTTAGCACTTTTAAAGTGGTCCAAACGGTTTTACAAAACAAGTGCACAAATCTGTCCCAAATTTGTAGTCGAGTAAAGTGTTGAGCTGATGGATTTTAAAGTGTGAACTTTGGCTCAAATTTTGTTGAGGTCTTATACAGGTTATAAGTGACCTTGACACCAATTTCCATGTAAAACGGACAAGTTTAGATAGGGTAGTTCGGTGTGTACATTCGGGGTGTACTTGCTGATTTTATTTTGGACACTTAGTTCAATGCTCGTGTTGCGTGAGTTTGAGTATTCACCATCGGACATGGTGACTTACTCAAGTGCTTAGTCATTATATAAATGACTTAGCTACTGGTCCAAATAAGGGTAAAGGATAGTTTGACTTGGCGTCGTATGACGGGTCATTTTCAATTGTTCAAGTGTTTTAACGTGTAACGTTGGATAAATGTATTCATTTGATTCGTGTCAATGGTTTTGAAACATGAGTACTTTGAAAACAATTGAGTCATATTATATATGGTACATATCGATACTTGAGTTCGAGTCTTAACGCGCGCCTTATTTTGATAGGTTGCGGTTTTCGTGTTTCCCGGACATCCATATCGTCGGTGATCGTCTACCACTACCGTTTCTACTCAGTTGCTGAGTACCGTGATTGACTTACCTCGTGGCTAAGGTGAGTTCATAGCCCCTTTTTACTTATACATGGTTTCTAAACACGTGGTGAGATTTTACATGGTGGAACACAACCATTTAAAAACTGTATGCTATCCAGAACGTGTATGCTTTCCAGACTTTCATTATTATTATTGCTTTTTAGTCTTTAGCCTTAAGTTTCCTCTCCTGATCATGAATCGTTAATTTCGAGTACTAAGCGCGAATGTTGTGGGTGGATCCATCGGGATTGACAATCCCCGTCTCAAGTACCTTGATGCACTGATATTCGTTTATTTACTTGAGTATTTAGGCTGAATACTCCCTAGAGGAACTTACATTGAGTTAAGCTTCGGTTCCTGAACTGAACAACAATAATAATGGTTTTGAACTATGGTTGACGTATATAACCATACTCCACAATACTTGTTTTACAACTGAATGCTTGTGTTCCACACCTTTACTGCTAAACCTATGAATATCACTCAACTTTATGTTGACGATTTTACATGTTTAATCTCAGGTATTATACTTAGCTTTGCTTGGATGAGAGTCTGCAGGATATTATCGCAGCTTGGAGATTTCTGTGATGCTTTTGAAAGATTGGTTTTATATAAACTATCAGAAGTTTATTTAATCTTTTGGGCAACTTTATGTTATAAATCGAGACGAAATAATATAATTTTCCGCTTTTAAAACTCTGGGACCTATGTTTTAAAAACTCTGACCTTTTATGATGTAATGTACATGTTTTTATTTCGTCAGCTTTGTATGAACTGCAATTCATTGTTTCTTGTACTATGACGTGTTACCCCCTCGTTGCCTAGTTGTTCCATGTCAGATTTTGGGGGTCTCACAGAGTGGTATCAGAGCGATGGTTATAGGGAACTGAGTCATTTTTCAAAATTTTAGTCTATAACCGAAAGTTCAAATATTTTATTGTTCCTAAGTGTCAAACACAGAATCTGCCAATGTTTTTCGATATCTGCGCGGGTAACTCTCTAATCCTTATTATTTACTTTTAATTATCGTTGTAGTGTTTCATCTCTTGATTTCATTTTGAAATATTACTTCACTTTAATGACGATAATTACTATGTCTTTTCAAAGCCTTGGTGCTTCATGAACTATCATTGGTTATTACTTGATTACATATGCTCTTACTGCATATCTTGAATTCTTGTTCTTGTGAACTGATCTTGTTACGATGATTTCATGTTGTTATGACGTTACATACTTGTATTCAGAGCGCGTGTACTGCCAACTTTTCATGCTCAATTTTTCTGAGTACTATTGCTATTTCATTTATGCGTGATACGACTGACTTTATATGCTCGTTCGTTTTGAACCGCCTGTTTTTCTCGACTCGCTGATACATGTTGTGCATACTCTCACGATACCATTGTTCGGGATTGAATAAGTGTTGTTTTCGATGAATTTCTGATTTTCATTCTACTACCGTGCGTGTTGCTTTCATTGTTTATTTCCCTTAAAATATCTACTTAGATACGCAGATTTTCTTTCTGACCATTCATAATTGAATGTCTAGTCTATAGACCATTGTGTAGCTCAATGTGTCTCCCAGAAAGACTAAAGGACATCGTGTGAGTCTCACATCTCGAAGAATTCGTTGAATCAGTGTTGAATAATATTGTGGGTTTTCATAATCTTGATTTACCTTTACGCCACCGTTTTACACGACACTTGTACATGGATTACATATTACTTCATTGACCATTCTACGTTTCGATTTCAACTTAGAACATCCGTTGTACCTTGAACACATGATCGTCATTTATTATGTGACGATTGTTTGGAATACGATTCTACTTGTATCCTCCCTTTTTCATTAAACCTCCTCGCCTCAGGAGTGTGACTTGTTAATATTTTGTTTCTTTCTTGGTATGTCTTGTGATATTTGAAAATCACGCTGCCAGGAGACCTTCCTACATTGCATCTTGCAGTCGAAGACACGGATAATATGCGTCGTTTTTTATCTCTCAGATTACCGTTGGAATTTTTGAACCATTTCCATATTGTGTTTTCTTTACATCATTAATTACACGACATATTCTCTTTCGTCTTTATGGAATCCACAAGTCTTGTGTGTACATTAATTCTGAGTTACTGTGAAATTTAGATTTAATTTCAAGCTGTGCCGAGAAAATATTTTTATAACTTTAGACATAAAAATATATAATTCTACATGTTGAGACGTCCGTTTAGGACATAAAATTTGACCAGTAAACTTTAAAATCGAGCAAGTTACCCTCATTTGAGATTGTAAAATCTATGAAGTTATTTTCTGAATAATGCTAAAATATCATTTTGCTGACAGATTTAATGCAAGGGTATTTTCGTCCATTTTTAATCCGTTTCAAGTATCGGGTAACACTAGAAAGTTGTTCAAAACACTGTTTTACATCGAAATGCATTAGACTTTGAGTCTTAGAATATCATTTAGTGAGTTAATTGGTCTAGTCAAACCCAAAAGTCAAAGTTGACTAAACAGGTTAAAACTGATAGAAGTTAAAAACATGGATTGAAGCGTTTTTGAGTTCGTTTGAGCTCGTAAAACTTTAACTAATGATATTTTGCAAACTAAAAACAAGGATTGCGTTTGAATCAGTATAAAATAGTAACTTTGAGTTCGGTCATACATGTGCGTAGATCTTGAACTTTTGAAATTCGGTAACTTCCTAATATAGAAACTTTTCGGTGTGATCGTACTATTTGTTAACTGATGTTCTACTTTCTGAAAAGTGTATTTTTGTCAAATGAATTACGATGTGCACATACGGATTCCTTTATCCTTTCTTTTACATATGACTTATTTGTCATTCTACATTGTCTTTCTTTGCTTCTATCGTACCACTGATTTGGACCGAGGTTGAAGATCTTGCTTTCGTATCGTTCGTTACCATCATGACACGTGTCTCATGACGATTCCTGCTAAAACCTCTTGAAACCTTATCACCTTGTAACCATTTCGTTGACTGACTTGAACTACTCCTAATTTCCCTCTTGTAACCCACTCGCTACTTTGTAAACTATTGTCATGTTACCATATAAACTTAAACTGGTCTTGTTTGCGAATCATTTTACAAAGGTTTCATTTGGGCTTTCTTAAATAATTGAATGCTATCTTATAAAATTAATTTATATTAATTTTACAATGTATTCTCACCAATTGTTCTACATTGGTCTTGTTATTTGTAACAATAACATGGTTGATTTAAATATGTAGCCAATAACTTAGTGGCGAAAAGTTTCATATGTTCTTTTGATTCCTGTTTTTACAGATGCTCTTATATACATATTTTAAATCATATGATATGTAATACTGGTTTGACGAAGCTGAGCATCACATTGCAAGTCCTAAATTATGCATGGCCTGATCACCTATGCTTAATTTAGAAGGAGCCATGCAAGGCCGAATAGTAGTCACCTTAAATATTTAACCAAGAATCAACTTTTTAATATGTTCCTTAAAAAGTTAGATAAATAAAGTTTAGAAAACTTTTACTCCTAATGCGAGTATCAACAGTTCACAACATACACATATAAACCCTTATCTTTTCTTGAACAAAGTACATGCCTCAAGTATAGATTTCCTTACTCAGCGATCTTTGCTTTACTTGTTACCTCATCATCCTCATGATACAATTTTCGTTACCATTTGCCTAAATTCTTACCATTGATACCAGACTTGAAAGTTTCAACGTTGTTATGCTTCTATGATCGACCATCTCTATCTATCTTGGTAGAACTACGAAACGTCTCTGGACGCGATTAATAATTTATGACTGGACGTGAACGATGATTTCGTGTAATTGTCATGATATGTGTTAAGACACTATCTCCTTGAAAAATTCATTCGTGTGAACCATGTATTGATTTTGCCTTTCATTGTTAATGTTGTTCATCTTACTGGAACTTCTCTCAATTGACTTCTTAAGAATTTTCTTTGATTCGAAAATTCGTTGTGTGGCTTTTCTCTTTCGATCGTATGTCGACCACCGAGAACTTAATAAGTCGTTATTGGTGACGCCAACCGCACTGGTGAATTAATCTTGCTGAATCCTTTGTTTCTTATTGTCCTTATCATCGATGCATCTATTCTATCACGCTTGTTAAGAATTGATACGATTTTGTTCTATTCCTTTGTGTTATCGCTCGCATACAGATTGTTGACCTTTATATGATTCATATTCGTTGCTGTCTTGTCACCTTTTGAAACCAGAAACTGTTACGTGTTTATCATTTGATATCTTAAACACTTTCTTGAATTTCTAAAAATTATTATTAATTTTTAAAGAACGTTTTATACATTTTATCTAATGTTTAAATTACCAAAATAACTGTTTCAAGTTAAGTACCGGATCTATACATCCTCTTTGGTAAATTTATAACTAGTATTAAAAAAGGATATCAAGCTGTATCTTTTAAAGTATTTGATTATATCATACCTTACTGTCAACCTAATGAAATTATTAAATTAATTTATAATTTCTAACAATGATTCTAAATGACCAGGAAAATCTGATTTTCTCTAATGGTAACGATAAATTTGAGTTTCTAACAGAAATTTCATACAGTCACCCAAAAGTTCTTAAGCCGATCAGGATAACTATTGTGAACTGTTCTACTTTTGCTTTGAAAATTATGATCAAGAAAAAGAATTGACAACTGTTTACTCACTCATTTTATATAGAGTTTGATTTTTAATCACTACACCTGGTAAAATTTTTCTTTTAATTAAGAAAGTATTTAAACTGAGTTTTAAAGTAATACCAAAATATTAGACAACTGATTTTGACAGATTGTATTTTAAATGATCATATGTTATTCATTTTTCCCTTCTATTTCGCTTGAGACTAGATTCTTACATTTTAAGATTGTCACGATTTACAATTGCACGATTTGCGACCCCTTGTTGATTTACCAATCCTGATTCATTTTAACACACCTTGTTCGTTTAAGCGATTCTCGTGTTCATTCTTGTTAGTTTATCGTACGTATTTCCAACAATTCTATCTCTTGAATATTTCTCCGTACTGGAGCGTAGTGAGCTCCAATTCTTAAGGTTCGCCGTGATGCAGAAATTACCTGGGAAGCAATGAAATCGTTCTCCACTTTGTACCTCCTCTTGTTTGCATCTTCTACTGTTTTCAGGAGAACTCTGGGGACCAGAGTTCCTTTAGGGGGGAAGACTGTGAGAACCCGTATTTTCCCAGCATTATTTTATTCTTTTTATTCGTGTTTTTTGAATTTTCCAACGTATTACGTTTTCTTGAATACTTTATATGTAAATCCTGAGATTTTTAAATTTATACTTTTAAGTATTATTTTGTTCATTGACAATGCTTCATATGAAATTATAAATTTTTATTTTATTTTTCCATATTTAAAATTAAATCAAAGATTTTGATTTAAAATCACCCGCGTGCGTTTTACAACGAGTTTATTCAAAAACAATGTACAACAAAAATTCCTAGTGATCGCGATACCGACGGATGCCCAAAAGTTTACGTTTATTTATCGATTGTTTCGATAATTAATACTTTCGACGATTTCGTTTTAATTACGTATTAAGTCGTGTCGGGAAATCATATAATCATTTTTATGATTCATTGAAACTTTTGAAAAGTATTTTTACGAAACCCGAGCCCCGTAATATTTTCAATATTTACCAATAACCATTTTTCTACCCTTTAAAACTATTAGTTGTTTTTAAGTCCACAAGTTTCAAACTTGGCAAGATTGGTCCCTCCACTTAAACCACCATATAAAAGCCCATTTTTCTCCCACTAACTAACACATACAACATTTAAAAAAAAATCACCATCCTCCTCTCCCCACCCCTTTTTGCCGTGAGCTTCACCACCACAAAACACCATCAACCACCTTGATTCATTCAAAACTAAAATAAGACCCATTCTTAGAATTGAATGGTGATTCTTTTGATACTAAATTCAAACACATGCATCAACATTCAAGAAACTTTATAATTCCATGATGGATTTGTGTTTTGATCATCTTGCATGTAAGGTTTTTGGTAAGATTATCATGTTTTGATCCTTAAAAGTCTTGTTTTTAAACTTTGATTTTGTTAGATTTTACATGCAAGTGTTTTTAGGAGTGTTTGGATGATGGGTATGATAGTATAGTGATCTTAGAGGTATGGGAATGAGTGGATTTGGTTGAAAATTTGATTTGTCATGTTTTCTAAAAAGCTAATTTAGGACAGCAGCCTTAAACAGTATGTTTCGTGGGTTTAAGGTCTGTGAAAGGCTAAGATTATTTGAAATTGTTGTAGAGTTTTCCGAGACGGTCGTTTTGGTATAAGATAGAGCTTCTAAGTCATTACGAGTCAAAAGTTATGCTAGTTTTAGTTTTCGTGTACCAGGAGACGCAAGTCGGCACAATCCGAAATTGTGGCTGATTTTGGGTCGACTCTCGGGGACTTTAGGCTTAGTTAGATAAATGTATCTACTGATTTTCAAAGTTTACAAACTGAGTTTGATGAGTTTAGTAGTGGTTTCAAAAGACGGATTATCGAGTTAGCACTTTTAAAGTGGTCCAAACGGTTTTACAAAACAAGTGCACAAATCTGTCCCAAATTTGTAGTCGAGTAAAGTGTCGAGCTGATGGATTTTAAAGTGTGAACTTTGGCTCAAATTTTGTTGAGGTCTTATACAGGTTATAAGTGACCTTGACACCAATTTCCATGTAAAACGGACAAGTTTAGATAGGGTAGTTCGGTGTGTACATTCGGGGTGTACTTGCTGATTTTATTTTGGACACTTAGTTCAATGCTCGTGTTGCGTGAGTTTGAGTATTCACCATCGGACATGGTGACTTACTCAAGTGCTTAGACATTATATAAATGACTTAGCTAATGGTCCAAATAAGGGTAAAGGATAGTTTGACTTGGCGTCGTATGACGGGTCATTTTCAATTGTTCAAGTGTTTTAACGTGTAACGTTGGATAAATGTATTCATTTGATTCGTGTCAATGGTTTTGAAACATGAGTACTTTGAAAACAATTGAGTCATATTATATATGGTACATATCGATACTTGAGTTTGAGTCTTAACGCGCGCCTTATTTTGATAGGTTGCGGTTTTCGTGTTTCTCGGACATCCATGTCGTCGGTGATCGTCTACCACTACCGTTTCTACTCAGTTGCTGAGTACCGTGATTGACTTACCTCGTGGCTAAGGTGAGTTCATAGCCCCTTTTTACTTGTACATGGTTTCTAAACACGGGGTGAGATTTTACATGGTGGAACACAACCATTTAAAAACTGTATGCTATCCAGAACGTGTATGCTTTCCAGACTTTCATTATTATTATTGCTTTTTAGTCTTTAGCCTTAAGTTTCCTCTCCTGATCATGAACCGTTAATTTCGAGTACTAAGCGCGAATGTTGTGGGTGGATCCATCGGGATTGACAATCCCCGTCTCAAGTACCTTGATGCACTGATATTCGTTTATTTACTTGAGTATTTAGGCTGAATACTCCCTAGAGGAACTTACATTGAGTTAAGCTTCGGTTCATGAACTGAACAACAATAATAATGGTTTTGAACTATGGTTGACGTATATAACCATACTCCACAATACTTGTTTTACAACTGAATGCTTGTGTTCCACACCTTTACTGCTAAACCTATGAATATCACTCAACTTTATGTTGACGATTTTACATGTTTAATCTCAGGTATTATACTTAGCTTTGCTTGGATGAGAGTCTGCAGGATATTATCGCAGCTTGGAGATTTCTGTGATGCTTTTGAAAGATTGGTTTTATATAAACTATCAGAAGTTTATTTAATCTTTTGGGCAACTTTATGTTATAAATCGAGACGAAATAATACAATTTTCCGCTTTTAAAACTCTGGGACCTATGTTTTAAAAACTCTGACCTTTTATGATGTAATGTACATGTTTTTATTTCGTCAGCTTTGTATGAACTGCAATTCATTGTTTCTTGTACTATGACGTGTTACCCCCTCGTTGCCTAGTTGTTCCATGTCAGATTTTGGGGGTCTCACAAAAAGATCAAAAGGAAAGAAAACACGGGATTTCACGGTCAATTGTTGAAGAAAAGTCCAAGAAAGAGACAAAGACAAAGTCAATGAACCAAAAGTGAACTCAAGATCACGAAAACTGACAAAATCGACACGATTTTGAAGAAAATATCAAGGAAGCCGAAATCAAGCTCGTTTTTAGTGGACTTAACCTTATGAAAGATATTTGGGCTTTGTGGGACCCACATATGCTTAATGGGCTTTTAAGCCCATTAATGAGGAGTTTTATACCTTTTGGGTCAAAACTTAATTCCTAGCCCATTTACAAGTTTTTAAACGAATGAATTTGGGTCCAAAATGTCTAAGGCCCAAATAAATATGACGATGGAGTTTTTTGCATTGGGTTTAAATCTCAGTCAGAGCCCAAGTTAAAAAAATATAGACGATTCAAAGTTTATAACTTTGGGGGTCAAAAGTTTGGTCAAAACTTATCCAACTCACCCACACGTTTATTAAAAACATTTTACCCACTCACACCTCACATTATTGTTACGATACAACCTATGCATTCACCCTCATCTCTCTCCCAAATAAACAGACACCACTTCCCTTAACCATAATCAATAAAAATTGGGGATCTTGTTTTATGAAGCGCTTGCAAATACACGCACCTTGAATAAATCCCCACCTTAATCGGAGATGCACTATGGTGGTCCTCATTTGACGTGGCTCATCCCCCTCACCTGATTGGCCAATACAACTCACTCCTCACCATCCTCTTATAAGAAGGTTCCACATCGGATGCAAAGTAGCACAAATTCCTCCAGGCTGGCGATCCGTGTGACCTTAGGTGTATTTTCCACCATTGATTGAAGAATGAAGAAAGAGAGAAGAAAAGAGCGGCTATGATCATCTTCCTTGCTTACCAAGTTCATCAAGAAGGTTTTTAGGGTTTCCCTATAAAACCCCCCCTCATTATGTAATGTGGTGTGCCTTTTTTTATTTTATTTTTATTATGCAAAAATAGTGTTAGATTAATTGTAATTTTCTTTTTCCAAGTATTGTACTCGATTTCAGTTATTAATAAAATTTTATTTCGGTTTAATTTTTGTCTCTTTAATTATTTAAATTTTATTGCAATTTAATCTTTATTCTGTTTTTAATTAATAATATAAAATAAAAGTGGTTCATAAATTTCCCCTACTAGGAAGTTTTTATAAAAGTTCTGTTTCGAAAGGGTTTTCTGTTCGTGGTTCGATAATTGTTGCTTGTGGATCGAATGATGGTGACATTTGGGTAATAAGGTGGTGTTTGATTCGTTTCATAGACGGCTCAGCGCTGATCTACTGCTCAACGGTGTTCATCACAGGTTTAATCACTATTTTATTTATAAGTTTTTTTTATTATTTAGTTTATTTATAGTTATCTGCTTATGTTATTGATCTGTTTATGTTTATGTGGTTCGAGTTTGTTTTGTTTAAGTTGTATTACTGTTTGGATTTAAGTTTGTTTAAGTTTTGGTTGGAAGTGCTTATTTTCAGTAGTGTTTGAATCTGCTTATTAACTTATCTGCTTATTGGTATAAGTTTTCTAGGATTAATTTGCTTATTTGAAGTTTAGAATTTGTTTTTTTTACTTAAGTATTTTTGCTTATTTTGTTTTTAACTATTTCATTGATATATTAGCTTATCTGATTTTATTTTGTTAGATTTTATCTGCTTAGGTTTGGTTTGCTGTTTGCTTATTTTTCGTTTAGATTCTATTGCTTATTTTCTATTTAGTCTAGTTGCTTATCTGATTTAATTTCATTTGGTGATTTGCTTATTTTTAAGTTTAAGATTTAGCTGATTATTTTCTTATTAGGACTTATTTAGGACTCATTTGCTTATTAGATTTCATTAAGTTTAGTTTTGGATTTGCTTATTGTTCTTTAGCTTTTTGTTGGTTTTGATCTTGCTGATATGCATAAAGCAACATACCCACTTGGTCTGTTTGTTTAATACATTCCAATATATATATATATATATATATATATATATATATATATATATATATATATATATATATATATAAAAGTCTCCAACCAGACTCGAACCTGCGACCTTCAGTTTAACTGCCATACGTCATAACCATCTCTTCTAGGACCTCTTTTGTGTTTTATTACGCGATTAGTAATTAATTTAGGATTTAATTGAGCTGTCAGTTTATTTAAAGTAGTTTAATTATAAGTTTATGTTCAATTAATTTTATTTAAAAGTTTTTCTTTATAAGTTGTCTTTTATAAAGTTTAAAAAAAATTAAAAATAAAAATAAAATAAAATTCTAATCACTTTTATAAATTTATATTGTTTTATTTAAAATTAGTTTTAATTAATTTAGCTTTATATAAGTAATAGTTTTAAATAGATTTCATTAAAAGTTTTAGTTAAAAAATTAATTAGATTAATTAGATTTAAGTTTTATTTAAATTTAAAATAGTTTTCAAATTTGTTTAAATAGTTTTAATTAAGTATTTTTAATTAAAGATTTTTCTTTTAATTAGATTAATTAGTTTTTAATTAAATAGTTTTTCTTAAAAGTTTTTAAAATACCAAAAAGAGTTTAATTTACCAAGAGCAATTAATCCACGTTATAATTGGAAATCAATTCGAGTGAGTCGAGGAAACGAACTTAATTGCACAAAAAATACATACATTACTCCCTCTCAAGTTACTTAGTAGGTAGTGACTATATATACATTGGTGTTTCTTTTCTCTCTACTAATCTTTGTGTAGCATGTCTCCTTAGCTCATTCACTTGGTGCCCCAAGAAAGGGGGAGTAAACACCAAAGGGGAGCTTCTAGCAAAGTCAATTCTTCTCTTACTCAGCGACTTGTGCTAACTTTTTTGCTTCGACAAAGGGGGAGAAATGATAGTGATAAACTCGTTAATAATTCGAACAATTTTGGATTTAACATAAATGAGTTTATAGTTTTTCGTAATCAAAAGGGGGAGATTGTTAATGCAAAGTAATGCCTAAAAACATTATTAGTGTTAACTAATCTTTCTTAGTTTTGATCACGACAAATTAAAAAGACATTTATCGTCAAATACAATCATAAGACGAATTACCTAACAAACACTACCATCAAGGTAA
The DNA here is from genome assembly GCA_025667525.1 of Glebionis coronaria. Classification (NCBI taxonomy): domain Eukaryota; kingdom Viridiplantae; phylum Streptophyta; class Magnoliopsida; order Asterales; family Asteraceae; genus Glebionis; species Glebionis coronaria. Next base: position 312,959 of record JANFOE010000115.1, on the reverse strand, counting down.
TAATCGTTTAAGTATTCATTAACATATCTTAATCATGATTAGTGATCATAAAAGTGATTAGTCTTAAACTTACATTTGACAAAAGATTTTCTAATAAACTTTCTTTTTAAGAAAATGTTTTATTAAAATGAAAAATGTAAATTTTAATATGGCATATTACAAACGTTATAGGAATTCCCTTTGAAGGTAAAAAATTACCTCAGATATCACTCCCCCACTAAAAGACAAAAGAGAGCGGAGTCTATGAACACGGATCCTTAAATTCCTATGCGGTTCCATAGTGATAAGGCACCGCATGCACAATTAAGGAACCGCGCTCAGAGAGCCGTTGGCTTTTGTCTCCTATAAATAGTGGATCAAATTTGTATTTTCCACAACCCTTTTTGGACACTCTTTCTGCCATCTTTCTCCTTTCTAATTCCTAATCATTTGTAAATGATCACTTAATGTGTTAAGTATATTTACTTATGATTATCCCCTTGATCTCTTTCTTTAACTTGTCTAAAGAGAAGATCACTCACACACTTGTGATGTGATTAAAGATGATGCCTTGATGAAGATCAACCTTTCCTAAAGATCTAGTCATGTTCGTCATTTATTTTATTTGAGTCTTGTGTAGATCCAATGTGTTTGTGAATACTTGGATTAGTTGTGTTAATCCATTGTATTTGTGAATACTTGGATTAAGTCTTGTGTAAATCCACTGTATATGTGTATACTTGGATTTGTGTTGTGTAGATCCAAGTTACACGTGTATACTTGGATATGTGTTTTATTGAGTTGTAATAGTTGTGACTTGTGAGTTCTCACTAAACTATAAAGTGATGTGGTTGTGTCTTGTGAGTTCTCACTAAACTATAAAGTGATGTGGTTGTGTCTTGTGAGTTCTCACTTAATTTCAAAGTGAAGAGTCGTGAAGATTGGTTCTAGCTTTCGATTAGAACTCGACATCTAGCCTTGTGTCATAAAATGGTAAAGTAGGCAACGTTGTGGAGATTTGTTCTATCTTTCGATTAGAACTCGACATCTAGCATTTGTCATAAAATGGTGAAGTGGGCGACGTTGTATAGATTGGTCCTAGCTAAGATTAGGTCTTGACATTTAGCTTAGTGTCAGAAAATAATGTAAGCGACGTTGCAAGGTTTTCTCCGCCAAGAAGGGAGCTTGTGGATATAGTGGAAATCTCGAGTAAGGTGTACTCGAGGAGTGGAATAGGAACGATGATAGAGCTTCGTTGCCGAACCACTATAAATCTTGGTGTAATCGTATTAGGTTGCTTATTTCCTTACTCTTTACTTACTTTCATTATTATTATTTTTTGGTAACCGTGATTTCCGACTCATTGGCCGACTAATCCACGGGGTTTGAGTCCACCGCCACACAGACTCAAACCAGGTAAATCCCTCTCTTTCCAGGAGGTTAACGTGGTCACTTCAAGGTTGTTTGCACCTAGTGGAAATTGAACTTGAGACCTCACACACTTTGGAGTGATAGTCACAAATCTTGTTGCCACTAGGACACCCTTGAGTGATTTTACTTACTTTCATTATTACTTTACACACCATTATCATTTCATTGTTAATGCATTAGAATTGAACCTAATCATTATGCAACTAGTTTTAAGTAAAAGGTATTGTGGAGACAAACTAAATTGAAGAGAATTCTAATTAGGACATAAACCGAAGAGAAACTATTCAACCCCCTTCTAGTTTCCACAAATTTCACAAAAAGATATTACTGCCGAAGAACAGTTCATATATCAATATCTATACTTACTAATAAAGCATGTTGACCTTTTATTTTTATTATACTTGAATTTTTAACTTATATTAATTTATGCATAATGTACAATCATAGAAGCATTATTAGAAACTTTCAATTAAATCATACGAATGTAATTAATACTCCAATAACTAATACACATTTTAAATAAAAATATTTAATACTAATTAATATACTCATTATTTATAAATACAATTATATATTCACATTATATAACAATTAAAATCATAAATATAGAAAAAGTCGTTCGAAAACGATTTCAACAGAAAAACATGATTGGCCACCTTCTAGGCTAGCAAATAAAAGAAGTCCAAAAATGAAGCAACCGAGATCTATTAAAATGAATGAATCGAGTGTGAGAGAGGATCATTTTCTTGTTATTGTTCGGTTAATCATAGGGTACTCGCCGCTACATCGTGCGAGTACCTCCTATATATTATAAATGAGATGTTACATATGTTTTAAATAAGATTTTACATTCTAAGATTTTACATTCTAAGATTTTACATTATCTTTTGATTTTTCTTTTATAACTATATATTTTATATTTAAGTTCAATTGGTTACTAAACTTTATTTGGATACCAAGGACTAATCTCTAACTTCCGTATTTGTTTTCATCCAATGGATAATAGTAAACACAAAATATATTTTCACCCTCTTTTTTCAAACATTAATATCTCTTAAACCGTTAATCGTTATGCGAAAAAAACATACCGTTACGAAGAGCATTTAATTATCTTTCTATAGATATGTTATATGATACACTTCTGCCATTTTGTTTTCTATTTCTTTCACGTTTTCGAAAATTATCATACATGATACTAATATCATATATGATGTATCACCATTATCATATATGATATAACCTATCATAAATGATATAAACCAATATCATATATGATTTAACACTGTTATCATATATGATGAAACAATATTATTAAATATGATATTTCACGTAAATCTTAACAAAAAAACGAATTTGTTTTCTTTCGAAAGTATATATACTTACGTATATACGATATTTCACGTAAATTTTAACAAATGTGTTTTTCTTTATATTTAGAACAGACTATATTATACTTACGTATAGCGACGACGATGTATAACAATGTCTGTATATTTGTGGAGTAATTGAGGGTGGCCAAATAGAGAAAATGTGTGGTTTAGATTTTAATAGAGTGATACGAATACCAGGTTCGTAATCGGTTCATAAGTTTGAAGTATAAAACTTACTCAAAATGTTAGCTTGTTTGAAGAGGGGACATCTGGACATTATAAACCATCAACCATTCTCATACATGGCCAATGTGAGATCATAAAATTACCCCACTATTTGAAAAACCAACGTCATCGTTATTCATGGCTATTTTGGTCATGGTTGGCACCCTCTTTGAGTCCAAGCCATCACTTCATAGGCCACCACTCCGAGCTCGTTGGTCACGGCTATGTTGGTCAAGGTTGGCACCCCATTTGGGTCCAAGCCACCACTCCATAGGCCACCACTCCGAGTGTTAGAACCTCGTAAGGTAGGACTAGCTATGATACCGATTGATACGAACCTATCCCATACTAGGCTCGTAATCGGTTCATAAGTCCAAAGTGTAAAACTCACTAAAAAAGCTAGCTTGTTTGAGGAGAGGACACCTAGACATTATAAACCATCAACCATTCCCATATATGGCCGATGTGAGATAATAACACAGAGTGTCTTAGGGTTTTGAGTATTACTTACATTTGAAATTTTGAAGAGATTTGAGTAAATATCAATGTTCAGTTATTTTTACTAGCATCGAATTCGTATAATCATTACTTCTTTCGTTTCAAAATTATTATCTCTTGACAAAAACACACATTTTTTAAAAATTACATTTATTACAACCATTTTTTTACTCTTTGATAAAATAACAGTTTTACCCTTAACTAATTAATTAATTTTTTCTTTAAATTTTGTAATAATAACTTCTAACAAAAATAATCTATTAGGTTTGATCAAACTTACTTATTTATTTTTAATAGTGGACAACAATCTTCCACTTTTGTAGATATCAGTTTTTCTAATAATGAAGGATATGAAAGATTTTCAGGAGAAGGTTATGTTTCTAGAACCTCATTTGAAATATCTTAAAAAGAAAATGTCGCCAATAAAAATAAGGCAGAGGAAATACTTTTTTTAATCAAATTAATATTAACATATAAATAGTTTGAAGCAAAATAAATCAAACTTATTAAAAAAATATTTAAAATGGTAAAAATATATTAAAGTGGATGTTGAATTAAAAAACATAAAATTTTAAAAAATATGTTAAAATTAGATTATAATAAAAATAAATAGATTAAAAAGTATTTTAATTTAAATAATAAAAGTAAATATGATTTTTAATAAGCTGTTTAAAAAGTTGTTACATAAAAGATAATAATGAAGATTACACATTCGTATATTAATTAAAAGTACTTAATGGTTGAGATTTTTATTTCTTATTTTAAGTTTTTATTTAAAGTTAGGTTTTGATAAAAAATTATTTAATGCTAGAGATTTGTTTTGTTGTTCTTAACTTTTGGTTTGAAGTTATGTTTAATATATATCATATATATATATTATTATTATTATTATGATGGCCGTGCAATGCAATGACGGATACTCGAAAACTATATTTCTATGCACAAACGTTATGATTCTACTCATCAAGTTTTTACTTAAATTAAAGTCAAATTTGTAGAAAAATGAATTAAAATAAAATAAACCCACTAAAAGTGGAAAAAATATTATTTATAAAAATATATGTTGAATCAAAAAACACAAAGTTTTAGAAAATATGATAAAATTAAATTATGAAGAAAGAAATAAATAAAAATATTTAAATTTAAAATAATTTTTTTTGTTAGTTTAATATAAAAGATTGTTATAAAAAGAGATGAGTGAATGTTATTAATTTAATGAAATATGATGTAGTGGTTTAAATCTCATATAATTATCATATCTTTTAGTTTGGAGTTAAGAGAAGTATAAAGATTAATAATTCAGTTTTGAGTTAGATTTGTAATTAACATAACCTAAAGTAAAGTAGTAAACAATAAGACGCAAATTATGTCATTAATATGTCCATTAAATGTTTTACAAATTTCAAATAGACTTTTCCACCGTTAGTGGTTGAAATATTGCTTTACACATCAATCAAAATGTCATATTGTTTGTACTATGTTTTGTACTTGCAAAGTTGCAATATATATTCTCTCTCTCTTATAAGATTAGGGGGAGCGGTAAGAAACCCATTTATCGCCACGTCTGTATTACCTTAGTTTTTTAAAAATTTTATTATAACTCACCCAAACTCCTCACAGGAGGTAATGATACTCACTCAAACTCAATATAACTCACTACACATCACTCCCACTTTTTTATTAAATATTTTTTTTTCATACAATTTATTAAAACATGGGTACATAGAAAATTAAAACACGGTACAAAATTAAAAAACGATACATATGAAATTTAAAAACAACAATAATAAAAATAAAAATTTAAAAACATAATAATTTAAGCATTGGCATACAAATGCTCGACCAAATCTGCTCGAAGATTGTGATGTTCTTGCGAGGAGCTGATATGCCGCATAACTTGATGAATGTGTTCTTGGGTTTGAAATCCACAATGTTTCCTTCATTTTTGGATAAATATCCTGATCTGATCGATGGGCGCATCAAATACCAAGATGATCTACCTGATAATGACTGATAACTATAGCAATAACTATAAAAAAAGTACTCTACTTTTGTCATGTATTCCATACATCACACTAGATAGATATCATATTCATGGAATACGATTCACTTTCAAGTGTCGGTCGCACATTCAACATAGCGTTCGGACTCATGTGCCTTCCAGAACCAGGGGTCTTCGAGCCTGCTGCGTACGATTAGCCGGCCTTGCGGCGGCAAAAGGATTCTAAGCCCCCCCATGCTACGGTTCCCTGCGGTCCGAACCCGGTGCCGCATTAGGTTAGGGAACTGGGCGATAATAGCTCCTCCGCATCGTCCGGTCGAATTTCTTCTTCTGAAAACCATTTAGGAGATATTGCATATTTTTTGAACTTTCGAATTATATTATGTAATATAATGCATGTGTACATCATATTTAGGAGTCTTTCTTTCTGAAAAGCACGTGCAAGATTGGCTAATATAGCCCATTTTTTCTTCAAAACACCAAAATCTCTTTCCACATCTTTTCTTGCAGATTCTTGTTTTTGCTTATATAAAATCCTCTTGTGGTCATCGTTTGATGGTTCAGGAATTGTTTTAACAAGTGGTGTCAATTACGGATATATCCCGTCAACAAGATAGTATCCACATGGATGGTGTACACCGTTAGCCACAAACTCCACCTCTGGCGCTCGTCCGGTTTTCAAGTCGTTAAATAAAGGGGTCTAATATAAAACGTTGATGTCGTTGTTCGACCCAGAAACACCAAAAAATGCATGCCATATCCATAAGTCCTCCGACGCCACAGCTTCAAGTAAAATGAATGGATTCGATCCATGATCTTGTCTAACATATTGCCCTTTATAGGTAGTTGGACAATCAAACCACTCCCAGTCTGTACAATCAAGACTTCCTGTTATCACTGGAAACCCGTGCTTTGCTTCATGATGCGCATAAACTTTCTCAACATCTGTATACGTGGGTTTCCTCAGATACTCAGGCCCGAATATTTCCATAACATCACTACGGAAATGATCAAGTGATTCTCGATAAGTTCTTGGGCTCATTTGCAGATAGTCATCTAGAAAAACAGGAATGACACCGTATGCCAATTGACGAATTGTCGAGGTACACTTTATCAACGCCGAAATACCTTCTTTTCCGGTATAATCAAATTATTACGAAAGTATGCAGAATGGTGAGTCACTTCACTAACTATCTAGTTGAAAAGGGGACGACCCATTCAAAAAACCTTCCTGAACTCTCTCTCATTGTATCGTGGGGTCGCAAAAAAAAGACGCAACTAACCGATCATGAGCACCTATTCAGTCTCGAGTTATGACGTTTCTATGTAATCGATTAGCAATGTGTTTTCTCTTAATAAACTCAAACGCATTTCTAATAATACTTCACTTGTGTTTCGCTGCGACTTTTGGTTTTTCAGTAGCAAAAAATAACTCGTATTCGTCGATATTTTCCATTTTTTAGTGATTTAGGGAGAATGTGTATGAATTGTGTATGAAATGTGAATTTGTGTTTGAAAAATATGAGTTTTTGTTAATGCAAGTGATGCCTAAAAATATTATTAGTGTTAACTAATCTTTCTTAGTTTTGATCACAACAAACTATACAACACATTTAGTGTAAAACACAAAACGAATTATTTAACTAACACTATCATCAAGGTAATAATCATATCGCTAACTTTTCTTAATCATACTTAGTGATCATCAAAGTGATTATCCTTAAAACTCACTTTTGTTAATATGACAAAAGATTTTTTAACAAACTTTCTTTTTAAGAAAATGTTTTATTAAAATGGAACATGTAAATTTAAAAATGGCATATTCCATATGCCATAAGAATATCCTTTGAAGGTTTAAAAAATATCAGATATTCCTACCCCACTAAAAGACAAAATCGGAGCGTAGTCTACTGTGCGGTACCTAAAATAGCTAGGCGGTTCTCTAGCGATAAGGAACCGTCGGGTTAGATAAGGAACCGCGCCCAGCTAGCCGTTGCACTTTGTCTTCTATAAATAGTGGATCAAATCTCATTTTCCAATAAGCCTTTTTGGACGGTTTTCTCAGACTTAATGTGTTAAGCATGTTTACATATGATTATCCTCTTGATCCCCTCCTTTACCTTGTCCAAAGAGAAGATCACTTACTCACTAGTGTTGTGATAAAGATGAATCCATGAATTAGTCATGTTCATCATGTTAGCCTTTTTGTTTTGTGTTAATCCATTGTATTTATGAATACTTGGACTAGTTGTGTTTATCCAAGCTATTTGTGAATACTTGGATTTGTTGTGTACATCCATTGCATATGTGTTTGCTTGGATTTATGTTGTGTAGATCCAAGCTACTGTGTGTACTTAGATATGTCTAGTTGAGTTGTAATAGATTGTGTAGTAGTTCTCACTAAACTATAAAGTGATGTGGTTGTGTCTTGTGAGTTCTCACTAAACTTGAAAGTGATTAGTAGTTGTGTTGTGTGAAGTTCTCACTTAGCTTCAAAGTGAAGAGTCGTGAAGATTGGTTCTAGCTTTCGATTAGAACTCGACATCTAGCCTTGTGTCGTAAAATGGTGAAGTAGGAAACGATGTGAAGATTGGTTCTACCTTGAGATTAGAACTCGACATCTAGCCTTGTGTCGTTAAATTGTAAAGTAGGCAACGTTGTGTAGATTGGTCCTAGCTAAAGATTAAGTCTCGACATTTAGCTTAGTGTCAGAAAATAATGTAAGCGACGATGTAAGGTTTTCTCTGCCAAGAAGGGAGCTTGTGGATATAGTGGAAATCTCGAGTAGGTGTACTCGAGGAGTGGAGTAGAAACGAGGATAGAGACTCGTTGTCGAACCACTATAAATCTTGGTGTCTTGTCATTAGGTTGTCTCTTTCCTTACTCTTTCCTTATTTCATTATCATTACACTTACCTATTACCATTGCTAATGCATTTGAATTGAACCTAATCATTATGTAACTTAGCTTCAAGTAAAAGAGAGTTTTGATACAAACCTAATTGAAAGTAATTTTAATTAGGTGACTAATCGAAGAGAAACTATTCAACCCCCCCTCTAGTTTCTACAATTGGTATCAAAGAGATGGTCACTCGAGATCTTTGAAGTATATTGTACTTTAAAACTTGGATCGATCCACTGTCTCCTCAAATTAGAAGGTCAAGTTGTACTAAAGTTTCTCTTTGGTCAAAACTAATTTTTCTTTTGGAAAATAGATCTTTTAATTGGTAATATTGGATCCCTCTTAGATTAGTAGTTTTTATGCATTTTAGATCTACTCTTGAATTGTATATACTAGTTTGCATCTTGCTTTGTGTAGGTACTCATGAAGATCAATCATTTAATTGGTTGTGGATTGAGTTACTTGCACTTGTAGAAGACTCATCTTCATTGATCTTCAACATCTTTGAATGATGATATCAAGATGATTGGGAATGATACTAGTCCTTGAAGACTTAGTACTCGTCATAGTCATTGTTGGGCTTTGCATTGATTTCTTGATGGATTGGAATGCTCTTTGTGGCCAAGATACGCTTTCGTTCTTCCACACGCCCTTTGATCATTCTCTTGATCATTACTTGACTATGTGCTTGTTCTTGGCATCCTTTCCTTGACATTTGTTTGTGGTTTGTGATTCTTTTCTTTTATCCTCTCAAACCTTCATTGCTTGGATACTTGACTCGCTATGGTGATGTAGAGTGAGTTAGTAGTAGCTTAAAGTATCAAGCAAGATATCCATGGTTTGCACCCATACGGTTAGTAGGCCCTTTGTGGGAGAGAAAGTGAATTAATACCTTGCTCATATTTTGGTTTAGACTAATACTATTATTGAAAGTGATCTTAGTCTATGCATCAATATTTGCTTTGTGTTTATTCATTACCAAAGCCGTTTAACACTTCACCAGAAAGGCACGACTTAAACCACTATATATGACACAAGCTCTTCGTCTCCACTATTTGAAGATTGTCATTAATCCCTTGATCATTGGTCTTAGTCTTGATTCACTTCTCTTCTCTTTGCTTTTTCGCTACGAGTAGTCGTTTGTCCGTTTCGGTTCTTTTCGATCTCGATTCAACTCGTAATCCTTCATTAAGGCATATTGCTTAGTGTTATGATGATCCAATGATATTCTAAAAGGTTTAAGATATATTTTTAAGTATTTTAGAAAACTTGGTTTTCAAAATTTTTTCGTATTTCATTGATAAAAACCTGCCTCTGTAGGCGGTTCTTTATCTCGGGCGGTTCAAACCCCCGGTTCTCTATCGATATGGAACCGCGGGCAGTAAAACTTGTCATAGCGCCAGTTTTATTAATCTAATCTTTTTCAAACTAAACCCTCTCTCTCCAAAAAACACACAGCCGACGGGTTTCCCTTTTTCCACCATTGTTGAAGCTTCAAAAACCTTCAATCACTCAAATTAATTGATTCCAAGTTGTGAGTTTCACTCATCCTTCATCAAACATCAATTAATTGTAAGTATTTTCTTTCAATTTCATATATTTTGTTCTAGGGTTCATCCTTTCATAATTGGGGATTTTTTAAATTGAAATTGAATTAGAACCTTAATAGGAATATGGGGTGACATGGTTATGTTACTATGATTCCTTAGGTTCATATTCATTGAGATTTCACTAAAACCCACTTGTAGAACAAATCTGAATTTTGGCTAAATGATTTTGGTTAAAAGATGGAATTGAGATGAACCCATGAACAAATAGGTAATTGCATTATTAATGCTTACCTAAAAACCTTGTTTTGAAAAACCAATGTTCTAGTCCATTTTTGATCCAACATAGTTCATATGTTCTTAGTTAATAATGGAATAGATACATTGTGAACATGAGAATGATATGGATTCCATCCTTTGTTTGTCAAGAAATTGATATAACACATTCTCATATTTTGATTTTTGATCTTATTTTTCATATGAGTGATTGGAAATATATTTTCTTGTGTTTATTTAGCTACTAATCATGCCTTCACAATACCAAAAGGATCATCAACTCACTAAACAATATATGCCTAACCTTTCCGACTTTTTTCACTCAACACATCTCGCCCATACTTATTCCTCCCTTCAATCCCGTTGTTTTCATGAGGGTAGAGTTGTCCAAAAGGATATTAAGGATTATGTCTACATCAAATATATGTTCGAAAACATTGGGTTTGATTGCTTGTTGCACATTAAGAAAGACATCTATCCTCGATTCCTATTGGAGTTCTTTAGCACATACTCCGTCATTGAAAACAATGATGGAATATTTGTTAGGTTCATCTTGAATGGTCAACTCATACAATACTCTCTCGAAGTCTTCGGTCAAATTCTTGATGTCCCATTTGTAGGCACTTGTCGCTTCACGGATAAATGGAAGCTTAGTGCTCTCCTTGAATCCAACAATTATCCTCCAAATGATCATGCGGAATTTGATCTTGACTACATTGTTGACATTGTCTCCAAAAAGCGTAATCGAGCCGTTAAAAGAAGCCTTCATACTAAGGTACGTTCGGTGAAACGTCACGAGGTTCTCTTAAGCGACCTTAATGGTAATATGGTCCAATGGACCAATATCCTTAGGGAAAATGTGTTTTGTCTTGGTGGAAACCGGGATCATCGTGTTTAGTGCATATGTTATTTTGCATCTTTACCAACACCAATTACAATTTGGCATATTTTATCGCTCGACGGATCAATTATGCTATTCACAAGCCTAAAACAAACCTCACTTACGCAATGCTTCTCACTAGCCTTTTTAAAAGGGTTGGTCGTGATTTTCCAAATCTTGATCTTTCTCATTTTCAACCGGTCAAACGGGGTATGCTACCTATTCAAGAGGTATATAAGAGAAAGACAAGATGTGATCGTAAATCCGACCAAAAAGAGTCCAATGATGAGGACATTGACATGCCAACAAGTAATGGTGATGACATTGGCACAAGTGCTCCCATTGGCTCTTCGAGTACTTCTCACCACTCCACAAACTCATTCGTGGACGGTTTAGATGACATTGTTTCCCCTCCTCATCATTCCTCTAGTGAAGTTCCGGATAATCTCAATATGGAGGAACTTTACCGTCAAAATCTTCGAACCCAAGGTGAGTTACATAATCATCGAGTTGAGTCAAGAAAGGGATTCAAGTACTTGGGAAACATGATCAAGGGATTGGGCAAGAAAAGAAGATGAAGACTTTGAATTGTTTCAAAGTATACATGTTGTTAAACATGTAATGTGATGTTGAACATTTGCTTCTTTACTTTATTTTGGTTATGAATGAACTAATACTACTTGTTTGGATTACTTGTTACTTTAATCCTAATGTTGTCTATGCCATCATGTTTACGATTTGCATAGCTTTGTGCATCCTATGTGTTAGTTAGCTTCCTAGATTTTGGTCAGTAGTTAACTTTGGCTTGATAATCCTTTGGTAAAAATCTGGGCTATCCAAAGTTTGAGGAAGTGCGATTTTTGAACACCTCTGGTCGCGGTTCCATATCGACCAGCGGTTCCTTATCGATAAGGAACCGCCCACCTTAGATAGGGAACCGCCGGCTACTGTGTCCGACAGAATCTTTGCATTACACTATTTTCCTTAATCTATGTAAACCTTGCTTGATTCTTTGCAAAAACCTGCACATTTCCTAAACTAGGTTACCTAAATTCATTATTCACATAAAATGTTTTTAACCCATTACTAGTTTGGATCATCCCCTCACCCTTTTAAACCCACCTTGTTAGCCATGTTCTTCACACATCAAACCATTCATCCTTAACCCTTAAACCACTCATTACAACCATGGTTTCTACAAGAACCTCAAACTCATCCAAAACCTCCACTTCAAAGAAAAACCTTAAGATTAAGATTAAGTTGCCCAAACCTAACTCTTCACCCTTTCACACACCCAAGAATGAGATTGTTCCAATTCTCATCTCTTCATCACCCTCACCACCTCTTGCTCCATGCAAGACTACCTCAACCCATGTTACCAATCATTCTCATGGTTCTACCTCCTCTTCATTCCAATCTAGAATGAATGAGCTAACCTCACCCTTCACTCCAAGTACTCTCTTGGATGTGACTACCCAACCTCAACCCATCCAAAGCATTTCCATTGTGAATGACTTTGTTGATACCTTGGTGACTTCACCTTTTACCCCTCCACACTCACCCACATCACCCTTGGAGAACATACCTCCTCCACCTCCACCTCCCTCAAACACTCCAAACTTGGGTAATCCTCGCTTTTATGAGTATTTCATGCAAAATGGCACTAATTGCCCTTGTTGCCTCAACAACTACTATCTCATTGATATCCTTAGATTGGAGATGATTGGGGCTCACATAGAGTTGCAAAGCTTTTTGTTGAATCTCTTTGCCAATCATCCTCCTAGGAGATGAATGATGATTTTCTTTAATAAGTGTTTTTCAAGAAAAACCAAGCCAAGGAAGACTACTCATCAAGAACTAGTTTTAAGCTAACTTTGTTTTAGTTAGTTGTTTTTCATTTCTTTATTGTATTTCCTTCCCTCCATGAGTTTTTCATGAGGATGATTTATGGATTTAGCTTTATGTGTTTCTATATTTATGTGCACATTAGTCAACTTTAATTTTAAATTAAAATTGAACCTAAATCTATCACAACCTCTAAAACTTGACTAAAATTGGTTCAAAATGTTATCTAAATATTTTGTCACCCTTTGTCAAGACATTCTTTGTGAATGTGTTGTTTTTATGCAACCCTATCATAATTTAGTGCTAATAGAGGTAAAATTCTAAGATTTACAATTTTTTGAAAAAGTCTTAGTTTTTCTCAAAACCTTGGAAAATCATGGTTTCAAGTCCACTGTGCACGGCTCATTAAGTCGCGCGGTTCCTTAAGTGATAAGGAACCGCGGACAGATAGCCAAGTTTTGGCTCGTTTTTTGGTCTTTCTTCATCACCCTATCCCCTAACAAGATTCCATGTTTACTCAGTTTGGCTAAACATTCCTTGACACTTCACATTTTATTTTCAAATCTTTGCCTTGTCTACTTTCTTCATATACCCCATCTTGAGATTTCATTCTCACACCTCAACATTGCCTAACTCCTCCTTTCATAACCTTGAAATTTCATTGTCACAAACCTCCTCACCCAAAGCTTCCTCATCTAAGCTTTCCAAGAAATCGAAGATCTCGGTTCGACCTATTTGGATCAAGAAAAATGAACCCTCTTCTTCCAAACCACCCAAGAACCCCACCTTCTCTCCAATCAAGTATTGGAATGAGACCTACTCCATTAACCCCATCACCGGAGAAAAGGAAAATGTTCCCCCACCACCAAACCCTTTCGACACCCCTCAACTTAATGACCTTTCAACCTTCCCAAACCTCATAAGGCATTGTGAAAACATTTCCTACCCACTCTCCTCACCACCACCAAACCCTAGGTTTGATGGCCTTCCCCCATCAACCGACTTTGTTTTGCATCATGGATCCTCATGTGCTTGTTGTCGATTTCAACAAATTGAACTTGCTCATGTGTATGAGAAGTTAAATTTTCTTGAATTCCTCCTCACTCGGCCTCCTCTCAAAGTTTTCGTTCCCATGGACAAAACTTTGAATGATGCTTCGTCGTCTTATTTTTCCAACTAAAGGACTAAGCACTCTTGGAGTCAATAATACTTTAGTTGTTTTGGAGTTAATAACATTTTAAACAATCTTGGAAAATTATCACTATTAGAATAGCTTATGCTTTGTGGTTTATTTTCCATATCTTTTGCTTTAGATACTCATATTGTGTGTATGACTATCTACCTTGTTTGTTTCTTTCATATTTTTGTAATATGAAACCTGTGTGTTGTGTTTGTTTTCTTTCTTTGATCATTCTCTCTTTTTCTTTTGAGTTGATCGTGGTTAATCTTTACAATTGATTATGGGTGATTCTATCAATTCTAAACTTTAAGCCCTTGACAAATTTTTCATCTTCATTGGTTGGTTGTTTCTTTTCTACCTCCATTCCACCAATTGAACTTTGATTTTGTCATTTACCTCTTTGGACATACTTAGCAATACTTGCTTCTGATTTGAGATTTCTTTTCCTTCTCCCTCTCAAGTTACTTGGTAGGTAGTGATCATATATACATTGGTGTTTCTTTTCTTTCTACTAACCTTTGTGTAGCATGTCACCTTAGCTCATACACTTGGTGCCCCAAGCAAGGGGGAGCAACCACCAAGGGGGAGCTACTAGCAAAGTCCGGTTTTCTTCAAAGACTTGTGCTAACCTTTTTGCTACGACAAAGGGGGAGAAATGATAGTGATAAACTCGTTAATAATTCGATATTTTGTGTTTCTACGTAATGAGTTTATAGTTTGTCGTAATAAAAAAGGGGGAGATTGTTAATGCAAGTGATGCCTAAAAAGATTATTAGTGTTAACTAATCTTTCTTAGTTTTGATCACAACAAACTATATAACACATTTAGTGTAAAACACAAAACGAATTATTTAACTAACACTATCATTAAGGTAATAATCATATCACTAACTTTTCTTAATCATACTTAGTGATCATTAAAGTGATTATCCTTAAAAATCACTTTTGTTAATATGACAAAAGATTTTTTAATAAACTTTCTTTTTAAGAAAATGTTTTATTAAAATGAAAGATATATATTTGAAAATGGCATATTCCATATGCCATAAGAATATCATTTGAAGGTTTAAAAAACCTCCGATATTCCTACCCCACTAAAAGACAAAATCAGAGCGTAGTCTACTGGGCGGTACCTAAAATAGCTAGGCGGTTCTCTAGCGATAAGGAACCGTCGGGCTAGATAAGGAACCGCGCCCAGCTAGCCGTTGCACTTTGTCTTCTATAAATAGTGGATCAAATCTCATTTTCCAATAAGCCTTTTTGGACGTTTTTCTCAGCCCCCTTTCTCTTTTCTATAGCATAATCATTAGTAAATGATCACTTAATGTGTTAAGCATGTTTACATATGATTATCCTCTTGATCCCCTCCTTTACCTCCAAAGAGAAGATCACTCACTCACTAGTGTTGTGATAAAGATGAATCCATGAATTAGTCATGTTCATCATGTTAGCCTTTTTGTTTTGTGTTAATCCATTGTATTTATGAATACTTGGACTAGTTGAGTTTATCCAAGCTTTTGTGAATACTTGGATTTGTTGTGTACATCCATTGCATATGTGTTTGCTTGGATTTATGTTGTGTAGATCCAAGCTACATGTGTGTACTTAGATATGTCTAGTTGAGTTGTAATAGATTGTGTAGTAGTTCTCACTAAACTATAAAGTGATGTGGTTGTGTCTAGTGAGTTCTCACTAAACTTGAATATGATTAGTCGTTGTGCTGTGTGAAGTTCTCACTTAGCTTCAAAGTGAAGAGTCGTGAAGATTGGTTCTAGCTTTGGTTTAGAACTCGACATCTAGCCTTGTGTCGTAAAATGGTGAAGTAGGCAACGTTGTGAACATTGGTTCTACCTTGAGATTAGAACTCGACATCTAGCCTTGTGTCGTTAAATTGTGAAGTATGCAACATTGTGTAGATTGGTCCTAGCTAAAGATTAGGTCTCGACATTTAGCTTAGTGCCGGAAAATAATATAAGCGACGATGTAAGGTTTTCTCCGCCAAGAAGGGAGCTTGTGGATATAGTGGAAATCTCGAGTAGGTGTACTCGAGGAGTGGAGTAGAAACGAGGATAGAGCCTCGTTGTCGAACCACTATAAATCTTGGTTTCTTGTCATTAGGTTGTCTCTTTCCTTACTCTTTACTTATTTCATTATCATTACACTTACCTATTACCATTGCTAATGCATTTGAATTGAACCTAATCATTATGCAACTTAGCTTCAAGTAAAAGTTAGTTTTGATACAAACCTAATTGAAAGTAATTTTAATTAGGTGACTAATCGAAGAGAAACTATTCAACCCCCCCTTCTAGTTTCTACAATTTTGATAGGTATTTATAAGTAAAAAGGGGTATTGAAGTTTTTTTTAATATTAGAAAATGGTTAAAAAACATGTGGGGCCTACAAGTTAAAACTCACGCTGGGTGAGTGTGGCATAGTTTTTTCTTTGTTGCGACTAAGTCGCGCGCGGCTTGTGGCCAGTCGAGGTAGGCACTCGCGCGCGAGTTGGGTCACTCGCGAGTGGCTTCCATACCACTCCCTTCATCCTAATAATAGTTTACTAACAAATAACACGTAATTTAATAAAAACAACATTTTTTAATTTTCTTTTTTTACTTTTTACATAATATAATTTTATACTTAGAAAATTTTTATCTTTAACTAACTAATTTACAACTTATTTATTATTTGTAATAATACCTTCAAGTAAAACTAATATGGTAAACTTAATATACATTTATTATCTATTTTTAGGAGTAAACTATTAACTAAAGGGAAAATTATAAAAAATGTCCATTGCCCATTATGCTCTTCTCACAAAACACCTTAAATTTTCTCTTTCCAGAAATGACCTATTTTTTTGGCGCAACAGGGCAACTGGGTGCAGAATGCGCCAAGTGTCCTCTGTTGCCCTATATCTTGGAGCAATCTATCAGAATTGTCCTATTCTTTGAACACTTGTCAATATCTGAACGGTTGTTGCCCTATATTCTTTGTTGATACTTTGTTGCCCTGGACCGTATCAAGAAAAACATGTTTTTAGGCTCAATCGAGAATTGCTCGAAATTGAATGACTCTTTTGATAATTAACCCCTAACTAAATAGTAAATTAGACTATTAATATGGGACGGAAGGAGCAAGTAAACTCCCAAATCGTAGACCGCTTACCTTGAATTTTAAATGACAAATCCCTCCTTCGAATATGTTAATGATTTATTTTCAAATAAGAAAGACGAAAAAAAAAGTTGAGTGAACGTTGTTTAATTTACTCTCCTAAACTTTTTTTTCCACAATGTAGGATGATTTGTAAAATAGTGATCATATCAACTTTTAGTAATTCAAACGAGATATTAGATGATCGCACATCATCGTAAAGCTTAATATTTTGTTAATTTTTTTCGAATGTATATCTTTAATTTGAAGTTACGATATGTAATTTCATATAAACTTTGACTAACCACAAACTCTTTTAACAAAAATTAAATTCGCCATTTAATTTTATAAACACAAGTAAAGCATCAAACATTGAAAATAATGGAACAAGCAAGCGGCAGCCGAGCCAATTTTTGTTTTTTTTTCTAATTTTGGCCATTATAAGAGCCAACTTTTATTAATAAGCGATAAACTCTATTAAAAAAACATCGCTCCCAAATAGACAACAGTTGCTCGAAAGTTTATATGTATGTCACACTTGCTATGATAAAGAAACAAAGTGTTACGTTATAGAGTCATATCAGAAACACATAAAACGCAAGTAGAAGTCTTAATTTATTAAAGAGTTAATATACAAAGAAGTTACTAAACTTTCGAATAAATTTGTCCTAAGGTAACCAACGTTCATTTTGTGTTTCTAAGTTACTAATGATCATATGACTGGTTGATTAAGTTACCCACTTATAAAAAGCGTGATATTTATGTTACTTAACATGAAAAAACAAGCCATTTATGTTACTTAACTTATCAAAAAACATGCTTTCAGGTTACTAAAATTAACACTAAATTATAGTGATGTATAGTTTAGTAAAGTTTAGTAACTTAGAAACACAAAATGAACGTTCGTTACCTTAGGACAAATTTCTCGGAAAGTTTAGTAACTTCCTTGTATATTAACCCTTTATTAAATATCAAAATAATTCTTCAAATAGTACAAATCCCAAATATGAGGGTACAATGCATAACTTCAAAATATAAAGGTCTTCAAAACATTTCATTAAGACAGGGGTTACTCTAAGGTAGCTCTCTAACCCAAAATCTTACTTCCCAGCTTCCCGCTTAAAACCTGCCGCATAAACAGAAAACGCATCTGAGCTAACGCTCAGTGAACAGATATAATATAAAGGTTGTAAAGAAGAAGACACGTAACGAAATCTGCGAATCATAAGTCTTAAAGATATGAATGTAGTGGGGTAATAAGGAATATCAAGTAAAGGATAATGACAGTGTAAAGGAAATGTCCAAGAGCTCACATAATGTCTAAGCATGATACATGAATAGACCAAAACAATCATGCCACATAATCACATAAGTGTATGTGGGGAGCAACTCCCATGTATCGTAATCGATATGGGGTGTATTGCACACACAACCCATTCACTAAATAACATACCATATCACATTACCTAGGATGCACCCATACGCCCCCTTCAAAACAAATCATATAGCAACATGGCCATCGGAAGGGAACATTGTGGACTAATCACACCGCCACAGATAGTGCCACGTCATTGGTGCATCAATGACGAAATCATGGTGCCACCATGACTAGTTATAAAATCTCGGGCAAAGGAATACATAATAACAAATAAATAGATCACAAGACTAATCATCATAAGGCTAATGAGACCTACCAATCGTAACAAATCAAGGTGGACGTGGAGCCAACGAGTTCACCAGGCAAAGGTGTACTAGTACCAAGGGAATAATGAGATCACAAAATTTAGCAAAAAATCAAAAGGGAACATAGAAATGGTATACGCGAATCATACTTAAGAAGGCTAAAAAGGAATAAGAAGGCCCTTACTGAAAGGACATAATATTTGTACCTTAACGACTGCGCAAAACGGAAGCGCACACAAACGCTAACGAGAATAAACACGTGTCACCAGAACTACAAAAACATAAGTAGATATCTTACATACCATAAATAGACTATTATTACAAAAGTTTCCTCAAATAAGTGGTTGACACTACTTAAAACCATTGTTTCCTTATTACTGATTTTATGTCGGTATTTAAGGTAAGTGTGACTACATAAATACCCAAGCATTAAGTTCCCTTATTTTCTTATAAAATTTACAGAGGCTACCATATGGGTATAAAAGGCCTCTATAGACGGGCTTAAGCCATTTCATCACGTAAGTCATGCTTTGACCCACAAACCCAAGACTAACCAAAAAACAGTCCTGGCAGAAACATACCAAAAACATGGACGTTTTGACCCACTTAGACAACTCCATAAATCGTAAAAAACTAAATCAGGAGATGTTCCAACATATGAACAACATCTCCCTCAAGTGGCATTGCTTTAAACCTTATATTTTAGGAGTTAGAATTTTTATACTACCGACTAATATTTTCAGTGTGAAAATAAGTTTTTGACACTTATTCTTATAACAGTAGTTACCAAAACTTTTCGACCTCTTAAAATTAAAAGGAGACCAGATCTAGAAACTAGATTCAAATTACTTGGTCATAGGAACTTGAATCAACTAAAAAGGTATCATAAAACTCTACTTATGCCCATTTTAATTCAAGTCATTTTTCAGACTGCCCAAACAAGCTTATTTAATCTAGGTGTTCTACCCATGGTTGTCAAGATCCCGATCTTGATCTTAGGATCTTACGATTTTACGATACTAAAAATAAAAAACGATCCAGATCTTACATTGGATCTTTGCATGCTTAAGATCTTATAGGATCCCGATCTTGATTATAGGATCTTACGATCTACTACGATCTGATCTTACTTTTTCTCGAACGACAAACTAAAAAACTAAAAATTTACAGGTTCTATTTGTATAATCTAAAAAAAACGTGTTAATCTTCTTATACATTTCATAATCATAATTTAGGACCACATTTTTTATGAAATGTTTGTAGAATTTTATGTTTATGCTGTATATTAATTTGTAGATTTGTAAAATATCGGAAGGACTATTAAGTAAATTACATTATAGTAAGATCTTACGATCCCGATCATATTTTACGATCTAGATCTTGCAAAGATCTTATTAACATTGATTAATAAACTTATTTAAGACCCCTTATAAATGTTTTAACATAAAGATTAATTATGAATATTTATGAAAACCGTTTTACCACCATAACATATTATTAGAGTTTATAGGAAACCCTTATTCATAAATACATAAAAATAAGAGATTCATGGTGACGCATAGGAAAAAAAGATATAGAACTTACATAAAGAAGATGGCTGTTATGATGGTATAACCAACACTAAACTACCAATAAACACCAAAGAAAAGGAAGGAGAAAGATCAGAAGAAAGTTAGTGTTTCACCCAAAAGCTTCCAGGTTCTTTAATGGAGGATTTAAGAGACCAAAGTTTAGAAAATAAAATGAAGAATTATGGTTAATGATGACCCAAAAACGTCCTGGAGGATATATAGGGGAGAATTCTATTGATTTTAAGCATGTTTCCTTGCTTAGGGGAACATGTTTCAAAAGGTTTTGCACAATTACTTAATATAAGTAATATCTTACAAAATAAAAGATTTGTGTTTTATTTCTTTCTAAAACATGACTAAAATAGATGAGAATAAGCGGGACAAAAATAATTCACTAAAACTAGCAAATGATTTGGTCTCATCATTTACACTTAATTCTTAAAACTTTAAAAATAAAAGATTGTGTCTAAAACCTTTTACACTTCATTCCTATAATATGTCTACTTTAAAAATAAAAGATTTTTCTTTAATTTAGCTCATACGGCCGAAATTTAATAAAAACAAGTTAAAGTACCGCGCTTCGCGGTGGACGGTATAGAACCAACGGTTGCAGTGGACCATTAATACAAAGGGTTTTCTTTGTTAATGGCTGGCTTTGCAGAGAACGAATAATTTGAAAGACTGCTTTGTTAAAAAATATTTTAAATATGTATTAAGTTTTTAACTTTTTTTATAAAATAATACATATGTTCGAAGCATTGCAATATTGACTTGATTAATTAGCAATTAGATGTTATTTTTAACGGTATTTTATCTTTAAAAGAATTGATAAATACATTTAATAAATAAACTTTGCTTTACAAAAAAAGTACACATCGTTAAAGTATACATTTATTTTTATAACACTTCTCATAATATAAAAGGCTCATTTGTAATATTTTTTATTCTTCACATCCATTTGTTATGGTGGGGCTGTCACAACGACACCCACAATTAATGAAATGACATGAAAAAATGCTTTACGACGTCGTATGCAACAATATTTAATATATATAAAGTATATAACCATGGTTCGCGGCGAAGGATTCAAAACCAATGACTGCAGTGGATTGACAATACGAAGGATTGTTAGAGTCAATGACTAATCTTGTTAAGAACGAATAACGAATAATCTGAAAGACTATTTCGTTTTTAAATGTTTATTAAGTTTCAACATATTTTTTAAAATTATAAGTATTTAAAAAACATAGTAATATTTGACTCGTTTAGTTCACAATTATACGGGTTTCGTAATAGTATTTTTTTCTTCAAAAATCGATAACGGTGTTTTAATGTGTATTAGGTTTCAACACATTTTATTAAATTATACGTATTTAAAAAATATTGCAATATTTGACTCGTTTAGTTCACAACTATACATGTTTTTTAACTGTATTTTTTCTTCAAAAATCGATAAATATACGCTACATATTTGATTAATAAAATTTGTTATACATAAAAGTGTAGATAGTTGAAAGTATAACGCTGTAATTGTAATACTTTAAATAATGCAAAGGGCTGTTTTGGAAAACTGGTTTCTTATTCACGTAGTGGGTTTTGTTTGTTATGGTAGGATTTGAAAACGACATGAACGTATGAATAAAACGACATTGCTAAATGAGATATGACGTCGTTTGCCACAACATTTAATATGTATTATAATATTCATATATAGACTTTTTCTCTTAAAAACTATTACCTTATGTTATTTTTTCCATTATTTCCAAAAATTCATAACCTAAGGTTTAATTATTTAAATTTCTTGATAAATTTCAAATTCATATTTATATCATACAAAATGAATTGAAAATTTATGAAATGAAATGAAAACCATATTTTCAAAATGAAAACCATATTTTCAAAATGAAATGAAATATCAAATTTCATATTTTCAAATATCCGAGTTTTACAACTCTTCCCCTATAAAAGAAAATTTTGTCCTCGAAACTAAAATATGTAATACGGGTTTTATAATTCTTCCCCTCTAAAAAGAGAATTTCGGTCGTGAAATTAACAGGATTAAACAAAGCGAATACAAAATTCTACGAATTGAATCTAATGAATACGAAACACACGAAGCGACGATAGATGAAAACATCTCACAGCGATATACTAAACACATAATGCACATAGGATAATCGCGAAAGTAATGGTAACGGATTGAAAGTTAAACACTAGGATTTCAAACAGACCAATACATCGCGAATGTCGGATGCCTTAGAATGATTAATAGATGACATCATTGTTCGGGATATCATAGTTCAGAAGTCATTCTATAAACGGTTGAGGAGCGAGGACACTTTAAATCATAAACCCAACCACTCAGTCAGAACGTAATATCGAGATAGAAAATCTTAATACGAAGCTCCCTACTAACATGACATGTTTTAAATCTTTCTTCGTATGCCAAACGAAAAAAAAAACGAATGCGTTGCACCAATACCGAATTGAAATAGAGAGATGGAAAATCACGATCGGACAAATAAAGAATATCTTTAAATGGTACATGAAGCACTCGACGAATGATCACGTCCCTTTGCATCAGCTTGCTTGTCGTTTCCATTGGAGTAATCAACAAACGAAACCATGAAAACGATTTAGAGTTAGGATCAAAATACGAAAAAATAACGATCTTATCAAAATACGCACGGAAGCCTAATGTCTACCCACTCCTCACACGTCAAATCCTAGGTCATAGGTCTCTAATACCATAATTATAACACCGGCTCCGATAAAGAGAAAAAGTTTTACGTTATGGTATCATATTAGAAACATATAAAGTGCAAGCGGAAGTCCTAATCTATCAAATATAAAAATAAGTCTCCAAAGAGTACAAATCTCAAATATGACGGTACAAAATGCATAACTTCAAAAGATAACGGTCTTCAAAATATTTCATTACGACACAAGAGCGACTCTAAGGTAGCTCTCTAACCCAAACTCTTACTTCTTAGCTTCCCGTCTAAAACCTGCCACAGGAAAAGAAAATACGACTGAGTTAACGCTCAATGAACATATATAATATTAAGGGTGTAAAGAAGAAGATATTTAATGAAATATGCGAATCATAAGGATATCAATGTAATGGGGTAATAAGGAATATCAAGTAAATGATAACGAAAGTGTAAAGGAAATGCCACGAGCTCACATAATGTCTAAGCATGATACATGAATAGACCCAAACAATCATACCATATAATCACATAAGTGTACATAGGGAGCAACTCCCATGTACCAAAAGCGATATGCGGTTTATTGCACACACAACCCATTCACTAAATCACATACCATATCATATTACCTAGGATGCATCCATACGACCCCTGCAAAAGAAAGTTAATATAGGAAAACGGATATCGGAAGGGAACGTCGTGGACTGATCACACTGACACAGATAGTGTCACGTCATTGGTGCATCAATGATGCAGTCATGATACCTCCATTACTAGTTACCAATGCTCGGGCAAAGGAAGGCGTAATAACAAATCAAATAGATCACAAGGCTAATCATCATAAGGCAAATGAGGCGTACGAATCATAGCAAACCAAAGGGAATAATGAGATCACATAATTCAGCGAATAATCAAAAGGGAACATAGAAATGGCTTATGAGAATCATACTTAAGAAGGATAAAAAGGAATAAGAAGGCCCTTACTCAAAGGACATAATATATGTATCTTAACGACTGCGAAAAACGGAACCGCACACAAACGCTAACGAGAATAAATACGTGTCACCGGAACTTAAAAAACATAAGTAAATATCTTACATACAATAAATAGACCATTACTAGTTTTTTTTCCTAAAATAGGTGGTTGACACTACTTAAAACAATTGTTTCCTTATTACTGATTTTATGCCATTATTTAAGGTATGTGTTACTACATAAATATCAATCATTAAGTTCCCTTATTTTTTTATAAAATTTATAGAGACTCCCATATGGGTCTAAAAGGCCTCTGTAGATGGGCTTAAGCCTTTTCATCGTATGAACCTTCTTCAGAAGAGGTAGGTTCAACAATCTTATTCAGAGCCTCCCATGCTATGACCCACAAACCCAAGGCTAATCCAAATACAGTCCTGGCAGAAACATACCCAAAACATGAACATTTTTTGCTCACTTAGACAAATCCACAAATCATAAAAAAGAATCATTAGATGTCGCAACATATGAACAACGTCTCCCTGAAGTGACTTTGCTTTACACCATATATTTTGGGAGTTAGATTTTTTATACTACAACTAATATTTTCAGTCTAAAAATTAGTGTCTGACACTTATTCTTATACCCGTAGTTACCGTGACTTCCCCACATCTTAAAAATTAAGGTTGTCAAGATCCCGATCTTGATCTTAGGATCCTAAAATTTTATGATACTGCAAAGCAAATATGATCCGGATCTTACGTAGGATCTTTACATGCTTAAGATCTTATAGGATCCTGATCTTGATCATAGGATCTTAGGATATACTATAATCCGATCTAACTTTTTCTCGAGCGACAAACTAAAACAAATTTATAGGTTCTATTTTATGTAATCTAAAAAACAACATGTAAATCTTCTTATACATTTCATAATCATAATTTAGGACCACAGTTTTATGAAATATTCATATAATTTTGTTTTTACGATGTATATTAATTTGTAAATTTGTAAAATATTGCAAAGATTACTAGGAAAATTACATTATAGTATGATCTTATGATCTCGATCCTACTTTACGTTCTCGATCTTGCAAAGACGAAAACGATCCTAGGTAAGATCCTGATCTTGAAAACCTTGTTAAAAATAAATGGAGACCAGATCCAGAACATAGATTCAAAGTACCTGGTCATAGGAACTTGAATCAACTAAAAAGCTATCATAAAACGTTACTTATGCCTATTTTAATTAAAGTCATTTTTTAGACTGCCCAAACAACCTTATTTAATCTAGGTTTTCTACCCATTCAAAACACTCTAGTGTTTATATATCTTACTAATATTGATTAATAAACTTATTTAAGACCTCTTAGGTCTGTTTTAACATAAATATTATATGAATATTTATGAAAACCTTTTTGCCACCATAACATTTTATTGGGGTTTATAGGAAACACTAATTCATAAATACATAAAAATAAGAGATCTATAATGACAATGGAAAACAAAAGATATAAAACTTAAATAAGGAAGATGGTTGTTATGATGGTATAGCCACCACTAAACCACCAATAAACACTAAAGACAAGGAAGGAGAAAGATCACAAGAACGTTAGAGTTTCATCCAAAAGCTTCCAGGTTCTTCAATGGAGGATTTAAGAGACCAAAGTTAGAAAATAAAATAAAGGATTATGGTTTATGATGACCATAAAATATCCTAAAGTATATATAGGGGAGAATACCATTAATTTTTAGCATGTTTCCTTGTTTAGGGGTACAGTTTTAAAATGTTTTGCATAATTACTTAATATAGGTAAGATTTCACAAAATAATATATTTTTGTTTTATTTATTTGTAAAACATGACTAAAATGGATGAGAACAAGGGGGACAAAAAATAATTCAATAAAAATAACAAAAGATTTGGTCTCATCATTTACACTTAATTCTTAAAACTTCCAAAGTACAAGATTGTATGTAACACCTTTTACACTTTATTATTAAAGTAGGCTTAACTATATAAATAAAAGATTTTGGTGTAATTTAGCTCATATGGATGAAATTTAATAAAATTATACATATATATACTTTTTTTTCTTATAAACTATTACCTTATGTTATTTTTTTATTATTTCCAAAAATTCATAACCTAATATTTAATTATTTAAATTTCTTAATAAATTTCAAATTCATATTTTTATCATATGAAATGAAATGAAATGAAAATTTATAAAATGGAATTAAAAACCACATTTTCAAAATGAAATGAAATATCAAATTTTATATTTAAAAAATTCCGGGTTTTATAGTGTAACATGGTTTTGCAACAAATGAAAATACTCTTAAATACACCAATGAGACATGCCAAATGATGATAACCGCTCGAAAGTTGTAAGATACTTGGTTTACATGGAAAAGAAGTACATGGACTAATGTTGTACTTTCTTATTCTTGTTTTATATTTTGTGCTTCTTCTATTAAAGAGTGGAAGATGAAGGGCTGAATGTGTCAAATATGAAAGGTTAGTGGCTGGATATGCAATCGTTGGAGTTTATCAGCTTTATATACTCCTATCTCTCTTCTGGAGCTCATAACTCCATTTTTTATCTCTATGTTGTGATTAGTTTCTCTCTCTAGAAATCTGGTGATTTGAGAATCATTGAGATATTATGATACTGCAATAGAAATTTTATCAATTAAATAAAATATTCACACCTGAATAGTAGTGGTGGATTAGTTTGATTGTTATCAATTTGAATTTAATTTGAGAATCAAGACTTGTTTTCTGTTTTTTATTAAATCTTTATATGATATCAGAGCCTAGTTCATCACCTACTTTGTATATGATTGTTAAAAAAATTAGTGTTTAAAATAATATTTATCTTTTTTTGAAATTAAAATGGTTATTGATCAATTAACTGTTGTGAGTTGATAAATATGAAGTTGATTTTATTCGATTGTTTGGTTTTACCAATAACTTTTTATAAAATTATGGTTTTTGATTTTCGGGATCTTGGTTGTTGGTGTTCTTGAGGTGGTTGATCGGTGTTTGGTTGATTGTTGTGGTATATTGTGACTTCAGGTTGATGATTTGGTGATTTGCCCTAATCTTGAATTTAAGGTATGGTTCTTGATCTTGATCATCCTTTGACTAATTAAATCGAAGTGTGATCTAGACTGTCTTCCACTGGTTCTATATCATTATAACACCTCTCTTTATCTTTTGTTATCTTCTTGGTTCTTGTTTAGATAGTTTCCTTTTTGTGTTGTGGTGCTATCTGTTCTTTGTGATTTTTGTTTATTTTTTGTTTTATAACTTATCTAGATCCTTGTACTAGTCTCTGCTCTTAATCTGGAAACTTGATTGGTTTGGAAGACTGATAACTTAGTTTAGCTAGTACAAGTTTCTTTTTTTCTTTTCTTTCATTTTATGTTTTTTTTAATTTTCGTATTTCTTTGTTGTTATTTTTTAATTGTCATTATATCTATTCATGGTTAAACCGATGAAGAGTATGAGGGTGTTTCTAAGCCTAAGAGTGTGACTTGATTAGCAAGTTGGATATTAGTAACTCTTTGTATTTACACTCTAATGATTCTGCTACATTGACGGTCATATTTATGAAACTTAAAGGAGCTAAAAGTTATCAAGTATGGTCTTGTGCTATATACTGATTTTATAGATCAAACTTGTAAACGATCTAATACTGATGAAGTATTAGGTAGACAATGAAATAGGGTTAATGTAGTTGTTTTGGGTCTAATGCAGTCTAGGTCAAGTGATCCATATGATGATGAGTGAGATATAGAATCTAAAATAAGTAAAGGCATAGACAATTCATCACTTGGAGGTATTGAATATATTCATGGTACTAGATAGAGTGGTGGTAATCTCAATGATAGTACCTCAACAGATGTAGCCAGTGATAGCGATGATGATGCTATACTTGAGGAGATTCATAATACATATAAGGGTGATGAATTTTTTTTCAAAAGTTTCATGATATGTTTTAGATTCCCATTGAGTCTCTAGATAGGCGTAATGTTTTTAATCATAGGAGATCATCTAGATATATTAATACGCCTAAACGATTAATGATCTTAAACTAAACACAAATGTGAAGTATAGTACTGATAAGCAGGTCAACTATTCCTACGCTAATAAATAATTTTTTTTCAACAAGTTTGAATAAGATTGTTGAACCTATCTATTTTGGAGAAGGTTTAAAATATCTCAAGTGGCTTGGAACCATGAACTTAGAAATGGAGTCACTTAATAGGAATGGTACCTATATTTTTGTTGATTTGATTGTTGGTAGAAAACCAATTTGATGTAAGTGGGTTTATAAAGTAAAATATAAATCTGCTGGTGAAATTGAAAGATTTAAGAAAAGATTAGTTGCCAAAGGATATAATGAGAAGGAAGGTATAGACTATGAAGAAATATTTTGTTAGCCTCAAAATATTGAGTCAAAAAAGAATGAGTTGGTCATAAGTTTATTATGTATCAGTCATAGGAACGTTGTAATATGTAATATGATAGTCGGAAATCGCGGGCTTGATATTTAGTTTAATAGGCCATGTTTAAGGTAGTAAAGCCATCAAGTCAATCCCAACCCAAACATATAGCCAATAAAAGCACATATGCAGGGTAAGCTATATAAACACCCTCCTAGCATGTTTAGAGGGGTTGGTTGTTCATTCTCTCTTAATCTAATATTCTCTTTTCTCCAACTTCTCTCTACTTTTTCTCTATAAACTTCTTTCTATTTTCTCTCTCTTTTCTAACTTATTTCTACTAAAGCAACCATGGTGAAGTGATATATATTAGGGTAACATTTGATATCAATCGTCACGGAGTGGATTTGTGATTTTTTGTGGTTACTTATTAACTTTCGTGGGTTTTTAAAGTGATTAAACCATATAATTTTTTTTAGTTTTGATTTGAAAAAGTTTGATACTTTCTAGTTTATTTATCTTTAAATAAGCTAGAAGTACAAGAAAAACTTTGGTTTTCATTCAAAATCATCTACTTTTTAAGCTTTTTATTCGAAAACAAAAAATTTGTAATATTTTCTTGATTTAAAATTTTCTGCTTAAAAGTTAAAAACTTGAATATTTTTGGTTTATTATGACTTAAATTGTCCATAAATACAACTCGTTTTAATTTTTTCTTTTTGCAAATCTATTGCTTTTTGAGGTTTGGAAGCTGTACCCTAAACCCTTGGAACCGAAACAGGTATTTTTTAAAAAAAATACCATAATAGAGATTGTCAAAATACCAGAATAGCCACTTTCAGAAAAACTGGAATTGAACTTCCAGAAAGACCGGAATAGCAAACTGAGATAGGAATACCGGGATACAATTTTGGTAGAACCGGGATAGAATTTCTTCAGAACCGGATTAGAAGTTTGGAAATTTTTGTATACGAACTTTTTAGACTTAGCCACCATCACCTTTTTAGGTCAAGTTATTTCATATTTTTTCTATACTAGTTTTAGGCTATTTTCTGCTTTTTATGTAAAAATTTGGTAATTCAATTTTTTTACCCGAGATTCGAATTTATTTTTGGCGGGAAAATATCGGCAGTTTTCGAATTTTAACCACAACCTAATCACAAGACATCTAATTAAGATCCAAATTCACTTCATCATTTCAGAAACTATCGTCATGGATTATACAGCAGAATATCGTGTGACTAATAACAACATAATGGTCGCTGGTAACAAAGAACGTCCACCAATGCTTGTCCCTGGACGTTATGCACAATTGAAATCCTGTTTTTTTCGATATATTGATACAAGACCAAGTGGTGTTGCTCAACGAGATTGCATCTTTGATGACCCTTATGTTCTCACTACTATTAAATCCCCGCAGTCCCAGAATCTGACACTACACCACATGTCTAAGAGTAAACTCGTGCAGAAACCTATGCGAACACTACAAATGAAAACCGTGCTTGGATTGATTAAGAGGCTGAAGCAATTCATAAGATTCTAAATGAGATTGGAGATGATATTTACTTAACGGTTTATGCATGTCCTAACGCAAAGAGATGTTGACGCCTATTGAACGATTGCAACAAGGAGAATCACTTAATCAGCAAGATGTGAAAACAAACATCTTTTGGGCATTTGGAAAGTTTACTTCACTAGAAGGGGAATCGATTGAATCATAGTACTCCAGATTCTAGAAAATAATGAATGAGATGACAAGAAACAAATTGGAAGTCTCCACTATGCAAGTCAATGTTCAATTCCTACAACTTCAACCAGAGTGGTCTCGATTTATTGCCTTGGTTAAAAAACTTCAAGAGTTAGACGAGGTCTCATATCACAAGATCTTTGACATTCTGAAACAATTTCAGAATGAGACAAACGACCTCCAAGCTGAAATGGTATCAAAGACTGCTAATCCACTTGATTTGGTGCCTAACACTCAACATTACCCAAATCAGCACTCTCATTCTCCAAAGTCCTACCAAACCCAAGCACCATAACCAAGACATTACACCTCTTCCAAATCATATGCTCCAACAAGATCAAGAGGCAAATAGCCTGCTAGAGCACCATCACCACCATCTGAGCCATCATCAGAAGAAGATAGTGACGAAGAACAGGCTTAGAAGGATAGGGAATTGAAGCAACAAATTGCTTTCATAATGAAGTTTTATAAGAAAATATACAAACTCACTAACGACAACCTCAGAACATCATCTAACATGGGGAACATATATGTTGAGAGTCCTCCAAGGTATGACACATAAAGACGTGTTGAGAGTCCTCCAAGGTATGATCGACGTAATACAACACACGTTGAGGGTTCTGCAAGGTATTATAGACAGACTACAAAGTATGATTCTTAGATGGTTGCTACTATTGATGGGAGTAGGGAAATGGTTGGTACTCAAGTGGTTCAGAAAAGTGGGATTCAGTGTTTTAATTGCAAAGGATTTAGGCATATGGAAAATGAATGCAGACAGCCAAAAAGGTTAAGGACTATGCATACCATAATGACAAAATGATGTTATGCAAGAAGATGGATGCATGGATTAAATTGTCAACTGAGGAAGGAGAAATTCTCGACGACATAGATGATGAACTCTCTGACCAAGAAATCGGAGCACATTACTCGTACATGGAAAAGATTCAAGAGGTCGTCAAGGTCACAATAGATGACAATGGTCCTATCTTTGATTCCGAGCCAATTGATAAGGTACATAATGATGACGAATATAATGTGTCTGGTGACACGCATGAGCATAGTGATATACCCACAACCATTAGTGACACATATATGATGGAAATGGTTGATAGCAATACCAAACCCGTTTTACCAGACATGTGCAATAATGAGTCAGAGGATGATCAACATTCAAATGAGTATGCTGATGAGGAGTGTGTTTCACTTGCTAATTTTATTGTAAATTTACAAAAGGATGTCAAAGAAACTAGAAAGAGTCAAAAGAAATTAAAGAATGAAAAGGCAACACTCACTCAAAAGTTTGAGGAAAGCAAAGCTGCACTTATAGAATCTAGTCAGATTCTTGCAAGTTTTAGAGATGAGCTTCTTTATAAAGACAAAGAGCTTGAGGAGTACAACAAACGTATATATCAACACTAAAAAGAACGTTTTTGAAAGTGAATACAACAAAATTCTCAAGCTACTAGAAAAAGAGAAACGTAATTATAACGCTTTTTTAATTGATGAACGATAAAAACGAATCTTGCTACCACAAAAATAAACGAGCTTCAACAAGTAATTTATTTTCTTCAAACGGATACAACTAAACTTGTTAATGAAAAGAAAAAAGAGTTTGAAAAATTAAAAAAGGATTTCAAAACTAGACAAGCTAAAGACATTGACAAGGTCGTGGATCTTGAAGAACAAGTCGAGTTTTCGAAAAATATTGTTTATAAAACAAATCAATCTGTTCAAACGATGAGTATGTTGGCACCTTTTTCATTTTTAAGGGTATAGCTACCTTTACAAGTCCCAAGTACTCTAAGAAAGCTTAAGCTGAGAATCCGTGCCTATATATCGATGAGTCCGAATGGATTAATCATGATAGCATTGTTGTTAGGCCCCATAGTGAAGAAACAATCATGTTGGAAGAAGAGAGTAGATCAAAATTAAATAAAGATGTTGTTAAACCATACAATTATGCTTATGAAAACAGTCTTTATGAAATTTTCAAACCACAAACACAGAAATCTTGTGAGAACTTGTTTTTTAACAATGAACAAAGAAGAATAAAATGGAGAAAAGCTTTTGCCACTAAGAAAACTAATGTTTCGAGATATATTGGGTACTTTCCTAACAAGCTTCTCCAAGAAAGAGTAGGAAAGCTCTTAGTATTGTTAAGCATAACATTGAAAATTTTCAAATAATTGTGAATGATGACTGGAAACAACGTGAATGAGCTAAAGGAAAAAAAGGGTATTCCTCACGATATAACTGTGCATGTGAAATGTCTTTTAATTCTGCTTACAGCAAAAACGATGGAAAATTCTTTGGAACTTGAAAAATTAATTCAACAAGAAATGTTTGATGATTTGAAATATGTGGAATCTCTTGAAAAAGAAATTGACGAGCTTCGGTCTGAAAAGGATGAATTTTCATAAGAATACGATCTGCTCTTACAAGAATTTCTCTCCAAATACCTTTTGTGTGTTGTTGTTAACGATCATGTAGTAAATTCTCATGCAGATATATATGAATATTCTGACGTTGCATGTAAGTATATGGAAACACTCAAAAGGGATGTATTGAATCAGAGCTCTTTAAACAAACAAAAAGTACTTCGAAACGTGTTGACTATCTTCAAAAACATTGCCACTCTCTTGAACTTGCATTGCAAAAAAATAGGCAGATCTTAAAATGATAATAATTTGCAAGTATAACTTTCTGATTCATTTCGAAAATTAAATGAAAAATTATTGATATAATAAATTTGAAAGCTCAATTTCAAGGAAAGGACATAGCGATATCTGAGTTGAAGAAACTCATTGCTAAGATGGGTGGGAAAACTATGGAACCTAATGTTGTGAAACCGGTTGTTAGACAACCAAATGCATATAAAGTTCCTAAACCATCCGTCCTAGGAAAACCATATTCGTTCTCAAATTATTCATTTTCAAAACCCGGGTTTATCCCCAAGATGGATGTGAAGGAAAGTTTATAACAGACTTGTCCCAAAACAGATAATCGAGGACAAGGCATTAAAAACACAAACGTAATTAAACAAGGGATGTATAGATTGGATACTAGAACCACATAAACAAGACATAGTCAATTGCCTCATACATCTAGAAACACTAATAGACGTGTATCTTTCACTACAGGAGTATTCCCTACTACTAGCGTTAGCAGGCCTCATATTAAGAACACTCAAATGAATGATAAGGTCATGCAAAACAAGAGTCAAGTAAAGACAAAGGAAGTAGAAGAACACCGTCTGTAATCGTATGTAATGATGATTTGAATGATTTGAATTTTAAGTTTGTTTTTGTGACTTGTGGCAAATGTGTTTTTAATGCTAATCATGCTAAGTGTGCTTTGAGTTATGTCAATGGCATAGACACTAGAACTAAGAAGCAAATTATGGTGCTTATTAGTGCTAGTAAACCCAAAAGCAAAGAGAACCAATCTGTTGCAACCCCCATAAGAACAAAGTTTCCCTAGACTCCACTACTCAGAACCATAGAAGTAGAATTAGTGAATTATATGAGTATGCTAGCAAGGCTTGGAAATGGTGGTTTGCTAACCAATGTCCTCATAGATACAAATGGATGCCTAATGCTAGGACAAAAAATGTGACTAAGAGCGCTAACATGCCTTTAAGTGATGAAACTAGGTTAACTAATGTCTCAGGTTCCACTACTAACATTGTATCCAATTTAGCAAATGCTCCATCATGTTCTAATTTTTCTGTAGGTCATAGAAAGCATCCTATTCATACTGGACTCCGGGTGCACGAAGCACATGACGAGGAATATCAAGCGTCTAATTATCTTCACTGAGAGGTTCTGGGTACAGTGCGCTTTGGGAAGGATCAATTTGCACCAATTCTAGGATATGAAGATTTGCTTCAGGGAAATATCATGATTAAAAGGGTATACTACGTCGAAGGGCTCAATCACAATCTTTTCTTGGTTGGTCAATTATGTGATGCGGATTTGGAGGTCGCTTTTAGGAAGAAGATGTTTTTGTTCGAGATTATGATGGGAATGATTTACTCACCGGTACACGGGGCACATATCTTTACATAATTTCACTTCAAGACTCAACTTCCACAACTCGAATTTGCTTCCTGGCTAAAGCTTCATTGCCACAAGCATGGCTATGACATCAACGTCCTCTCATCTCAATTTTGATACCATCAACCTCCTATAGAAGAAAAGTATTGTGAGAGGCCTTCCAAGCTTAAAATTCATCAAATATCATCTTTGTTGTTCTTGTGAGCTTTGTAAATCTAAACAGAGTAGTTTTAAGACCAAGACTACACCAAGCTCTAAAGGACAGTTGCATCTTCTTCATATGGATTTGTGTGGTCCTAGGCGTCTTCAAAGTATCAATGGGAATAAATACATTTTGGTAATTGTCGATGCTCAAGGTACACGTGGACTCACTTCTTGTGGTCCAAGTATGAAACACTTGAAGTTCTCATTAACTTCCTAAAGTAGATATAACATGGTCTTCAAGCTCAAGGTCTTCAAGCTCAAGTAAGAGTTGTTCGTACTGACAGAGGGACATAATTTTTGAATTCAAATCTGAATAAATATTTTGAAGATGAAGGGATTGAACATGAGACATCTATTGCTAGAACACCTGAACAAAATGGAGTGGTTGAAAGATGAAAACGTACTTTGGTTGAGGCTTCTCAAACATTGTTATCCGCTTCATAACTCCTAATGTTCTTTTGGGCCGAAGCTGTGTCAACTGCCTGCTATACACAAAAGCGATCCTTAATTATTCCAAGACATGAAAACACACCATATCACATAAGTCATGATAAACAAACCTTCACTCAAACACCTTCACATTTTTGGATGTACGTGCTACATAATCCGAGATGGCAAAAATTTGTATAGGATGAAAGATAAAGGTGATCCATGCATTCCTGTGGGATATAGAACTCAGTCTAAGGGATATGAGTTTATAACAAGAGAAAAAGATTGATTGTCGAAACTATTCATGTCAAATTTGATGAACTGAAAGAAATGAAACTTGAACAAAGCAGTTTAAGTCACGATCCACAACGACAATAGACTTCTGTGCATAACCGTACGGAACTCAGAACTCACAACCACAACAACGAACCATCAAGTTCAAGCTAGTTCAAAAAAAATGTTCCCACAACAGTATGACGGCGAACACGACACTTTAAGAGTTGGAAATGTTATATGGAAGGTTGTATGAGGAATACTTCAACGGAGAAAAACATGTTGTATCGAAGTCTTCCGTTGTCACTCATGATAAGAATGATGCTACCGAACATCATCAAGAAAAGGATACAACCTCATCTACTTCAACACCGGTTGCTGCAGACTTACCTCCTCAGATTATTCCATCAACAATCGATCCTACAACATCCAAAACAACGGTCATTGCTTCGAAGAACATAAATCAAGAAGAAAATGCATCATTTAACGAAGGTGATTTTCACAACCCATTTTATACACCGGTACGCGAAACTGGAGAGTCTTTAACTTGCCATGTTGATCCGTCAAATATGCATACATTCTATCAAAGATATCCTTCAACACATCATTGGACCCGAGATCTTCCTTTGGTTCAAGTAATTGGAAACCCTTCACAGCCCGTTGGTACGAGACGAGAATTAGAAACTGATGGCGATGTTTGTATGTTCACACTTGTCGTAAGTCATGATGAATCGAAAAACATCCAAGAAGCCATGGCTGAGAATGCTTGGATTGAATCGATGCAAGATGAAATTCATCAATATGAAAGACGTGATGTCTGGGAACTTGTTGACACACCATATGAGGTAACGCCCTTAAACCTTTAGTTGATCTGGAAAAACAAAATGGATGAAGAAAACACGATCATCAAGAACAAATCTAGGCTCATGGCTAAAGGGTATGGCCAGAAAGAGTGAATTAACTTTGAAGAATCAATTTCACTAGTGGCTTTTATGGAAGCGGTCAGGATTTTCCTTGCTTATTCTGCACTTAAAGGATTCATTGTTTATCAAATGTACGTGAAGACGACATTTCTTAATGGTCCTTTGAAAAAATAAGTCTATGTCAGCCAACTGGAAGGATCCATTAATCCACATCATCCTGACAAGGTCTACCGTCTCAAGAAAGCACTCTATGGACTAAAGCAAGATCCAAAGGCGTAGGACGACGAGCTCTCAAAATTTCTGGTATCTAAAGGTTTCTCAAAATTTTCCATTAATCTAAATTTGTTCATATATAAATATAGGGATGGCATTTTTCCTGTGCATATTTACGTTGACGACATTATTTTCGGGTCTATAAACCTAACATTTTCAAAATGGTTTGATAAACTTATGCACAACAAATTTATAATGTCAATTTTGGGCGAACTAAAATTATTTCTAGAAATTAAAGTTCACCAATCCCCGTGTGGTATATTCATTAACCAAGTTAAGTATTGTCAAGAGATAATCAAAAAGCATGCTATGACCTCATCTGATGTGACAATCTAACATTTTCAGGTAGTGAATTATTTTCTCGTATAATATTTTGAAACTTATTTTTATGTTGGTTGACGAACTCACAATTTACGAATTTAAATTTGGGCTTACGTGCATAATTTAGCGTCTTTTACGACTAAACCGGAAACCTTAGGATTACGTATTTACGTTTTCGAACTCCGTTTTTGATGAGACAATTTTTATTGGATTCGTTTTGTGACGTTGATTCATAATTTATAAAAACGTTTTTCGTAAAACGACCCGAGGGCACGCAAATCGAGAAAACTAGAATCGAGAAATTCCCGTAAACTAGTGAAATGGGACAAAATACATT
Source organism: Glebionis coronaria (assembly GCA_025667525.1). NCBI lineage: Eukaryota > Viridiplantae > Streptophyta > Magnoliopsida > Asterales > Asteraceae > Glebionis > Glebionis coronaria. Next base: position 275,720 of record JANFOE010000115.1, on the reverse strand, counting down.
GTCCCACCCCACTAGCCAAGTTTGGACGGCACACTTGACACCACACCATGGAGGTGGCATCAAGTTAGCTAGCTTACTCCAAGTGTAAGCTTAGCTTACTCTTTAAGCTATACTTTCCCACTTGTTTACACAAAACCACTAGCAACTTCATTCCACCATTTCCCTTACATGCAAACTCTCTCAAATCCTCTCAATACTCCTCCCTATGCCGTCCACTTTGAAGCAACAAACAACCCTTTTGATCTCTTCTAGCCATGAAACACATGTTTACTAGCTCTATTAAGGAGTTATCTTGAAGCCTTGATCATTTGGTGGCCATATTAACATCATTGGAGGTGATTTGCTTGTGTCCTAGGGCTGATTTTCCAACATATGTTCTTGATATCAGATGGTCTTGGAGTTACTTGTTGTATTCATCAAGTCCTTGTCTTCCAAAAACAAGGAATACACTTGGTTGGTAAAGAAGATCATCCTCTACATTTTTCTCTTGTTATTTTGTAAAGAACAAATGTATTTTCTTTCATTTTGTATATGTATATGATGTATATATGATGATAAAAATGTTGTGTGGGGATCAAGTGTTGATAGATATGCTTAAAAATGTTAATAACTATAAGAAATGAGGCTAAAATCTTGATCATTTAGTTGGCTGTATAAAAACAGTATAAAACTAAAAGATGAACTGATAAAATTGAATGGTATGATCCATTTACAGTAAGTACAAGATGTTATACACATGTGAGAGTTGGCCATACAATGGAATCAAAATAATGAGTGAGATATGATCAAAACAAGTTAGGTGGTCTAATCTGAATAAGCAGTTTTGTAGGGACTGTTAAGGCATGATAAACTTAAAATGAGCAGTAGCTATAACTAGGTTAAATGTAGCACATAATATGAAGAACATGTCACCCAAAAATGGGCTTCTAATTCATTATAGAACTCTAGATATGGTAAAAATGGTAAACATGAAGATAAAAATCAGATTTTAAGAATTAATGTTTATTATTATTATATAAGCACTCACATTTTAATGTATAAAATGTAAAAATAAAAACCCACTAACTTATAAAAATTATTTATATAAATATATAAAAGGTTAATTAAATGGATAAATTATATAAATGGTGGTGAAATAATATTTATAAGTAATAAAAACTATAAACTTGATTTTTACGACTTTTTCGGCTATCGCCGTAAAATTAACGTTTTTCGTCAAATAAAACTTAGACGACCAAACCCGTCTAATGTAAAGTTTATAAAAGTCATATACTGATGTATAAGTAACTAATACAAGTTAAAGAACTTATTGGGCTTAACCCATTTGGGCCCAACATGGAAAGTATATATACTGATAATATAGGTATAAAATGGATTAAAACAAGTTAAAGAACTTATAAAAGGCTTAATGGACTTAAAATAGATGAATAGGTAAAACTAGTAAACTAGTAAAACGTTACCAAAACGTAAACACTAAAATGAGTAAACAAGGATGTATAAACCCACTTGATCATCATCATATGTACAAAATCATCATATGTATATTGTTATTTTGATAAAAGTCATTGGACCGAGTCTAAGACCGATTATTATTTATATAGGTTTCCGTGACCGAAGCACGCCCGTAGCCGATAATCCGCCTTTCATTAACAACGTGAGTTCATAGCCTCGCACTCTTTTAAATGTTTTATAAAATGATTTGTTAACCCGCGAGGGAGATAACATGCTAGATTTTGATAAAAATAGAACACAAGTAGTCCCGATTGTATGCTTAATGATATGGACCCGAATGATGCTATGACCCTATAAACGAGACTAAAAGGATTATTAGTATTTAGGTTATGTCACTTAAAGTCCCATTAGCATGAATTGTGAACTACCGGGATTTGGTAGACGCTTATGCATTTGATAGTACTATTTGGGGACGATCACCCCAGTTCGCGCCTTGACGGTTGATCCCCGTCGTACCACGTTGATTGGTAAGAGAATTTATGTATGAGAAGATTCCATAGCGTGATTTTTGTGACGACACGCTAACTTAGATGGGCAAATTATTTGTCGGGTTCGTGGCCCGCTGTTTTCATAGTAAGGTAACAATGTCATGCGGCTAATAATAATCCTAATCCAAATAAAAATGTATCCTATACATAATAACGACGCTATTAACGATGAATATATTACCTATCATGGTAATATAGAGACTACGGTCTTATGGACGGTTTAAGATGTATGCTTGATTTATATATTGCCTGACTAGCAATATGAGGACTTACTTCCGATATTATGCTTGTGTTCTGATTTTAAATGATTGTTTTATATAACGGTTTTTACTAAACTCTATGAATACACTCGGCATTCGCTGATATGATTTTTACATGTTTTTATCTCAGGTGCTTGAAGGTAATCCGGATGGAGATCGACTCTGATGGCCCACATAATATTAAAAATGTTCATTCGATCTATGTTTTGTAAACTAAATGACCTGTATAATTTGGGACCTGTTGTACGCTTTTGAAACTTTTTATCGAATGAATGTATGTTAAACCTTGAACAACCATTTTTATGCGTTGTCTATGATTGGAGTTATTGTGCTATCCTGTAACACTCTGAAAGACCCTTCCGCTGTACCGATACGAAAATTGAGAGTGTTACAGTTTGGTACCAGAGCTCTCGTTATAGAGAACAAAAGATTTTAAAAACCAAGGTTTTGAACAAAACTTTTCAAAATATTTTGACGATGAACATTTAAGAAAAATATTTGAAAAATCTTTTGACTATAACGGTGCCAGAGATCTCCGACGTTACCAACAAGCCCTATTGAGAAGATATATATTTTGATATATATATAATTTAATTTATATATATGTATATATCGTGATTTCATTATGTAATTGTTTAACTAGTATGTTATCCTAATACGAGATATATATATAAATGCAGATTGTCATGGCTGACCCTAATATTCCTGTAGAAAACCATGCTATTCCCGAACCTAATATAGAAGATGATCCTTATTTAGACTTAGTAGATTATGATATCGATGATGAGGAGGAACCATTTGAGGATCCCGAGCCCGAGTTAGGACTAGGAGATCAGATTGCCCCTCAGGTTGACTTGGTAGAGAATGAGATTGAGAATGTGGATATTGAGAATGTTGATATTGAGAATGATGATGAGATTGGGTTAGATAATTTAGATGATGAGATTGACGACGAGGATGTCAAGGAGGATGTAGGTATAGATGTTGAGGTCGATGATGATGAGGAAGCTGAGCTTATTTATCCTTATGATGTTCCAGAGGGCGAGCCTTTTCCCCCACCAGTTTATTTGTCTGATTCTGAGGTTGAGTTACCTAGGGATGAAATGTCTGAATCGTCTGAATCTGATTCTGAATCAGAGGAGGATGAGGATGATGATGCACCTGATGGTACTGATGGTATTGCTACTCGTAGATGTGAGATAGGAGAGTCGTCTAGTGCTCGAGAGGCTACTCATATTGATGGTCTTGCATCATGGGCCTTGAGACGTGATCTAGATGCTTCTCGTGTTAAGAGTTGTATGACAGAGGTTGGATTAGGTGTTGTTCAGACTCATGTTGCTTATTTGGAGTCGAAGACTAAGGTTGGTGAGAAAGAGCGGGAATTGCTTAGTTTGGATTTGAGTAATGTAGAGCGTGGTTTGAATGAGGCTTTTAGGAGGTTATCGGTGTTGGAAAGTGGTGAGTATGCTGCTATGAAGAGAAAGGTGAATTCTATGGAGATTCAGTTGAGTGTGGCTCGTGCGATGCGTGAGAAAGCGGAAAAGGAGTTGAATATATCCGTGGGTTGGAACAGTAGATTTTATGCCGACATGGTTGAAAGAGGAGTAATCCGTAAGCGCCCAGCTGAAGATGTGTCTAGTGATCGTCCGACGAAGATTCAGAAGACGATGGATGATGGACCATCTAGCGGTTCTTAGTAGACCAGTCTGTATTTAGTAGTGACCTTTATATCTTTTGTGCTTTTGTAGCTTTGACTGAACCGACTTGTTAGTAGTAGACTTGGCACGAATTTTGAGTGTATATAGTGCTAGAACTTTGATATGTGATGTACTAAGACAATACTTTTGTTTCAGATCGAATGAAATATGTATCTTGTCTTGAATTCCATATTGTGCCTTATTTGTATCTTGATTATAAATTCAATCCATATTATATGAATCCTTTGTTGGGTGAATGCTTAATACTTTGAAATTGTAGAATTATAGAACTATGCCGCCCAAGAAGGTTGTGACTGAGGATGATGTACGTAGGATTATTACGGAGCAAGTTACCGCATCTATAACTGAATTTATGGCAAATGCTAGAAATGATGCTGGCGGTAGTGGAGCTGGCGGTAGTGGAGCTGGCGGTAGTGGAGCTGGCGGTAGTGGAATTGGTGGTACTAATGTGAATGTGAATGCTAATAATGTGAATGCTAATGCTAGAGGAAACATAGGAGGACTTGGAACTAATGCACCTGAAGTTGGTGGCTGTACTTATGTGACGTTCATGAAGTGTGAACCTCTACCTTTTAATGGAACTGAAGGTGCTGTAGGACTAAGCCAGTGGATCGAGAAGATTGAATCGGTGTTTCGGATTAGTAAGTGTAAGGAGGAAGATAAGGTGACTTTTGCTATGGCTACTCTTAAAGGTCGTGCGTTGACTTGGTGGAACGGGAGAATTGCTTTCATGGGTCTTGATGCTGCTAATGCTACTCCTTGGGCTGAAATTAAGAAGTGGATGACTTTGGAGTTTTGTCCTCGTAGTGTGATTATTAGGTTAGAACAAGAGTTGATTCATTTGAGAATGAAAGGTGTGGACATTGATAGTTACACGAACCGATTCCATGAGTTGGCCTTGCTATGTCCTCGATTGGTTGAACCCGAAGAGATCCGAATTGAGCAATATGTTAAAGGGTTGACCAGGAATATCTGGGGGGACGTAACATCATCTAAACCACTGACCATTGATGATGCTGTTCGAATGGCCTACCAACTCATTGGACAGATAATTTAGGATAGGGAAGATGAAGCCCGTGTTGGTGAGAAAAGGAAGGGAGACGGTGATCGTGTAGATAGAGGTGATAATAGGAAGAATTTCAATCGCCGTCAGAACAAGAGAAAGGGGAATGCAAATGCTCTTACCAACAATGCACCGCGTAACGATGATAGATGTCCTAAGTGTGGCAACAAGAGGCATGCTGGCGACTGCTGGAAGTGCCGAAATTACGGAAAGCTTGGACACAAGGTTGAAAGGTGTAAGAAGGGAACCATTTGCTTCAACTGTAATGAAGAAGGTCATAGGAAATCGGAATGCCCCAAGTTGAAAGCGATTGTACCTGGAAGAAACCCCCAGGGTGGTATCTACCAACTTGGAACAATTGAGGTGTAGAAAGAGGATCCGAATGTCGTTACCGGTACGTTTTTACTCAACAATCATTATGCTGTTGCCTTATTTGATTCGGGTGCTGATAGGAGATTTGTATCCACTAAATTTAGTGCCCTTATTGATATTGAACCTGTTGAGATAAGTACCAGTTACGAGGTGGAATTGGCTGATGGTAAATTAGTTAAAACTAATAAGCTATTAGAAGGATGCTCTCTAAATCTCTTAAACCATTCCTTTCCGATTGATTTGATGTTGATAGAATTAGGTAGTTTTGATATTATTATTGGTATGGATTGGTTGTCGTTGAAAATGCTACTATTTTATGTGAAGAGAAGAAGGTTAAGATTCCTCTTAGGAATAGGACGTTAGTAATTGATGGTAGTCGAGGTGAATCCCGTTTGAAAATCGTTTCATATATTAAAGTCCAAAAGTACATCAGGAACGGTTGTGAGTTATTCTTAGCTCAAGTGACCGGGAATGAGTCTAGGGAGAAACGATTGGAAGATGTTGTGAATTTCCTGAGGTATTTCCTAAAGATTTACCCGGACTTCCACCGATAAGGCAAGTAGAGTTTCGAATCGATTTAATTCCTGGTGCTGCACCGGTGGCACGTGCGCCTTACCGATTAGCCCCTTCTGAATTAAAGGAGTCATCTGAGAAACTTAAGGAGTTGTCTGATAAAGGTTTTATTCGACCGAGCTCGTCGCCTTGGGGAGCTCCAGTCTTGTTCGTTAAGAAGAAGGATGGATCTTTTCGTATGTGCATTGATTATAGGGAACTGAATAAGTTGACAATTAAAAATCGATATCCTTTACCTAGGATTGATGATTTGTTTGATCAACTGCAAGGATCTAGTGTGTATTCTAAGATAGATTTGCGGTCAGGATATCACCAACTTCGCGTCCGTGAAGAAGATATTCCTATAACTGCATTTAGAACTCGTTATGGACACTATGAATTTCAAGTAATGCCATTTGGGTTAACTAACGCACATGCGGTTTTCATGGATTTAATGAATCGAGTGTGCAAGCCCTACTTGGATGAATTTGTGATTGTGTTTATTGACGATATTCTAATCTATTCTAAGAATGAAGATGAGCATAGAGAACATTTGAGGATTGTTTTGAATTTGTTGAAGGATGAAAGGTTGTATGCTAAGTTTTCAAAATGTGATTTCTGGTTAGATTCTGTGAAATTTCTTGGTCATGTGGTTAACAAAGATGGAATTCATGTTGATCCTGCAAAGGTGGAAGCTATTAAGAATTGGTCTACACCGACAACACCAACGGAAGTGCGACAGTTCTTAGGATTGGCTGGCTATTATAGGCGATTCATTAAAGAATTTTCTTTGATAGCTAAACCCTTGACTAAGCTTACCCATAAGAATAAACCTTTCATTTGGGGAAGTGATGAAGATGGAGCATTTCAGACATTGAAGCAAAAATTATGTAGTGCGCCGATCTTATCATTAGCCGACGGGAGTGAAGATTTTGTAGTGTATTGTGATGCATCTCTTAGAGGTTATGGAGCTGTTTTGATGCAGAGAGAGAAAGTGATAGCTTATGCTTCTAGGCAATTAAGGAAGAATGAGGAGAATTATACTACTCATGATCTTCAGTTAGGAGCTGTAGTCTTTGCTCTTAGGTTGTGGAGACATTATCTGTATGGCACCAAGTGTACGGTATTCACCGATCACAAAAGCCTACAGTATATTCTCGACCAGAAGGAATTGAACATGAGGCAACGGAGATGGATAGAGTTGTTAAGTGACTATGATTGTGATATAAAATATCACCCAGGAAAAGCCAATGTTGTTGCCGATGCGTTAAGTAGGAAAGATAGAGAGCTTATCAGGGTGCGTTCTCTAGTCTTGACCGTGCACAATAATTTGCCTGAGCAAATTAGAAATGCGCAAATAGAAGCTTGTAAGAAGGAGAATTTTGTTAATGAAGGGTTCCGAGGAGAAGGAGATCCTTTAGAGGTTAGAGCTGATGGAGCGAAATGCTTAAGAGGTCGTATGTGGATACCTAAGTTTGGAGGCTTAAGAGATTTGATTATGTTAGAATCCCATAAATCTAAGTATTCCATTCATCCGGGATCTGATAAGATGTACCATGATTTGAAGAAGTTGTACTGGTGGCCGAATATGAAAGCTGACATAGCTATGTATGTTCTTCAATGCTTGACTTGTGCTAGAGTTAAAGCTGAACATCAAAAGCCATCAGGACTACTTCAACAACCAAAGATTCCTGAATGGAAGTGGGAGCGAATTACGATAGACTTTATCACCAAGCTTCCTAGAACATCATCTGGAAACAACTCGATTTGGGTTATTGTCGATAGACTGACCAAATCAGCACACTTCATTCCGGTTAAAGAGTAGTTCTCACTGGAGAAGCTGACTCGTATATACCTTGATAATGTTGTATGCAAACATGGAGTGCCTGTATCGATCATTTCAGATCGAGATCCTAGATTCGCATCGAATTTTTGGAAATCTCTCCAAAGATCTTTGGGAAGGAATCTCGACATGAGCACTGCTTATCACCCCCAGACTGATGGGCAGAGTGAAAGGACGATACAAACACTGGAAGATATGTTGAGAGCTTGTGTGTTAGACTTTGGTAAGAATTGGGATAAACATTTGTCGTTAGCAGATTTTTCGTATAACAATAGTTACCATTCTAGTATTAAGGCTGCACCGTTTGAAACTTTGTATGGTAGGAAGTGTAGATCTCATGTATGTTGGAGTGAAGTTGGGGATACCCAGGTCACGGGACCGGAATTGATCCGGGAGACTACGGAGATGATAGTTCAGATTAAGAAGAGGTTGTTGACTGCCCGTAGTAGACAGAAAAGTTACGCGGATGTGCGGCGGAAGCCAATGGAGTTTGAAGTGGGTGACCGAGTAATGTTGAAAGTATCGCCATGGAAAGGCGTAATCAGATTTGGAAAGCGAGGAAAATTGAATCCCCGTTATATTGGACCCTTTAAGATTTTATCTAGAGTAGGTCCGGTGGCTTACAAACTAGAGTTACCCCCAGAACTTCATGGTGTTCACAACACATTCCATGTATCTAATCTGAAGAAATGTCTAGCAGTGAGTGATGAGAAAATTCCGTTAGGTAAGGTTCGAATAGATGGGAAGTTGCATTTTATCGAAGAGCCCGTAGAAGTTATGGACCGTGAGGTAAAGCAACTGAAACAAAGTCGGATACCTATTGTCAAGATCCGATGGAATTCAAAGCATGGACCGGAGTATACTTGGGAGCGAGAGGATGAAATGTGGAAAAATTTCCGCACCTCTTCGATTTCAATAAGAAACGGACATCCAAATGAAATGGATCACGAGGACGTTGATCCCTTTTAGGAGGAAAAGCTGTGACAATCTAACATTTTCAGGTAGTGAATTATTTTCTCGTATAATATTTTTAAACTTATTTTTATGTTGGTTGACGAACTCACAATTTACGGATTTAAATTTGGGCTTACGTGCATAATTTAGCGTCTTTTACGACTAAACCGGAAACCTCAGGATTACGTATTTACGTTTTCGAACTCCGTTTTTGATGAGACAATTTTTATTGAATTCGTTTTGTTACGTTGATTCATAATTTATAAAAACGTTTTTCGTAAAACGACCCGAGGGCACACAAATCGAGAAAACTAGAATCAAGAAATTCCCGTAAACTAGTGAGATGGGACAAAATACATTGTCCCACCCCACTAGCCAAGTTTGGACGGCACACTTGACACCACACCATGGAGGTGGCATCAAGTTAGCTAGCTTACTCCAAGTGTAAGCTTAGCTTACTCTTTAAGCTGTACTTTCCCACTTGTTTACACAAAACCACTAGTAACTTCATTCCACCATTTCCCTTACATGCAAACTCTCTCAAATCCTCTCAATACTCCTCCCTATGCCGTCCACTTTGAAGCAACAAACAACCCTTTTGATCTCTTCTAGCCATGAAACACATGTTTACTAGCTCTATTAAGGAGTTATCTTGAAGCCTTGATCATTTGGTGGCCATATTAACATCATTGGAGGTGATTTGCTTGTGTCCTAGGGCTGATTTTCCAACATATGTTCTTGATATTTGATGGTCTTGGAGTTACTTGTTGTATTCATCAAGTCCTTGTCTTCCAAAAACAAGGAATACACTTGGTTGGTAAATAAGATCATCCTCTCCATTTTTCTCTTGTTATTTTGTGAAGAACAAATGTATTTTCTTTCATTTTGTATATGTATATGATGTATATATGATGATAAAAATGTTGTGTGGGGATCAGGTGTTGATAGATATGCTTAAAAATGTTAATAACTATAAGAAATGAGGCTAAAATCTTGATCATTTAGTTGGCTGTATAAAAACAGTATAAAACTAAAAGATGAACTGATAAAATTGCATGGTATGATCCATTTACAGTAAGTACAAGATGTTATATACATGTGAGAGTTGGCCATGCAATGGAATCAAAATAATGAGTGGGATATGATCAAAACAAGTTAGGTGGTCTAATCTGAATAAGCAGTTTTGTAGGGACTTTTAAGGCATGATAAACTTACAATGAGCAGTAGCTATAACTAAGTTAAATGTAGCACGTAATATGAAGAACATGTCACCCAAAAATGAGCTTCTAATTCATTATAGAACTCTAGATATGGTAAAAATGGTGAACATGAAGATAAAAATCAGATTTTAAGAATTAATGTTTATTATTATTATTATATAAGCACTCACATTTTAATGTATAAAATGTAAAAATAAAAACCCACTAATTTAAAAAACTTATTTATATAAATATATAAAAGGTTAATTAAATGGATAAATTATATAAATGGTGGTGAAATAATATTTATAAGTAATAAAAACTATAAACTTGATTTTTACGACTTTTTCGGCTATCGCCGTAAAATTAACGTTTTTCGTCAAATAAAACTTAGACGACCAAACCCGTCTAATGTAAAGTTTCTAAAAGTCATATACTGATGTATAAGTAACTAATACAAGTTAAAGAACTTATTGGGCTTAACCCATTTGGGCCCAACATGGAAAGTATATATACTGATAATATAGGTATAAAATGGATTAAAACAAGTTAAAGAACTTATAAAAGGCTTAATGGACTTAAAATAGATGAATAGGTAAAACTAGTAAACTAGTAAAACGTTACCAAAACGTAAACACTAAAATGAGTAAACAAGGATGTATAAACCCACTTGATCATCATCATATGTACAAAATCATCATATGTATATTGTTATTTTGATAAAAGTCATTGGACCGAGTCTAAGACCGATTATTATTTATATAGGTTTCCGTGACCGAAGCACGCCCGTAGCCGATAATCCGCCTTTCATTAACAACGTGAGTTCATAGCCTCGCACTCTTTTAAATGTTTTATAAAATGATTTGTAAACCCGCGAGGGAGATAACATGCTAGATTTTGATAAAAATAGAACACAAGTAGTCTCGATTGTATGCTTAATGATATGGACCCAAATGATGCTATGACCCTATAAACGAGACTAAAAGGATTATTAGTATTTAGGTTATGTCACTTAAAGTCCCATTAGCATGAATTGTGAACTACCAGGATTTGGTAGACGCTTATGCATTTGATAGTACTATTTGGGGACGATCACCCCAGTTCGCGCCTTGACGGTTGATCCCCGTCGTACCACATTGATTGGTAAGCGAATTTATGTATGAGAAGATTCCATAGCGTGATTTTTGTGACGACACGCTAACTTAGATGGGCAAATTGTTTGTCGGGTTCGCGGCCCGCTGTTTTCATAGTAAGGTAACAATGTCATGCGGCTAATAATAATCCTAATCCAAATAAAAATGTATCCTATACATAATAACGACGCTATTAACGATGAATATATTACCTATCATGGTAATATAGAGACTACGGTCTCATGGACGGTTTAAGATGTATGCTTGATTTATATATTGCCTGACTAGCAATATGAGGACTTACTTCCGATATTATGCTTGTGTTCTGATTTTAAATGATTGTTTTATATAACGGTTTTTACTAAACTCTATGAATTCACTCGGCATTCGCTGATATGATTTTTACATGTTTTTATCTCAGGTGCTTGAAGGTAATCCGGATGGAGATCGACTCTGATGGCCCACATAATATTAAAAATGTTCATTCGATCTATGTTTTGTAAACTAAATGACCTGTATAATTTGGGACCTGTTGTACGCTTTTGAAACTTTTTATCGAATGAATGTATGTTAAACCTTGAACAACCATTTTTATGCGTTGTCTATGATTGGAGTTATTGTGCTATCCCGTAACACTCTGAAAGACCCTTCCGCTGTACCGATACGAAAATTGAGAGTGTTACATCTGATCTAGTTGGAACACTATTGTCAACCGCATCCCTAGATGCTGACTTGCACGGACTGCTCATAGATCAAACGAGATATCGTTCTATGAATGGGTCTCTCGTGTACTTGACAACAACTAGATGAGATATTGCACACGCAACATGCTATTATACACGATGCCAAGCCAGGCCTACTGAAAACACCTAAAGGAGGTCAAACAGATCTTTTGGTAACTCAAGAATACCATTCACATGGGACTCTAGTATCCGAAGGTAACCGTTTTCTTTTTATCGGCATTTTCAGACTCTGATCACACACGGGGTATTGATACTCGAAAAAGTACTTCTGGTGGTGCATAATTTCTAGGACGAGATAAGCTTGTGGGATGGTCGTCTAAGAAGCAGGATTGTACGTCTCTATCATCAGCCGATGCGGAGTATGTTTCTCTATCCCCGTGTTGTGCTCAAGTTCTTTGGATGAGAACACAACTAACGGATTATGGCTTCCACTTTGAAAAAGTACCTATGTATTGTGACTCAAAGTCAGTCATATTCATCTCCTGCAATCTGGTTCAGCATTCCCGCACGAAGTACATTGACATCAGATATAGCTTCATCAAGGAACAAGTTGAACGTGGTATCGCTGAATTATATTTTGTTGGAACGGATTACCAATTAGCTGACTTATTTACGAAAGCTCTGTCATAAGATAGGTTTGAGTATCTAGTTGGGCAAATTGGTATGAGATGTTTGACTCTAGTAGAACTCGAGATTCTGGAAAAGGTGCCTGCTTGATATATCCATCAAACATCTACTTGTAAATATATATGAAAAATCAAAATATAAAAATATAAAACCAATTTAAAAACAAAATACAAAAATAAAAAATCTTTGAAAAAAACCAAAAATAATCTTCTCGACATGTCTTTCAGTATCGATAATATTTACGTAGCTAGAAATGTCATTTAATAATGACACGGGTTAGTAAATAAAGCTCGAATGGAAGTTGTAAATATTTTTCAAAACATGTCATTTCTATTTTTTTTTATAAAGGAAAGTGTCTCTTTTGGACAATTTTCCCAACAACGGGTAGAGAAATCTATCGCGGTTTTGAGCTTTTCACAAAACATTCAAAGTTTTGAGCTCAACACAATGGCTTGTAATCAATTTCAGATTGCAACCCAGATCTATATTCACGGTGGAGTGTACGATTCAGTGTTCTTACCCTCACCAAAAGAAGAGAAATCTTCTTACACTTGAGTGGATTCGTCAAGACATTCAAATTATATGAAATCAAGTTTATGCTTTAGAAACACCATGTCGCAGAAGGTAATGATTTCTAAAAAGCGTTGAACATAAATTTTTCAAGAATTTTTCAAGAAATTTTCAATGATTATTCAAAATCTTTCAAAAATTGTGTGTTCAACAACTCCCATCCTCAAAAAGTAAAATGTGGATCATATCATCGTAATGACAATTCAATTGGATCAATTTCGAGGGGGAGCTTTCTAAAGTCAAAGTTTAAATGTTGTTGGATATATTATGTCAAAAACAATTTTATGTATCCAACACATTGTGTGTAATGTTCATTTGGTACTATTCACATAAAAAGCTTTGATGTTCATGAACACATTCTTCAATCAATAATTTTTTATGTGTTCATGAACATGTGGTGTACGAGTACAACTTTATCAAGAATTTTCAATGATTATTCAAAATATTTCAAAATTTATGTACTCGACACTACATAATGAAAATGTTCCAAATATGCATGCTAAGTTAGACATATTTTTCTCACGAAAGATTTTCAAGACAATTTTTGTGGTATATTTTAAACAATTTAGAATCTCTAATATCAAAAGATTTATATATTAGAGATAAGGGGAGAAAATGTGATTAAAATTTGATCTAATATATGAAATTAACATATTTGTAAGACACAAGCACTTTAACTCCTACCCATATGTGCAAAACACTTTCGATTATCGATGCGCATATGAAGGGGAGCAATTCTGAAATGTCAAAACTCTCAACGTGCTAAAAAAATTTATCAAACACTTTGAGGAACTTTCAAATGGATTTATGGTTAAGATCTTATACCCACAACCTATTTAATTCACGACGATATTGGTGACAAAAGGTGGTTAGGTATACGTCCTATGATCCAACCAGAACCGGAGGGATCTTCCCAGGGAAAATCCAATAGATTATTGTAAGTCCTTAGGAAAGATGGAGTAGAATGTGAAAGTAGCTGAATGCCGACTAATTACTTAAGCTAGCACTGAACAATCCCAACAAGTTGCTAGTGTTGACGTATTGGTAAGCATTAAAGGGGTAGAAGAATGAAAAATAAATGTAAGGATAAAAGGTCTAAAATAAGAATCCCTCCATACAACTTAAGCATAAATCGGGTCAACACATCATTGAATACAAGAAATCATAGACCCAGTGATGCAATGAAAAGTCCTTCCCAGCTAACTCAGGATTTTCTCAAAATAAGTTTGTTTCATTGTCACGGAGATCAACACGTCTCTATTGACTTTCTCACTCCCAGATAGTTGATATTGAATAGGTGGCATCTTCTCTAGTCTCCGATCACCAAAACGAAAAGTGAACAAATCGAGTCTAGAGCCAAGAGATCAATCAAATCTCGTTAAGACACATCCCATTACGAAGAAGAGAGTCCTATGATATATCCTTGTGATATCAGAGTGATACTATTTAGTATTCAGAATGATGAGTGGAAATCCTTTCAGTGTTAACATCAAATAGCACTGCGGTAGGTCATATGTAAGATTATTTATGAATTAAACAAGTGTAAACTGGAAAGCAACAATGGTTTGATTCTCAATTGATTCAAACTTGTTCCAAGTTTCTGCGTAATATCTTTATGGTCGTGCGAGAACATTCAGAGTGATACTCTTCAGTATTCACAGAGACGAATGGAAATCCTTCTAGCGTTATCATCAAGCAGCGCTATAGTAGGTGACTTACGAGATTCTTTATGAATCAAACTTGTGTCAACTACAAAGCAACGATGGTATGATTCTCTATGAATCAAACTTGTTCCAGGAATATGAATTGACGACCTCAATCAGACAATTTATTTTATCCAACTGATTCACTCTTTACGTTATGTAGTCTGCTTTGAGACGGTCAAGTAAAGAGAACAACTAGTACAGCTGCGAAACCCTAAGGAGATTTTTAAATAAATTTACCTAATCACATGTACGATATTTAATACCGTCTAAGGGTCTACACCGACCGGAGGTAAAAAGATGCCAATTTAGGACGAATGTTAAAGCCATTTAGTCCGTGTCCATATTTTATATTGAGAAGCTGGCGTCACGGTGTACTAAGTAAAGTCGAAGATTCATAACCACATAATCATGCCCAAAGACATACTTAATGCATCAAGATTCAAGAATCAAGAAATCTAAAGATCGAGCAAAGACAAATACTTTCGCAACTTTGATATTTAAAATCTTTCCTTAAAAGAGAGATGTATAGGAATGACCTATTAGAGGATAGGCTTATCACAATTTTGGAGGAGATGACTTCTCTAGAGGAATGACCTCTCATCAAAGGAGATTGTTAGCAAGATTTCATAATGATGCATAGTGTGAGCATGTGGGTGAAGACACAAGATCGCAAGGTGGTAAAGACAAATCAAGGATAAGATTTGAAGATCTCAAGATTAAATACAAAGTCGAAAGATAACGACAAAGGCTCAAAGATCACAGCATGAAGGGACACGTCTATTATTACACGTTCAAGGATCAAGTAATCTCATTTAATCCTCAAAATTCGTAGAGGAATGACCTCTCATTGGGGGTGGTTGTTAGCCTCAAAATATTGAGTCAAACAAGAAAGAGTCGATCGTAGATTTATTATGTATCGGTCATAGGAACGTTGTAATATGTAATAGGATAGTTGAGAATCACATGCTTGATATTTAGCTTAATAGGGCACATTTAAGGTACTAAAGCCATCAAGTCAATCCCGGACCAAACATATAGCCCATAAAAGCCTACATGTAGGGTAGGCTATATAAAAACCCTCCTAGCATGTTAGAAGGGGTTGGTTGTTCATTTTCTCTTAATCAAATATTTTCTTTTCTCCAACTTCTCTCTACTTTCTCTCTCTAAACTTCTTTGTCTTTTCTATCTCCTTTCTACCTTATTTCTACTAAATAAACCATGGTGAAGTGATATATATTGAGATAACAGATTTTCACTAGTTGCTATTTATAATAGTTGACCAATTTACTAACTAGATATAAATAATATATTTCTTTTTGGTGACTTGGTTGAAGATGTATATATGATACTTCATGATAGTTATTTCTCTAAAGATAATAAAAGAGTGTGCAAATTGGTTAAATCTTTATATGGTTTAAAACAAGCTCCAAGAAAATAGAATGAAAAACTTACATATGTTTTCTTAAAAATGATTTTAAACAAAGTTATAATGATATTTCGTTATTCATAAAAGATAAAGATGGGGGTTTCATTGCATTATTTGTGTATATTGATGACATAGTTGTTAGTGAATAACTTGGATGAGATTAATAAGTTTAAATTGTACTTAAGATCCAAGTTTATGATTTAAGATCTTGAAATATTGAAATATTACATGGGTATTGAAGCTTTAGAGTCCAAAGGATGTGTATGCTTAACTTAAGGAAAATGTTGTCTTGAAGTATTATTTGTGTTTGGTTTGTTGGCATGTAAGCCTTGTGCAACACCTATTGAGCCTATGGAAACTTCACTAAAAACTTTTAATAAGAGTGTTTTGGTTGATAAACCTTTGAAAAGGATAAATAACTATCATAAATTTGTTGGTAAATTATTTACCTTACACATATTAGACTTGACATTAGTTATGCAGTTCATGTTCTTAGTCAGCATATGCATGACCCCATAAAATCACATTTAAAGTTATTATTTAGTGTATTAAGATATCTTAAAAATGCTATTGGTAAAGTAATATCTTTTACTAAGAGTGATATCTTGATCTTAGTGTGTTTATTGATTCTAACTAGGCTAAATGCAAAGCTACTAGAAGGTCTATTACTAGATATGGTGTGTTTCTAAATAAATGCTTGATTTCATGGAAAAGTAAAAAGTAATCTATGTTTGGTAAATCTTCCGTAGAAGCAGAATACATGGCTATGAATATTACATGTGGAGTTATATGGATATTGAAAATCTTAGCTGAGTTAAATGTTAAGTCCTCTATATTTCTGCCAATACATTTTGATAATAGTTCAACAATACAGATTGATGCTAATCCCGTTTTCATGAGAGGACAACACATTTTCAGATAGAGATATTTTCCTAAGAGAAATAGTAGCTTCAGGTGTTATTAAAACTGTGAAGGTTAAGTCTGCGAATAATACTAAATATATCTTTACAAAGGGGCTTAGTGTTATTGAACACAATAATTTTTGTGATGATCTTGGCATATGTTCGCGTATATGACCGCTAGGCCATATTTACACAAACCGCAAGGACACGCCAAACAATAGTTGGCCTCGAGAATGGCACCTCGAACCATATTCTAATGCATAGAATTAGAGGACATTATAAAAAGTAGCAACACCACCTTGGGAAAGGACGAAGCATCCTATTATCTAAGACCCTCTTATTAACCATTGGTCCAAAGGCAGGGTCAAGCGTGATCTAGAATTTAAGGACTTTGCCCCTAAGGTTGTACAGTGACCTAGGCCTCACTCCTAATTTGAAACAATATTCTGCGCCCGGTATAATGTATGTGGTTCTATAAATACTTTGGAGCATTCAATGTAGAGTAACCATTATTCCATACGCATTTATTACACACACATATTTGGACAAGCGGCTCATCTGGTATCTTACTCTTACACCGGAGCTTGGTCTCGGGCCTAAACCTAAGGCGAGGATAACGTGTGTTACTCTTTTGTAGGCTTGTTGAGAAGATTTCTACAAGTCCCAAAGGCGGATTCAACCTACCAACGCCCAACGGACTTTTGCATCTACAAAATGGCACCATCCGTGAGACCCTAAATTTGATCTACCAAGTAGCTAAAGAATGACGGCTCCTTCACATACATCACTTGAAATTAAAACTCATGAAAACACAAACAAAAACCTTATAAATGAAGAAGTAATTAAAGGGAACCTGTCATCTCTAAAGGAATTGTTGAAGGACCAAAGCAACCGTGATTACATCAAACCTAGGCTGATAAGCTTTGAGGATGATGGGGAGTGCTCCAGGGACAGTGAAAAGGAAAGAGGTGTGCAAAATAAAGAGGCCACAATAGATAAAGAGAAAAAAGTATTGGACAACGACTTGGCAAAGCCGTTCAAGTTGGTAGCTAAGTGACCTCTCAGCAAAAGAATTGACGAGTTCTCATCCTCACATCACAGAATGTCAGCAAACACGAAGATCTATGAAGGTTTTGGAAATCCAACGGACTATGTGAACCGCTTTAAGGGGATGAGGAACTAAGGGGAATGGCCCATGTCCGTGTGGTGCCGAATGTTCCAATAGACGTTGGATGGTAAAGCTAGAGCATGGTGTGATGAGTTTCCACCGGGAAGCATTGAAAGTTGGGACGAGTTACAGCAAGTTCATCACTCGATTTGGGATATTGAAACATTCGCGAAAGACCCAACGAAGATCACGAAGACCGTTCATCGAGCAAATGAGAGCCTCCCAGTCTTTAAAGAAATATGGGTAAGTGAATCTAATGCCATTCCTAATGTACCCGATCTTATGAGAATTTCCTCATTTACAGGTTCACACAAATGTCCAGAGTTGGCCAAGCCGTTTGCTGATAACATTCTAAAATATAATGATGAAATGTTGAAAAGTATGGAGAATTTTGTTCATGCCAATGAAGTATTCAGGGACACCGAACTGCCTTGAGGGGAGTTTGGCAGGAGGGACGTGTTCGCGCTGGATGGCCAACGATATGACCGTTCCCAAAGGGGTGGTTTCGGGGGAATACGTGGGGGTGGCCGTGGAACCAGTTTTAACATAATCTCTTACGTGAAACCCTACATATTCCTTTACCGACCACCTTAGTGACTACAAGTAGTGAACAATATGTTCACTATAGAGTCATTAGTGAGTACACCTAAAGAAATATTGGCTGCAGAGCACCAGTTGAACCTTCCGAACCACGTTTGTTAGTAGGAATACCTAGGATGGAAAACATGGACAGGTATTGTGACTACTATGGAGAGAAAGGGCATTATACAAACGATTGTTTTCAACTTAGAAGACACTTAGAAATCGCTTTGAAATTTAGGAAGCTCAACCACTTGATCAAGGATGTGAGGAAAAAAGGAAATGGATGACAAAAGGGTAACCCACAAAAGGCCAAGGTGATCAATGTGGTATCAGGGCGCAACATCAATAGAAAGAGAAAATCAGTGTGGGCAAATGAACATTGGATGAATGTGCCAATAATGTTTCCTCCCTGCCCAAAATAAGATTCATCAGAGGAAGCAATTGTGGTGGAGGCCGAAGTGGAAGGATACATGGTAAGGATGGTGCATGTGGATGGTGGGGCATCCGTGGAGATAATTTATGAACATTTCTTTAATAGTCTCCATCCAAGTCTACAAGCTAGGATGACCAAGACATATAGTACCATGTTTGGATTCTCAAGAGAGAGTGTAAAGTCATTGGGAAATATTGAGTTGGGGGTATGCTTCGAGGATGAAGGGTTGTTTCACCGCACGATGATGAGATGTACGATCATACCCGCTCAATCATCATACAACATCATTTTGGGAGGACATGGGATAAGGCAGCGACATGTCATCCCATCCACTATTTATGCCATGATGAAATTTCTAACTCCATGAGGTATTGCGACCCTTTTCACCTCGTCATCAATCACCAATGAATGTAGAGAGTCAGGGAAAAGAAAGATGATAAGGAAGAGCCAGAGAAGGAGGAAGGCCTAACAGTCAACCTGACGAAAGAAATCATGATTAATCCGGCCTTCCCTAACCAGTTGGTCACCACTGGGGGAAATCCATCTAAGGAAGGCGCGGAGCAGTTGAAGCGATTGCCGAAAGATAATTCGGATGTATTTGCTTGGTGTGACAACCCTAGGTTTTGGATTTGTCACTTGGTCCTACTTTTAAGTTATTTTATGTGTGCTTACTTGAATTGTGTGTTTACGTGTTTATTTTGTGTGAACGAGGTTGGTGTGGTTATCATTTATGAGTATAGAAGTACTCATAAGTAAATCGAGGAACGGTTATTTCATGTTCATGAGCTCACAATTAGTGACTATGAAATGAAATGGTGATATTTTGGTGTTTACGTATACGTATAAGTATTATCGTAATAGTGTATTTTTTAGGATTCACGGTTTAGCATTTAGAGGTCTCGGGTGAGGTAATTATCCATATGAATATTTTTCGGGATGGTTTTAAGTCATTTAGGACTTAGTTATAAAGTTTATTTCAAAATTTGAGATTTTTTTTAAAAGTGTATATTTTACGTCTTTACGGTAAAACGCGTAAATTTGACTAGTTTTACGGTTTTGAGGTTTGGAGGCTTTAGGAGCTGAAATAAATTAAGGAAAATTAAGGTAATATTATTAATAAAAATATTAATAATAAAAAGGAAAAAAAACGAAATTAAATGGGTATAGGTCGGTTATGTGAAAAAAAGAAAAGAAAAGGGGAAAAAGGGAAAAAGGGAACCGGACTTTTGTACATGGGCCAAGGACTTGTTAAGAAAGTATATAAAGTCTTTTTATTAATCAAAACACTCATAAAATCCCTGGAGATCAAGGTTTGGTCGGCATAAATGGTGGTTTTAGGGTTCTTCATTAATTTTTCTCCTTTCAAAAATTCTAAGGTAAAATCTTTAATACTCTTTTCAATTAAATTGTTTAATGTTTTCTTTAATCATCTTATGATGGATTTAGGTTAGGGTTTAATTTAAGAACACTAAATTAATGTTATAATAATGAGTTCATAATGATTACATAAATTCGGGCTTATAATTAGAGGGATTAGGGTTAATTAATATGGTTGATTTTGTTAAACCCGTTTTTAAAAACTGGGCAGAATTTTGAGTCAATTGTTTTGATCATATCGGGAGTTCTAGGAACATTCAAGATGCGGTCCAAGTATCCCTGAAATGGTAATTGAAGTGGCTTTCTAATGCAAGAAACTAGAACTAAATTGGAGGTCGGGAAGTGGGTCAAAAATAGGTTACAACAGTCGGAGGTCAATACAGTTTTGAAGTCAGCCTGTTTTCTTTTTATGTTTTGGGTTGTTTGGGGTACTTAGGGTTGCATTGGGATCTTCTCACGAACGTGAGAGATGTTTTATATATTGTAGTAAGTATCTGCACTTGGGCTAAGGTTGTGGTTTAGGGTAAGACCCCTTAATGGTAACAAACTTTTAGTACGTTTAAAATCAGGAAATCTGGAATGACAAAAGTAGATATATGTATATCGGGGCCTTAACAGTAGCTTTAAGGTTAGGGCAAGTGGGAGGTTTTAGCCAACATATGTAAGGGTATGAATATTCCTTTTACAGAAACCATGGGTATGTTTAAGTGGACTTTTTACTTAACGTTTTGAGACTTAAAAACTGGGACTGATTTGTGTAAAATATGAACGGGATAGTTATTAAACTTAATCAAGTTAAGGACTTGTTAGGGAAGGTTAATGGGATGGTTAGAGCTTATCAATGAGGTTTTTATATGGGAATAGACTATATGTCCATCATAGGTTGATGAGCCATCTTAGTGATAGGTTCGTGTATTGATTTCGTGTTTTTGGTTTGTTAGCTTGTTGCTAGTGCGAGGACTTGTGAAGAAGCTATCAGGTGGGTTTCATAGTCCTATGTTTACTATTGATTTTAACTTCCAGATGGGATGGAAGAGACACTGTGTTGAATTATATTCTAAATTAATGATGTGAATGTTTTAAGGTTTGAGATGGACTTGTGTGTACATTTATGTGATTAACTGTTATGTGATTCTTGTTTGTGTGTGATCTGGATTGGAAAGGTACATAGGTGTATGAGCGCCTATGGGACCTATGGTGAATGATAAGGCGTGATGCCTTGGAAATTGTGATTGTTGGTACGGCGTGATGCCTTGGAAATTGTGATTGTTGGTAAGGCGTGATGCCTTGGAAATTGTGATTGTTGGTAAGGCGTGATGCCTTGGAAATTGTGATTGTTGGTAAAGCGTGATGCCTTGGAATTGTGATGATTGATTGAACTTGAATGCTAGTTGTTAGTACATGATTGTAGCGCATTGTCCATATGTTTATTGGTTTATGGTATTCATAGCTTATGACTTGTCTTGTGTTGGAATCTAAACCTATGTCTCTCACCAACTTTATGTTGACGTGTTTTAGTGTCTCTTTCAGGTGATACTATGGTTAAGCATGAGAACTTAAGTGGCTAGGACTTGGAGAGAGTAGGAATGCATATAGAAGGATATCCCCGTTCCTTCTTAGATTCTTTTGCTTGTTTTATAAGTGATACTGTTGGCACCTATATGTTTGATTTGTTGTGTTATTTGTTTGTCTTGGGTAAGAGGTAGGACTGTTACCTACTTACCTAGACACCTGCATTTGATGAGATATTGTCATGACTTTTGTGTCACCATTTTATGACATTTCTTATTTCATATAGTTATCTGTATAGACACGCCATGTTGTGATGATATCCATACGCCGCGCCCCATATTCCGCCATGGTGGGGTGTGACAGAATGTTATCAGAGCCAATGGTTATAGAGAATTAGGTTGCCTAGTCGTGTAGCCTAGTCTATAGCTTAAGGGTCCCTACATATAGGCGTCATAGGAGTACGTGTGCATTTTATATTAATTGATGTGTTTGGATGTTATTTATTACGATGTTTTGACTAGTATGAATTGAACCATAGTAAGTTCATACTTAGCCACATGTTATTTTTCTTTTCGGGATGTGACTAGTGCTGGTTGAACCATAATCATCCACGCTAGTCATTGTTGTATTTTGCTTAAATTGTACATTATAGTACATAATTTAGTACAAGGTAGTTTCTATCTTTTATCGAGTTATTTTACATACCCGAGGTATGTTATTTTTCTTTTGATGTTTAAGTCATGTTCCCTAATAATCGTGTGGTTGTTCGAGTTACTAGGAGTAGGTGGATAGGAAGGGTTTTAAGTTGTTTCCACTATTACGGGCGACATGACTTATAACTGATTATGTTTTCGTTTTGGATTTACTCTATGTTGTTTTAGCTAGACTATGGATTTCGGTATTCCAAGAGTTTTACTATGTTATTTTAATAGATGGGGTTTTGGACCTATTTGGTTATGTGGTTATGAGCTTATGTTAGTAGATGGATTTATGTGTTATATGTTGTATTGATTTTTATAAGTGTCATCATAGGAGGGAGTGCATTGGGGAAAGGGTAATTGTATAAGTATGGTGGCCAACATAGTTATACAAGTACCACAACTTCAATGGGTTCTCAAGTATGATTGCATGAAAGAGGATTAGTACATGCTTGTATATGGTGAGATGTAGATATTGGGTATACGTATAATATATGGGTTTATGTAACGGCTGCCTACGATATGGCTATTTTTATTAGTGTGTTATATGTTTTGGGATTATAGTGGTGTTGTGTGATTTTGGGGTCACACGATATGGTTTGGTTTTGGAGGTGGGCTTTATGCCTTGTTGTGGCACGGTGAGATGGTGATTACTCGTATGGAAAAACGAGCGTATAAAGCGATTGATTGACTTACGTGTATGATAACGAGTATGTTTTGGGAGATTTAATAGGTATATATATGCGGATGTATGTATACTACTATGTGGTAAGTTATGGTATATGGTCGTTCACCAGTTATTATAACTTGAACGTACCTTGTGTTTGTTCGTGTTTTATGGTGCTGGAGTTTAATGGAGTTCCAACGACGTTTTGAGTCTTTTGAAGTGTGTCTTGTAGCGTATTTTTTGAGTTTCGTATTTCACGTGTACGTTTTAAAATGGTGTTTTTGGTTTCAAGCCTATTGAAATAACTTGGGATTTCTTTTGAGATACTTGAATCTTTTGTGTTGGGTCTTACATTTCTTTTGGTCGGTATATATTGAGAAAAAGGGGGACTTGGAAATCTATTATAGGGTTAGTTAATTGGTTGTATTCGGTAAAATAAGGGTAAGGTGTTGGAGTCGTGTTTGAAACAAGGTGCAACATAAGATTTTTTTTTAATCAACACTTATTTATTTCAAATTCTAAAAGACTTTCTTTAAAATAAAGCGAAGTAAAATTTCTTTCTACTTACATTGTAAAACCCGCATGCTTTTACCATGCATAATACCTTAAGTTCGTACGTACTAGTTAAAAACTTTCCTAATATAGCATGATTACGATTACGTATTAGGAGTTTACGTATTACGTACGTGTTAGAACACGATAAGTTTCTTATATGAACGATCACGTAATAATTATTTAGCAATAATTAATCACGAACATACGATCACGAGATCACGAGCGTAATTAAAACACGAGTTATTATTAATTACATATATATATTTAATACGAGCGTAATTAAATATATAAGTGTAGGATATTTACGTAACGAGAACTTTTAAAACACGAACATAATTAAACGTAAACGTGTACGAAATTACAAGACACGAAACGAGGTACGGGACCCCCACAAGGGAGCCCCTACCCGCGGCCAAAATAGGGACAATGGGCAAAGCCCATTGTCAATTTTACTAAAAGGAAGGGTTAAGAGTTTTTACTACTCAGATTATTTTTAAAGAAGAATTTTAAGAAAACCTAAAATCCCTTCCTCCTTCTCCTTTGTGTACCGCCACCTACAAACCACCATAAGGGGGTGAGTTTGATCTTGGATCTTGTTAATTTAGTGTTTGTTCGTGTTTGTTCTTCACCCTCTTGATCCACGAATACGGTAAAACCTTTTTCTTGTTTTCTTTTTAATTAATCTTTTATTAATTAAGAAAACATGATGTTTTTCATAAAAACACATTAATTAAACCTATATCTAACATGTTTTGGTCATTAATTAATCAAAGGGGTGGATCTAAGGGGTGTTTGTTTTTGGGCCGCAGGAACAACCGACCCCAAGGGGGCTCGGTTTGTTTTTAGCCGACCACCACCAAGACCTTTTTGGTCTTGGTTGGTGCGTGTGGGTCCCACGGCATCAAGGGGGTACCCCGATTTGGTTCGGGGTACGGTGTTTGTTCATATCTGGTGCATGTTTTTAAGCTTAGATCCGGATCATGATTATGTTAGTTGTTTATGTTATAAACTTATGTTAAGAATTAAATTAATAAAGATGTAATTAATTTAATAACATGACTTAGGTTAACTAATTATTAATAAACATGAATTATTTTAACCTAAGTATTTTTATTATTAAGACTTATAATTAATTAATTATTTTAAAACCATGGATATAGTTAATTAATTAAACATGACTTAGGTTATATTATTAGTATTTAATAATACATATTTTAACCTAAGTATTTAATATATTTAATTAAAAACATGTCATACTTTAATTAAATATTATAACCTATAGTTTAATTAAATTACATGAAATAATTATTAAACTATATAATATATCATATGACTTAGAAAATAATCATGAAAACACTTAGGCTTATTTACTTAGCTTATTTAACAAGCTTATTTCTAATTATGGAAACTTTTTATTTTTAGAAACTTATTTATTTAAGGCAGCTAATCTAATTATGGAAACTTATTTAATTAAGGCAGCTAATCTATTTATGGAAACTTTCTATTTTTAGAAACTTATCTATTTTAAGCAGTAAATCTATTTTTGTAAACTTTCTATTTTTGGAAACTTTCTATTTTTGGAAACTTTCTATTTAAGGAAACCTGCTATTTTTGGAAAGTTACTTAATATTACTCAGTAAGTATAATAACACATGAAATATCAGAAATACTTAATCAGATTGATCAGAATATAAGATTTAACACAGATTAAGGCTTTAAACAATGTAAATAGTAAGAACACATAAAATAAGCTAAGACATGATATAAAACCAGCTATGTATGTAGTAAGCAGATACTTATTTCATGTACGTATTTATGTAGCGTTAGTGATTCAGAAGTAGGATTCTCGCAGTTCATCGTTCTCGTTCACTGGACATAAGGTACGGATTCCCGTCCTTTCAGTATGGACATTCTTTCCTTATTAGGATTTCCCCGTATGCAGCCAACTGTTTTCCCGTAGTATAAGTATGAGTTTGATTGCTTATGTTTAAATATGATTACCTATAGCCATATACATGCATGACCAGTTTCACCTAGTTATGGAGGTACCATAACCATAACATTAGAGGCACTGATGTTATGACTTCACCACGGCTGAGTGATTGCTCGTGGCGTCCCTTCAGCTTTTGGCCATTTATTTATATTTATCATGTGGGGCGTATGGGTGCATCCTAGTTACACATTTTTATTCAGGATTACATGGTGAATGTGGTGTGTGCCTTGCATCCTTCACAAGGAGTTGATCCCTCCTACCCATAAAACCAGTATATTAAATTAGAGGCAGCCCCTCTAATTTTCATGATGAGGTCACCCCTCCAATTATTCATGCACGGTGGATATTCATGACCTATATTGGCTAAATGGTAAAATATGACAAACAGTTTTTATAAGATAAACATAAGACTTTCAAACTATAAAACCAGTTTTATTAAGACTTAACCAGGTTACTCGGGACATAGTTTCTTCCGCTGTTATTATGTTATATGCTTATCCTATTCATGCTTTATTGTACATCCGTGCACTGAGCGTATTGCTCAGCCGTTTTCCTTTTCTATGTTCCCAAAACGGCAGGTACTCAGGGACGCTCGTAGACACTAAGAGTACGTGCATATGGACTGGAAGCTGTCTAGCCTTCTTTACAATATGCATTTCCTTTCTTTATGATACTTATGCTTTGGACATTGTTTCGTCCTTTTCCTTTACTATACTATGTTTGTGTGTGATGAGCTTTACTTTTGGACTACCGATGTTTGATTCCGGTATTTTCCTTTATATGACCAAGTAATGTTTATACATTTTACCCTGTATGCTTTGATGACACGCCATAATTACTGTGATATTTCCATTTCCGAAATGGGGTGTTACATACATAGTTTATATAATTGGGTTTAACCGATTCACGTCATTTATAATTATTAATACGAGGTTAAATTGAGTTTATGAAGGTTACACATACAATTATATCTTTCATTAACCAACTGCCTTAGAGCAGTTGGCCACCAACTACCGCAAAAGCGCGCAGTTGACCAAGTCAAGCGAAAGGACGGGGGTTCGAATCCGGGCCCCGGCTTGGTCAGCCAGTGTTGCCTAGGTAATTTACCGGGATATGCCTTCCTTGTTGGGTGGGGGGCTCGGTACCAAAAAGGTACACGGACTTAAGATGGTTCCGCCAAATACCATTTTTTTTAATTATATCTTTCATTTAAAAGGATTGCATTAATCACTAAGTTTATTCTTTAATTTTAAAACAACTAGTATAAAATTGTTTTGGTCATAACTTATTCGTTTTTAAAGCTTTTTGAGTGATTTAAAAGCCTAAAATTATGTAATCGGAACGTACTTTTCGAATATTCAGAAAGTTTGGTAATTAGAAGTCAGTAGCTTGGTCGAATTAATTGTGCAAGTATCGAGTTCAAGGTTAATTTTCGGACAACATTGATTAAACTTGTTTTTTGGGTATTTTGTGGTAATGAACACTTGGAGGGTTAACATAGAGATGAGTTGGGATGGAATGTGAGAGTTCTTTAGACTTTAGAATACGTGGTTATATTTGATGAGTTTTGATTTATGGGATTTATGAGTAAGACTGAAATCGGGGTGACAGTTTTAAACCCGTCGAGTTATGTGATGGCTCCTAACTTGGTTTCAAGATAGTTCTTGTTTGATGAGTTGCGAGATTTAGTTAGGTTGGTTACATAACTTTATGGTTTTAATAAGTTTCCTCGCGGACGGTTAAGGCTCATGTCTTGTTGGTTGAGATTATTTTAGTATAAACTGAGTTCACGTTTGAACGTGGAGGTTTTATCAGGGATATGTATCCTCGTTTGTTTGCTGAGAATAAGTTGGAGTTTCGGAGTAAATCTTGGGACGAGATTTCTATTAGGAGGGAGTGATGTGACAACCCTAGGTTTTGGATTTGTCACTTGGTCCTACTTTTAAGTTATTTTATGTGTGCTTACTTGAATTGTGTGTTTACGTGTTTATTTTGTGTGAACGAGGTTGGTGTGGTTATCATTTATGAGTATAGAAGTACTCATAAGTAAATCGAGGAATGGTTATTTCATGTTCATGAGCTCACAATTAGTGACTATGAAATGAAATGGTGATATTTTGGTGTTTACGTATACGTATAAGTATTATCGTAATAGTGTATTTTTTAGGATTTACGGTTTAGCATTTAGAGGTCTCGGGTGAGGTAATTATCCATATGAATATTTTTCGGGATGGTTTTAAGTCATTTAGGACTTATTTATAAAGTTTATTTCAAAATTTGAGATTTTTTTTAAAAGTGTATATTTTACGTCTTTTACGGTAAAACGCGTAAATTTGACTAGTTTTACGGTTTTGGAGGCTTTAGGAGCTGAAATAAATTAAGGAAAATTAAGGTAATATTATTAATACAAATATAAATAATAAAAAGGAAAAAAAACGAAATTAAATGGGTATAGGTCGGTTATGTGAAAAAAAGAAAAGAAAAGGGGAAAAAGGGAAAAAGGGAACCGGGCTTTTGTACATGGGCCAAGGACTTGTTAAGAAAGTATATAAAGTCTTTTTATTAATCAAAACACTCATAAAATCCCTGGAGATCAAGGTTTGGTCGGCATAAATGGTGGTTTTAGGGTTCTTCATTAATTTTTCTCCTTTCAAAAATTCTAAGGTAAAATCTTTAATACTCTTTTCAATTAAATTGTTTAATGTTTTCTTTAATCATCTTATGATGGATTTAGGTTAGGGTTTAATTTAAGAACACTAAATTAATGTTATAATAATGAGTTCATAATGATTACATAAATTAGGGCTTGTAATTAGAGGGATTAGGGTTAATTAATGTGGTTGATTTTGTTAAACCCGTTTTTAAAAACTGGGCAGAATTTTGAGTCAATTGTTTTGATCATATCGGGAGTTCTAGAAACATTCAAGATGCGATCCAAGTATCCCTGAAAAGGTAATTGAAGTGGATTTCTAATGCAAGAAACTAGAACTAAATTTAAGGTCGGTAAGTGGGTCAAAAACAGGTTACAACAGTCTGAGGTCAATACAGTTTTGAAGTCAGCTTGTTTTCTTTTTATGTTTTGGGTTGTTTGGGGTACTTAGGGTTGCATTGGGATGTTCTCACAAACGTGAGAGATGGTTTATATATTGTAGTAAGTATTTGCACTTGGGCTAAGGTTGTGGTTTAGGGTAAGACCCCTTAATGGTAACAAACTTTTAGTACGTTTAAAATCAGGAAATCTGGAATGACAAAATTAGATATATGTATATCGGGGCCTTAACAGTAGCTTTAAGGTTAGGTCAAGTGGGAGGTGTTAGCCAACATATGTAAGGGTATGAATATTCCTTTTACAGAAACCATGGGTATGTTTAAGTAAACTTTTGACTTAATGTTTTGAGACTTAAAAACTGGGACTGATTTGTGTAAAATATGAACGGGATAGTTATTAAACTTAATCAAGTTAAGGACTTGTTAGGGAAGGTTAATGGGATGGTTAGAGCTTATCAATGAGGTTTTTATATGGGAATAGACTAGATTTCCATCATAGGTTGATGAGCCATCTTAGTGATAGGTTCGTGTATTGATTTCGTGTTTTTGGTTTGTTAGCTTGTTGCTAGTGCGAGGACTTGTGAAGAATCTATCAGGTGGGTTTCATAGTCCTATGTTTACTATTGATTTTAACTTCCAGATGGGATGGAAGAGACACTGTGTTGAATCATTTAAGGTTTGAGATGGACTTGTGTGTACATTTATGTGATTAACTGCTATGTGATTCTTGTTTGTGTGTGATCTGGATTGGAAAGGTACATAGGTGTATGGGCGCCTATGGGACCTATGGTGAATGATAAGGCGTGATGCCTTGGAAATTGTGATTGTTGGTAAGGCGTGATGCCTTGGAAATTGTGATTGTTGGTAAGGCGTGATGCCTTGGAAATTGTGATTGTAGGTAAGGCGTGATGCCTTGGAAATTGTGATTGTTGGTAAGGCGTGATGCCTTGGAATTGTAATGATTGACTGAACTTGAATGCTAGTTGTTAGTACATGATTGTAGCGCATTGTCCATATGTTTATTAGTTTATGGTATTCATAGCTTATGACTTGTCTTGTGTTGGAGTCTAAACCTATGACTCTCACCAACTTTATGTTGACGTGTTTTAGTGTCTCTTTCAGGTGATACTATGGTTAAGCATGAGAACTTAAGTGGCTAGGACTTGGAGAGAGTAGGAATGCATATAGAAGGATATCCCCGTTCCTTCTTAGATTCTTTTGCTTGTTTTATAAGTGATACTGTTGGCACCTATATGTTTGATTTGTTGTGTTATTTGTTTGTCTTGGGTAAGAGGTAGGACTGTTACCTACTTACCTAGACACCTGCATTTGATGAGATATTGTCATGACTTTTGTGTCACCATTTTATGACATTTCTTATTTCATATAGTTATCTCTATAGACACGCCATGTTGTGATGATATCCATACGCCGCGCCCCATATTCCGCCATGGTGGGGTGTGACACTTGGGTACCGCTTTGACATGACGGGTGTGCCAAAGAGGATTGTGTAGCATAAGGTAAATGTTAACCATTCAGTAACACCGGTGAGCCAAAAGAGAAGGATACTATCTGCTAAAAAAGTAAAGTGGTGACAAAAGAAGTAGGAGAACGGGTAAAAGCGGGGATAGTTAGGCCGAGAAGATACCTCACACGGAAATCCAACCCTGACTTGGTGAAGAAAGTGGACGGAGCATGGAGAATGTGCATAGACTTCAAAAATGACTATTATCCCTTGCCAAAAATTGATGCCAAGATAGAAGCCGTTATGAGATACAAATACAAAATCTTCCTGGACACACATAAGAGGTACCATCAAGTTCAAATGTCGTAAGAAGATGAAGAGAAAACAGCCTTCTATGCTGACCAAGGGATGTATTGTTACACCAAGATGTCGTTCGACCTAAAAAATGCAGGGACGACATACCAGAGATTGGTGGATACAACTTTTGAGTCCTAGATAGGGTGGAATCTGGAGGCCTATGTGGATGACATGGTCATAAAGAGCAAGACATAAAATGAGATGATCGTCGACATAGCCGAGACATTTGACAACCTTCGAATGATCAACATGAAACTTAACCCTAAAAAATGTTCATTGGGTGTGGAAGATAGGAAGTTATTAGGCTACATGGTAACCTCTGAAGGCATTAAGGCCAATCCGGCCATGGATAAGGATGTCACTGATATGCAATCACCAAAAACCTAGAATGAAATGCAAAGCCTGGCCGGGAAATTGGTCGTGTTGAACTATTTTCTTCCTAAATATGCTAAAAAATCCTCTTCCTTTCTTTGAAACATTGAAAAATATAACCAAGGCAAACAAGAAGGAGTATAGATGGACGAAAGAGGTTGAAGAGGCCTTCCAAAAAATGAAGAAGATGGTTTTAGAATTTCCCTCAGTCACCACCACGCAGTCTAAGGAACCACTCTCAAGATACTCAACGGCAGCAAGGGGGCAATCAGCGCAATATTATTTGCTGAAAGGAAAGGAGTCCAAAAACCAATCCGATATGTCAGCAGGACTTTGCACGAAGTAGAAATAAACTATGTACCATTAGAAAAGCTGGCATTGGCTATGTTAAGCACGCCAAGAAGGTCGAGGAGTTACTTTGACGGCCACCCAATTAAAGTCATTACCGATCAACTTGTGAAGCAAATCTTAAACAAAGCCGATGCGTCAGACAAACTAGAAAAGTACGCCATAGAGCTCAGAACATATGACATTATCTATGAACCAAGAAGTTCCATCAACGGACAAGTCTTAGTAGATTTTCTTAATAAAGTGCTGTTAGGGACAGACGCGTCGAAGGACCTCGAAGTTTATAGATCCAAATAAGAAATGGATGATAAAGAGAAAGAATGGATGTTATACACTAATGGTGCATCGAATCCAATGGGTTATGGTGTATGACTAGTATTGATCAGCCCGACGATACAGAGTATACATATGCCCAAAGGCTAAACTTTGGCAGTACAAACAATGAGGCAGGATATGAAGCCTTGGTGGCTGGACTAAGGATTACCGAAGAAATGAAGGATGGACACCTGGCAGCAAAGATAGACTCAAAATTCGTGGCCTGTCAGATCAATGGCGATTTTGTGGCCCCTAATGAAAGAATGATCAAATATTTGGCTAAGGCAAAGGAGCACGTAGCAGGGTTTAAAAGCTTCAAGATCATGAACATCCCTAGAAATCAAAACCAGAAGGTTGATGAGTTGAGAAAACTAGCATCAGTGGTATTTAACCACTTAACAAAGGAAGTGCTAGTGGAAGTGCTTAACCAACCATCTACTAACCGTGAGGAGGTAAATGCCATCATGGAGGAGGAATGGGACAATTGGATGACCCTCATTATAAGATGCGTAGAATAGGGAGTATGGCCGAAGGACTACAATGAAGCACGTTCCCTTAGGATGAAGATCAACCAATATGTAATGGAATAGTTTCACTAATTAAAAAGTCGTTTTATAAAAATCCTTTTCAAAATGGTTAGATTCGAGTGATTTATGTGAAACCTTCTTATGCACAATATGAACGAATGATAGTGTTGCTAAGCTAACAATCACAGAGTATATGCAAGAAAGAATAATGAATGTAAACAGATTAAGGAAAGGAAAGATCAACCCAAATGCTAAGGATTTATAGTGGTTCGGTCGCGGAGATCTATTTTCGTCCCTACTCCACTCCTCGAGTATCCTACTCGAGAGTTCTCTTATCAACAAGCTCCTTCGAGGTGGAGAAACCTTACACGTCACTTAAGCAATTTCCGACTCTAAGCTAAAAGTCGAGCTCTAATCTTAGCTATGAACAATCTACACCACTATACTTTAAGGCCTAGGTATTAACCATAATACATACAAAACTTCCAAATATACACCAATTTGGATCTTTAAAAATACACAAGAATGAAATAAAGTTTGAATCTAGAATCTATCTTGAACTTGACACAACACTTCAAGGATGAAAGTGTTCTTCTGTTGCACTTTAGAGGATGAGATAGGAGGAGAAAGATTCATTTCTTAAACAAGGATCATCAAACAAATGATCAAAGATTTGAAAGATTATAGAAGTGGTTTTGTAATCCGAGAAAGTGTGTGCAAAATAGGTGAAAAAATATAGTAATGATCCACTATTTATAGGAAAAAGGGGTAACGGCTATATTTTCCCGTGGTTCATTAAATGTTCTCGCGGTTCAATATATTTAAGGAACCGTGGGTTCTTATAAGGAACCACGAGCTCTAGACTCCGCTCCATTTTGTCATGTAGTAGGGAAAGCTTATCTGGTGAGGATGTTATCACTTGGAGAATATCCTAAGGTATATCCTGAGGAATATCTATGGAATATCCTAAGGAATATCTTAGGAATATCTTAGGGATATCCTATAAGCTTTTTCAATTCCATTAAAACATTTTCTTAAAAATAAAGTATATTAAAAAAACTTTTGTCACTTTTAATTAAAAGTGAGGTTAAGAAAATAGTTATTCTTTGATAACTTTGTTAGGTTAAGAACTTATTTATTCATACCTTATTTAACACCCCATTTTGATAATGCAATGTCACACGTAATTATGGCGTGTCATCAAAGCATACAAGGATAAATGTATAAAACATTACATGACCATAGGGATAACCGGAATCAAACATCGGTTCCCAAACATAAGCCCAAAACATAATAAAGCAAAAGAAATGAATGAAAGACTAAACAAGCATAA
This sequence comes from Glebionis coronaria, assembly GCA_025667525.1. Lineage (NCBI taxonomy): Eukaryota > Viridiplantae > Streptophyta > Magnoliopsida > Asterales > Asteraceae > Glebionis > Glebionis coronaria. Next base: position 241,902 of record JANFOE010000115.1, on the reverse strand, counting down.
GTATATGAAGGCAAAAAGGAAAAGAAGTCTCTAGCAACTTCCATCCTATTCACGTCCTCCAAATGCTCGAGTCTTTCCTAGGGTACCTGCCGTTTTGGGACATGGAAAGGAAAGTAACGGCTGAGCAAAACGCTCAGTGCACAGATATAGACATAGTATGAATGACTAAGCATAATAAAGACTTAATTGCAGCGGAAATGTATAAGTCCTGGAAAACCTGGAACATGTTCATAAAACTGGTTTTATAGTTTGAAAAGCCTTATGTTTATCTTGTAAAAACTGTTTATCATATTTTACCATTAGCCAATATAGGTAATGAAAATGCACCGTGCATGAATACTTGGAGGGGTGACCTCATCATGCAAATTAGAGGGGCTGCCTCTAATTTAATATACTGGTTTTTGGGTAGGAGGGATCAGCTCCTTGTGAAGGATGCAAGGCACACACCACATTCACCATGAAATCCTGACTGAAAACATGTAACTAGGATGCACCCATACGCCCCACATGATAAATATAATATAAATGGCCAAAAGCTGAAGGGACGCCACGAGCAATCACTCCGCCGTGGTGAAGTAATAACATCAGTGCCTCTAATGTTATGGTTATGGTACCTCCATAACTAGGTGAAACTGGTCATGCATGTATATGGCTTTAGGTATTCTACTTAAACATAAGCAATTCAAAAACATATAAAACAAATACTGGGAAAAACAGTTGTCTGCATACGAGGGATCCTAATAAGGAAAAAAAATGTCCATACTGAAAGGACGGGAATCCGTACCTTATGTCCAGTGAACGAAGAAGATGAACTGAGAGGAATCCTACTTCCGTATCACTAGTGCTACATAAATACATACATGAATAAGTATCTGCTTACTAAATACGTAGCTGGTTTTATGTCATGTCTTAGCTTATTTTATGTGTTCTTACCATGTTTTACTGTTTTAAAGCCTTAAACCGTGTTTACCTTATATTCTGTTTAATCTGATTAAGTATTTCTGGTATTTCATGTATTATTATACTTACTGTGTATTAATAAGTAACTTCCAAAAATAGCAGGTTTCCTAAAATTGAAAGTTTCCAAAAATAGAAAGTTTCCAAAAATAGAAAGTTTACAAAAATAGAATTACTACTTAAAATAGATAAGTTTCTAAAAATAGAAAGTTTCCATAAATAGATCAGATGTCTTAATTAAATAAGTTTCCATAAATAGATTAGCTGCCTAAAATACATAAGTTTCTAAAAATAGAAGGTTTCCATAAATATATTAGCTGCCTTATTTAATTAAGTTTCTAAAAATAGAAAGTTTCCATAATTAGAAATAAGCTGGTTAAATAAGCTAAGTATATAAGCCTAAGTGTTTTCATGATTATTTTCTAAGTCATATGATATAATGTATAGTTTAATAATTATTTCATGTAATTAAATTAAACTATAGGTTAAAATATTTAATTAAAGTATAACATGTTTTTAATTAAATAAAGTTAAATACTTAGGTTAAAACATGTATTATTATTTATTAATAATATAACCTAAGTCATGTTAATTAATTAATTATAATCATGGTTTTTAAATAATTAATTAATTATAAGTCTAAAATATAAAAATACTTAGGTTAATTAATTTCATGATTATTAATAATTAAAATAACCTAAGTCATGTTATTAAATTAATTATGTCATTTTATTAATTTAATTTTAACATAAGATCATAAAAAAAATAAAACTAAACATACACCATGAACCGGATCTAGACTCAAAACCATGAACCAGACATGAAATCGACACCGTACCCCGAACCACTTCGGGGTTCCCTTTGGTTTGCTGCTGCCGTAGGAGCCACACCACCAAACCGGGACCTTGAGGTCTCGGTGGTGGTCAATGTGCCAAGCCGAGACCCCTTAGGGGTTCGGTTTAGGCGCCGGCTAGACAAACACCCCTAAAAACCCTTGTTTTGATCTACCCCATAATCATAAACATGTTAGATCTATGTTTTAATTAGATTTAAAAAAAAACATCATGTTCTTATTTAATTTTTAAATCCAAAACAAAAGAAAAAGGATTAAAAAGGTATACCGAATACGTGGATCGATCAAGGATGAACACACACGAACTCTTGCATAAATTCCAAGATCTAAATCAACCCGAACACCCCACCATGGTGTTTTATGGGTGGCGGCCAAAAGAGGAACAAAGGAAGAAGGAAGAAATCTTTTTTAGGGTTTTTGTTATTTTTCTTGTTTTGTAAAAATGACACAAGATTTCTCCTTTTTCTTGTTTAGTGAAAATTGATGGGCTAAGACCATTTTCCTCCTAATTTCGTGGTATATGGGGCCCACATGGGGTAACCCGATCATTTTCCGTGTCTATTTAATAAGTGTGTTCTCGTGTTCGTGTGTTTATTTGTGTGCGCGTTTTGTGTATTCTCGTTAAATAATTACCGTGACCTAATATATTTATTTACGCTCGTAATTAATATATATACGTAATCAATAATAGTTCGTGATTTAATTACGTTCGTGATTTCATGATCGCATGTTCGTAATTAATTATTGTCAAATAATTATTGCGTGTTCGTGCGTAGTAAATACTTATCGTGTACTAACACGTACGTAATACGTAAAATTCTAACACGTGATCGTAATCATGCTATATTAGGAAAGTTTAAATATAGTACGTACGATCTTAAGGGTACTATTCATGGTAAAAGCATGCGGGTTTTACAACTCTTCCCCCCTAAAAAGAATAATTCGTCCCCGAATTATAGATAACCTAACTGAAAGAGAAACATACCCGAATCAAACTGAGAGGGTATGTAAGATTTATGAACGTACATGTGACATGGTAGAAGGAACGTGGAACGTGACATGTCTTGAAAGGACATGGAACGTGACGTGACTGAAAGGACATATCTAATTGATGAGAGAAAACAGAGAAAAGTCCGGATGAACTTGTCCGTTTCCAAGTGGCCTCCCTCTTGGAACGGTTCCTTCAGAAGATCTTTACACAAATGATAAATCTTGGTCCTCCTGACCTTGACTTGGAATACGAAGAAATTATTGGTTATCAACGGAAGGTGGATCCCCTAAATTCGATCGAGGAAAATAAGAGTTAACGTGCTAGGGTAACTGAAACGTTACGATGCAAGACAATCTGACTTAATTGATAATTAGAAACGATGCGCGAGACATAAAGAAACATAGTACGTGAAAAAATTTAAACGTGATACATGAAAAATTTTGAACGTGCTACGTGGAGATATGGCGAGTGTAGTATGAGTAACCATATCGTGATCCATGATACGTGTAACATATCTTGATCATGATATGAGGATCGTGGAATGAACATGGCATGTGAAACATATCGTGATCATAGAATACAATGGCGGTAACGCCAAACGCTACAAGGTGAGACGTGGAATATGACATGAAACGTCTATCTGATGATGGAGAGTTATACTAAACTTGGGTATGGTCTCTCAAGTTCTTGCAAAACTTCCCAGAACGAAAATGAACGTAAAATCGTAAGCCCAGATACGATCATGAACGTGAACAGTGTCATGAACGCGAGCGCGAAAGCAAGTCGTGGAATCAGTATGAAGACGTGAAGTAATTTATGAGTACAATTGCGAATCTTTTTCTGACCCGATAGCTGCGGGATTACCAAGTGGTCGGATGAGCCTTGCCTGGAACATGTCCGATCAATCTGTTGGTTCTACAATCCTTGCGGATGTAAGGATTCTACAGACTTGATCAATCTGTTTGCAATAACCCAGATAGCATCATGCTTCTTCTGAGTTTGCGTTAATTTGGTAACCAAAATCCGTGGAGATCTTGTCACATTTCAATTCACAATTTCAGATGATGAAAACATCCCAGTTTGTTGGTGTCCTTTCTTAACCTGTTGGTATGTCAGGTACCTAGATATGAACGTAACTGTATCTTGCTTCGTAGAATTTGATACATAGGAGTTTGCGAAACTCTGAGTCTCTGAATCTAGACTTCTCCTAGCGTAGGATTTTCTAGAACACCTAATGTAGTGTAGGGTTCTCTCCTTTACGCATAAGCTGAGTCATGGTAAGATTAACCATAGAAACCTATGTGATTCAGTGTGTCACTGTAATCAAACAGAATTGATATTGGAAAAATTTCCAGGGTAGAATTTTTCTTGTCATAGAATTTGCAACAGAGTGCAGATATGGTCTTCCTGTTCTTCTCTAGGATTAGAGGGATTCAGGTTACCCTCAATAAAAACACTGATGGATTTGCTTTGAGTCCAAGGAAACTCATTCTTATAATGCCGTTGGATCATTGATGAGACTAATTCAAAATCATAAATCTAGCATGACCGAGTCGTGAACGAATAGCAGTCATGGACATGTCCTGCTTTTTCACTCGTCACTGTTGGCAGCATGATCACGAGTTCGGTCTTGGAAAAGTGATTAACACTATACGGTTGATTGGACATGTAGTCAATACGTGGAGGAGAATAACGGTCATGAATGGTGATTTTTTTAAGTCGACGGTAGTCGACACATGATCTCATGGTACCATCCTTCTCCTTGTAGGTTCTTCTAGAATGTATAGGAAGACTTTGGAATAATCAACTGGCTATGCGTAAAAGAATTAAGTGGCCGTGTCTTACTGACAGCTAGAAAATTTTTGCGACCATGGCTAACAACGCTCATGCTTGTAAGCATAGATAATTTGTACAGATTTTCCTGATGGAAAATCAAGCTGAATGTATTCAGGAGCCTGAACATTACTATACATGATTATGAATCGTAGCATGGTGTGCTGTTCATAGTCCATAATTAGGATAAAATTCATATCGTGTCTGTCCGAGGAAAGGCGTTCGTAGCTTGGATCTCATCATTAAGCTGAAGGAAAACCTTCGTATACGTGGGAATATGAAAGGCGTCCTTCAAGGTCATGAATATACGAAATATGGTGAAACAAATGAAAGTGACATCGGCAACATGACAGTTCTTACTGATGTGCCGATAATGGTATTGAAATTCTTGTGGCCTGATTAATACATGGCAAAACAAAATGGATATACCCTTGGAGGGTACCCTGGATTTCTTAGAAAGGTTCCATAGTTGGCCGTGAGTCATGTGTCTTGACTCGTGTCTTGGAACTATAAGCATGACATATGTCTTGACTTGTGTCTTGACATGTGTCTTCAGAAAGTATATGTGAGATATGTGTCTTGACTGATGTCTTGACATATGTCTCGAGACGTAATTCAATAGAACTACAATATTAGGTTATTATGCCAGACTTGGCGGATCGGTTGGACTACTGATCCTTTGTATGTCTGATCACGTCCGCGGACGGAGCCTCGGTTGCGATTTCTAGGATAGTTCTGTTATAGTAGTGGTTACTATTGTCTTGTCTGTCAGTTCCATGCCGGTCATTCTCATGACCGTGATTCATGTAACTATTCAGCTGAGTGGCTGGCTGGTACAGGTTTGCACTCATATGGCTGAAATGACAGCCGAATGACGTGTGACATGTAACTAAGAATTAGGGACAATGATTGATGGAAATCGTCTGATGGTGAAGCATCTTCTTGTCCGATTGCTTTGCTCTGACGCCTTTGTCTTCGTCTTGTAGGATCTCCAGGTTGTGAACAGCATCCGCATCTCGTAGCGTCTCCGAACGTCAGCAGCATCAACCTTTATTAACATCTCCAAGTTATGAGCGGCATCGGTAATCTTGTAGAATATCAGCAAGTGAACATACGCCTGAGATGATTTAGAATCGACTAGCGAATACTCGTGAAGTATTGCAAGTGAAATACACATGGATTTAGGTACGTGTAATACACATGGAATACGGTACATGGAGTACACATGGAATGCACATGAAATGATCGGTATGGGGTCGATCATTTGTCATGATTTAAAGAAAGTATATCGGTTAAACGGTTAGGAAAAACCATCATGATAACCTGGCAATTCCAGTATATACCTCATTCTGGTTGCATAGAGAAACGCTAAAGTGTGGTTACACAAAATTCAACGATGATTTGCCTGACAGCATGATCAATGAAAACCAACCATGACTATCGTGAAAGCAGAATTCAATGAAATCCAGCAATGTCTTGCATGAATGTAAGACGTAATCCACCTGAAGACGGAATTATCATGAAGGAACATAAAACGATCTATCATAAAGGAGTGTATAACATAATTAGCATGAAACCGAAGTTAACCATGACAGTATGAAAACATACATGACATAAAAACATAGTAACTTATGAGGGGACATAAAAAAAATAAAAAAATCTATGCCAATAAATCATGAGAAAAATTTTATGCATGAAAAACAATGCATGAATGCGTAATGTAGTTTATAAAAACCTTTATATGTGCGAGGGGACGCCTATGGGTCAGTCCCAAAACAAAAGACATGGCGAGGGGACGCCTATGGGTCGGCCCCAAAGTTAAAAGTTTCGATAAAAGCACATGCGACTAAATAGGGCCATTCATGAACCAACCATTACTTAGTCTTAATCCCTGCAACAATGATACATGAAACATAAATAAATGAAACTCATCTTTCAAAACTTATCAGAAAAAAATTTATGTGACTAATTATGAACTATTGAGGTTCAGTCCACATAGTCACAGTTCACGAGGAACGTCATGCATGAAACAATGACACATAACTAAATATGAATGACGGTTGTCCATCCATATTAGTAAAACAATCTCGATGAAAACATCGAGTTTAAACCTCAAGGTGCTGAAAACATCATGGTTAAAACACTAATGCGCTGAAAACATCAATACATGGAATAACAAACGTTGTCTTAAGAAGCTCCTGGTGACTACCCACTAGTCACATGTCGAGTTTTAGAGCCTACAGGTCGAAGCCTTGGCTCTGATACCATAATTGTAACAACCCATTTTGATAATGGAATGTCACGCGTAATTATGGCGTGTCATCAAAGCATACAAGGATAAATGTATAAAACATTACATGACCATAGGGATAACCGGAATCAAACATCGGTTCCCAAACATAAGCCGAAAACATAATAAAGCAAAAGAAATGAATGAAAGACTAAACAAGCATAAGTATATGAAGGCAAAAAGGAAAAGACGTCTCTAGCAGCTTCCATCCTATTCACGTCCTCCAAATGCTCGAGTCTTTCCTAGGGTACCTGCCGTTTTGGGACATGGAAAGGAAAGTAACGGCTGAGCAAAACGCTCAGTGCACAGATATAGACATAGTATGAATGACTAAGCATAATAAAGACTTAATAGCAGCGGAAATGTATAAGTCCTGGAAAACCTTGAACATGTTCATAAAACTGGTTTTATAGTTTGAAAACCCTTATGTTTATCTTGTAAAAACTGTTTATCATATTTTACCATTAGCCAATATAGGTCATGAAAATCCACCTTGCATGAATACTTGGAGGGGTGACCTCATCATGCAAATTAGAGGGGTTGCCTCTAATTTAATATACTGGTTTTTAGGTAGGACGGATCAGCTCCTTGTGAAGGATGCAAGGCACACACAACATTCACCATGAAATCCTGACTGAAAACATGTAACTAGGATGCACCCATACGCCCCACATGATAAATATAATATAAATGGCCAAAAGCTGAAGGGACGCCACGAACAATCACTCCGCCGTGGTGAAGTCATAACATCAGTGCCTCTAATGTTATGGTTATGGTACCTCCATAACTAGGTGAAACTGGTCATGCATGTATATGGCTTTAGGTATTCTACTTAAACATAAGCAATTCAAAAATATATAAAACAAATACTGGGAAAAACAGTTGTCTGAATACAGGGGATCCTAATAAGGATTACTGAAAGGACGAGAATCCGTACCTTATGTCCAGTGAACGAAGAAGATGAACTGAGAGGAATCCTACTTCCGTATCACTAGTGCTACATAAATACATACATGAATAAGTATCTGCTTACTAAATACGTAGCCGGTTTTATGTCATGTCTTAGCTTATTTTATGTGTTCTTACCATGTTTTACTGTTTTAAAGCCTTAAACCGTGTTTACCTTATATTCTGTTTAATCTGATTAAGTATTTCTGGTATTTCATGTATTATTATACTTACTGTGTATTAATAAGTAACTTCCAAAAATAACAGGTTTCCTAAAATAGAAAGTTTCCAAAAATACAAAGTTTCCAAAAATAGAAAGTTTCCAAAAATAGAAAGTTTCCAAAAATAGAATTACTGCTTAAAATAGATAAGTTTCTAGAAATAGAAAGTTTCCATAAATAGATCAGCTGCCTTAATTAAATAAGTTTCCATAAATAGATTAGCTGCCTAAAATACATAACTTTCTAAAAATAGAAGGTTTCCATAAATAGATTAGCCGCCTTATTTAATTAAGTTTCTAAAAATAGAAAGTTTCCATAATTAGAAATAAGCTGGTTAAATAAGCTAAGTATATAAGCCTAAGTGTTTTCATGATTATTTTCTAAGTCATATGATATAATGTATAGTTTAATAATTATTTCATGTAATTAAATTAAACTATAGGTTAAAATATTTAATTAAAGTATAACATGTTTTTAATTAAATAAAGTTAAATACTTAGGTTAAAACATGTATTATTATTTATTAATAATATAACCTAAGTCACGTTAATTAATTAATTATAATCATAGTTTTTAAATAATTAATTAATTATAAGTCTAAAATATAAAAATACTTAGGTTAATTAATTTCATGATTATTAATAATTAAAATAACCTAAGTCATGTTATTAAATTAATAATGTCATTTTATTAATTTAATTTTAACATAAGATCATAAAAAAATAAAACTAAACATACACCATGAACCGGATCTAGACTCAAAACCATGAACCGGACATGAAATCGACACCGTACCCCGAACCACTTCGGGGTTCCCTTTGGTTTGCTGCTGCCGTGGGACCCACACCACCAAACCGGGACCTTGAGGTCTCGATGGTGGTCCATGTGCCAAGCCGAGACCCTTTAGGGGTTCGGTTTAGGGGTCGGCTAGACAACCACCCCTAAAAACCCTTGTTTTGATCTACCCCATAATCATAAACATGTTAGATCTATGTTTTTAATTAGGTTTTAAAAAAAACATCATGTTCTTATCTAATTTTTAAATCCAAAACAAAAGAAAAAGGATTAAAAAGGTATACCGAATACGTGGATCGATCAAGGATGAACACACACGAACTCTTGCATAAATTCCAAGATCTAAATCAACCCGAACACCCCTCCATGGTGTTTTATGGGTGGCGGCCAAAAGAGGAACAAAGGAAGAAGGAAGAAATCTTTTTTAGGGTTTTTGTTATTTTTCTTGTTTTGTAAAAATGACACAAGATTTCTCCTTTTTCTTGTTTAGTGAAAATTGATGGGCTAAGCCCATTTTCCTCCTAATTTCGTGGTATATGGGGCCCACATGGGGTAACCCGATCATTTTCCGTGTCTATTTAATAAGTGTGTTCTCGTGTTCGTGTTTTACGTGTTTGTTCGTGTTTATTTGTGTTCGCGTTTTGTGTATTCTCGTTAAATAATTACCGTGACCTAATATATTTATTTACGCTCGTAATAAATATATATACGTAATCAATAATAGTTCGTGATTTAATTACGTTCGTGATTTCATGATCGCATGTTCGTGATTAATTATTGTCAAATAATTATTGCGTGTTCGTGCGTACTAAATACTTATCGTGTACTAACACGTACGTAATACGTAAAATCCTAACACGTAATCGTAATCATGCTATATTAGGAAAGTTTAAATCTAGTACGTACGATCTTAAGGGTACTATTCATGGTAAAAGCATGCGGGTTTTACACCTTAAGTAACTGTAGATGAAATAGAAGGTTAATAAACTCAAGAATTTGATATTCATTGTCTTTTCTAAATGCTTGTTTTTACATATTATCGTAATCAAAACACAGCGAGACCAAAAAATGCAAGTAATATTTTAGGCATCATTGCATTAACAATCTCATCCTTTTAGATTACGACAACTTATAAACTCAATCATGTGTAAAAACAAGATTTTCGAAGACGAGTTTATTCCATTTCTCCCTCTTTGTGGATAGTCAAAGTATTGAGGAAGAAAAGAATCGAATAGCTAAAGCTCCCCCTTGGTGCTTACTCCCCCTTGCTTGGGGCACCAAGAGATCGAGCTATGGTGACAAGCTATGTAAAACCCGCATGCTTTTACCATGCATAGTACCTTAAGTTCGTACGTACTAGTTAAACACTTTCCTAATATAGCATGATTATGATTACGTATTAGGAGTTTATGTATTACGTACGTGTTAGAACACGATAAGTATTTTATATGAACGATCACGTAATAATTATTTAGCAATAATTAATCACGAACATACGATCACGAGATCACGAGCGTAATTAAAACACGAGATATTACTAATTACGTATATATATTTAATACGAGCGTAATTAAATATATAAGTGTAGGATATTTACGTAACGAGAACTTTTAAAACACGAACATAATTAAACGTAAACGTGTACGAAATTACAAGACACGAAACGAGGTACGGGACCCCCACAAGGGAGCCCCTACCCGCGGCCAAAATAGGGACAATGGGCCAAGCCCATTGTCGATTTTACTAAAAGGAAGGGTTAAGAGTTTTTACTACTCAGATTATTTTTTACAGAAGAATTTTAAGAAAACCTAAAATCCCTTCCTCCTTCTCCTTTGTGTGCCGCCACCTACAAACCACCATAAGGGGGTGAGTTTGATCTTGGATCTTGTTATTTTAGTGTTTGTTCGTGTTTGTTCTTCACCCTTTTGATCCACGAATACGGTAAAACCTTTTTACTTGTTTTTCTTTTTAATTAATCTTTTATTAATTAAGAACACATGATGTTTTTCATAAAAACACATTAATTAAACCTAGATCTAACATGTTTTGGTCATTAATTAATCAAAAGGGTGATCTAAGGGGTGTTTGTTTTTGGGCCGCAGGAACAACCGACCCCAAGGGGGCTCGGTTTGTTTTAGCCGACCACCACCAAGACCTTTTTGGTCTTGGTTGGTGCGTGTGGGTCCCACGGCAGCAAGGGGGTACCCCGATTTGATTCGGGGTACGGTGTTTGTTCATATCCGGTGCATGTTTTTAAGCTTAGATCCGGATCATGATTATGTTAGTTGTTTATGTTATAAACTTATGTTAAGAATTAAATTAATAAAGATGTAATTAATTTAATAACATGACTTAGGTTAACTAATTATTAGTAAACATGAATTATTTTAACCTAAGTATTTATATTATTAAGACTTATAATTAATTAATTATTTTAAAAACCATGGATATAATTAATTAATTAAACATGACATAGGTTATATTATTAGTATTTAATAATACATATTTTAACCTAAGTATTTAATATATTTAATTAAAAACATGTCATACTTTAATTAAATATTATAACCTATAGTTTAATTAAATTACATGAATTAATTATTAAACTATATAATATATCATATGACTTAGAAAATAATCATGAAAAACACTTAGGCTTATTTACTTAGCTTATTTAACCAGCTTATTTCTAATTATGGAAACTTTCTATTTTTAGAAACTTAATTAAATAAGGCAGCTATTTTATTTATGGAAACCAGCTATTTTTAGAAACTTATTTATTTAAGGCAGCTAATCTATTTATGGAAACTTATTTAATTAAGGCAGCTAATCTATATATGGAAACTTTCTATTTTTAGAAACTTATCTATTTTAAGCAGTAAGTCTATTTTTGGAAACTTTCTATTTTTGGAAACTTTCTATTTTTGGAAACTTTCTATTTTTGGTAACTTTCTATTTTGGAAACTTTCTATTTTTGGAAACTTTCTATTTTTGGAAACTTTCTATTTTTGGAAACTTTCTATTTAAGGAAACCTGCTATTTTGGAAAGTTACTTAATATTACACAGTAAGTATAATAACACATGAAATATCAGAAATACTTAATCAGATTGATCAGAATATAAGATTTAACACAGTTTAAGGCTTTAAACAGTGTAAATAGTAAGAACACATAAAATAAGCTAAGACATGATATAAAACCAGCTATGTATGTAGTAAGCAAATACTTATTTCATGTACGTATTTATGTAGCGTTAGTGATTCAGAAGTAGGATTCTTGCAGTTCATCGTTCTCGTTCACTGGACATAATGTACGGATTCCCGTCCTTTCAGTATGGACATTCTTTCCTTATTAGGATTTCCCCGTATGCAGCCAACTGTTTTCCCGTAGTATAAGTATGAGTTTGATTGCTTATGTTTAAATATGATTACCTATAGCCATATACATGCATGACCAGTTTCACCTAGTTATGGAGGTACCATAACCATAACATTAGAGGCACTGATGTTATGACTTCACCACGGCGGAGTGATTGCTCGTGGCGTCCCTTCAGCTTTTGGCCATTTATTTATATTTATCATGTGGGGCGTATGGGTGCATCCTAGTTACACGTTTTCATTCAGGATTACATGGTGAATGTGGTGTGTGCCTTGCATCCTTCACAAGGAGCTGATCCCTCCTACCCATAAAACCAGTATATTAAATTAGAGGCAGCCCCTCTAATTTGCATGATGAGGTCACCCCTCCAATTATTCATGCACGGTGGATTTTCATGACCTATATTGGCTAAATGGTAAAATATGACAAACAGTTTTTATAAGATAAACATAAGACTTTCAAACTATAAAACCAGTTTTATTAAGACTTAACCAGGTTACTCGGGACATAGTTTCTTCCGTTGTTATTATGTTATATGCTTATCCTATTCATGCTTTATTGTACATCCGTGCACTGAGCGTATTGCTCAGCCGTTTTCCTTTTCTATGTTCCCAAAACGACAGGTACTCAGGGACGCTCGTAGACACTAAGAGTACGTGCATATGGACTGGAAGCTGTCTAGCCTTCTTTACATTATGCATTTCCTTTCTTTATGATACTTATGCTTTGGACATTGTTTCGTCCTTTTCCTTTACTATACTATGTTTGTGTGTGATGAGCTTTACTTTTGGACTACCGATGTTTGATTCCGGTATTTTCCTTTATATGGTCAAGTAATGTTTTAGACATTTTACCTTGTATGCTTTGATGACACGCCATAATTACTGTGATATTTCCATTTCCAAAATGGGGTGTTACAATTATGGTATCAGAGCCAAGGCTTCGACCTGTAGGCTCTCAAATATGACCTGTGATTAGTGGGTAGTCACTACGGTCTTCCTAGAACTGATAGTTGTTTTCATGCATTCATCATTTTTAAGCATACATATATATATATGTCATTGTTACAGGGTTTTTGACTAAGTAATGGTTGGTACAGGACTGGCCCTATTTAGTCGCATGTGTTTTATCGAAACTTTTAGAATTGGGACCGACCCATAGGCGTCCCCTCGCCATGTCTTTTGTTTTGGGTGAACTGACCAGAGGCGTTCACTCTCGAGCATACAAAGTTTTCATAAAACTGCATCATGCATTCATACAAAAATTTTCTTGCATAAAATTTTTCTCGTGAAATTTTTTTGTATAAATTTTTTTTTTCATGTATATATTTTATATTTTATGTTTTGAACTGTTAATCATATGTTTATGTCATACTGTCAGATGGCAAACGCAAACGGTATCTGGGCATTATTTGCAGCTGCTGATGCAGAAATGCAAGACGCTCTTCTTCATAAAGACGGTTATCCTCCCCCGCCTAACATCTTTCCCATGGAAGGAAGGAATCGGCTCATGAGGGAATACTATACCCTTAGACAGCGACCTGACGAAGACAGCACCGACTTTATGCAGTGTTTCCTTGGCTACACTGGTGTCCTGAGGGCAGCCGCGGGCACCACTGAGGAACAAGCACTACATTTTCGTTGGGCTCTTAATCCAAGGATTGCAAATAACTTATCAGGCGCTCCGTTGGATACGGTAGCACAAGTAGCTGATGCAGCACGTAGACTGGAGATGCTGCAGGAGAAGGATGAGTTCGGGGAAGCTGAAAGACCCGACAAGGGGTAAACCTTCGTATTCAAGCGGTGGTCAATCCGTATATCTTTCATATGTCAATTATTCATCTCTTTAAATGTATCTTCCAGGCAGAAAACTGGGGACCGATCTCAGCCGGCTACTCAGCAGCAGCCTCATCAGCCCAAGGGAAATGGTCAGACTAATGACCGATCTGCTACGGATAGGCGTGGCGGTAATGACAATTACCGTAAAACAACGCCGGGCAATCCAGCAACAGCAGGTCCTAATACTTACGAAATTTCTTATGTTTTATGTTATAACTCATATTCTGACACTCTAGCAAAATTCTACCAGGAACCATGGAAACGGTAGGGACCAGAACCAGAGAGGTTCGCAGCCTAGCCGTCCAGCTATCACTGGTATTCAATATTACGTTTATCCGCTTTGTCCTTTGTACCCAACTATTATGTCTCATGTAAAATGTTCTTATCAGGCCCTCAGCCAGCCAGAGCACCTGCTGGAGGATACACTCATCCTCTTTTCTCTACTTGCCACCATAGGCACCCAGGACCATGTCGTTGTAATACTGATGCGTGCTTCAAGTGTGGTCTTCCTGGCCATATTATGAAGGATTGCCGTAAGGGCGAGATGGAGGGTACATCGGGACATGCTGATACCAAGCCGCTTACTACTGTAGGGCGTGTCTACACGACATCTCGAGACCAGACCAACAAGTCTACAGGTACCATCACTGTAATCTTGTATATGTATGGTCGCGCTGCATGTGTTCTTTTCGATACGGGTGCTACTCACTCGGTTATTTCTACTTCTTATGCTAAGAATATTAGGATGCCTCCCTTGCCACTAGAAAATAGGCTTACTATTTCCATGCCTTTGAGGGACTCTTTATTAATCACCCATGTATACAAGAGTCTCCCCCTAGAATTTGATGATAAGGTTCGACCTGTCGACGCACTTCCGCTGGACATGAATGACTTCGACATGATTTTGGGCATGGATTGGCTATCCAAGTATCATGCTACCATAGACTGCCATTCATATCGGGTTATCTTCGGTGATGTCAATGCACCAGAGTACATTCATAATGGGTTCATACCCGGACGTTCTGTAAAAATCATATCCACCCTACAAGCGCGTGCACTCTTGTCACATGGTTGCGAGGGTTATCTAGCTACGGTTCACGACATGGATGCTGAGTCTCCATCGATTCAGGATCAACCTATAGTGTCGGAATTCCAAGACGTGTTTCCAGCAGAACTTCCGGGCATACCACCTGCACGAGAAGTGGAATTCAGTATCGAGCTGGTTCCAGGAGCTGAACCAATCTCCAAGGCTCCTTATCGCATGGCTCCCATAGAGCTGAAGGAGCTGAAGGATCAACTACAAGAACTTCTTGAACGAGGTTTCATTCGACCGAGCGCATCTCCATGGGGCGCACCGGTTTTATTTGTTAAGAAGAAGGACGGCAGTATGCGTCTTTGCATAGACTATCGCGAGCTCAACAAGATTACTATTCGGAATAGATACCCACTGCCACGCATTGACGATCTGTTTGACCAACTCCAAGGGGCCAAACACTTCTCCAAGATCGATCTTAGGTCGGGCTATCATCAGTTACGAGTCAAGGAGCAGGATATTGCTAAGACTGCCTTTCGTACTCGTTATGGCCACTACGAGTTTGTAGTTATGCCATTTGGCCTGACAAATGCTCCAGCAGTGTTCATGGATCTGATGAACAGAATCTTCCATGAATTTCTGGACAAATTCGTCATTGTTTTCATCGATGACATCCTGATTTTCTCTAAGTCCAAGGAGGAACACGAAGACCATCCTTGTACAATACTACAGATTCTTCGCCAGAAGCAGCTGTATGCTAAATTCTCCAAGTGTGAGTTCTGGTTAGACAAGGTGGCATTCTTAGGTCACATTGTATCAGCAGAAGGAATCACTATGGATCCAGCAAAGGTTGAGGCCATCACTAAGTGGCCGAGGCCGACATCAGCGACGGGAGTCCGCAGTTTCTTAGGCTTAGCTAGCTATTACCGTAGGTTCGTGGAGAACTTTTCCCGCTTAGCACTACCATTGACCAAACTGATGCGGAAAGGGGAGAAATTCGTCTGGACTGAAGATCGAGAGAAGAGCTTTGAAGACCTGAAGCGGAAGCTAGTATCTGCACCTATTCTTACTCTACCATCCGGTACGGGTGGATTTCAAATCTACAGCGACGCATCAGGGAAGGGACTTGGCTGTGTTCTCATGCAACATGGGAAAGTGATCGCGTACGCTTCACGGCAGCTTAAGCCTTATGAAGAGAATTACCCCACGCACGATCTGGAACTTGCTGCAGTCGTGTTTGCATTGAAGATATGGAGACACTACTTATATGGAGAATCATGTGACATTTTCACAGACCACAAGAGCTTGAAGTATATCTTCACTCAACGTGAATTGAACATGAGGCAGAGAAGATGATTAGAGCTGTTGAAGGATTATGACATTAATCTACAGTATCATCCCGGAAAGGCAAATGTAGTAGCAGACGCCCTTAGCAGGAAGTCCGGAATGATCAACAACATTAGAATCGAAGAGGAAATCATAAGAGACTTGGAGCGACTAGACATCGAGATCATGGTACGTGGACAACATGGTTACTGGGCTAATCTTAGAGTAGAACCCGAGTTACTATCTAAGATCAAGGAAGCTCAGAAAGATGACCGAGAAATATGGGCGATAATACAGAATTTGGAGAAGCAGACATAATTCAGAGTAGATGCAGATGGTATCGTATGGCAGGGCACTAGACTTTGTGTTCCTGATGACCAAGAACTCCGGGAAGCTTTGCTAGCAGAAGCTCATAGCTCCCCATTCTCGATACATCCTGGTTCAACTAAAATGTACCATGACATCAAGCAGTACTTTTGGTGGAGTGGTATGAAGCAGGATGTGGCCACTTATGTCTCCAAATGTCTTACCTGCCAGCAGGTTAAGATCGAGCATCAGCGATCTGGCGGTCTACTTCAACTGTTAGACATTCCAGAGTGGAAGTGGGATAAAATCACCATGGATTTTGTTACCGGTCTTCCGCCTACCAAAAGGAAGAACGATGCAATTTGGGTTATCGTTGATCGACTTACCAAATCAGCTCATTTCTTACCGATCCGCAAGGAAGATCCGGTAAGTAAACTCGCAGATACGTATAGACGAGAGATCATGAGACTACAAGGTGCACCATCCAGCATCGTCTCAGACAGAGATCCTCGATTCACTTCGCGCTTTTGGAAAAGTCTGCAGAAAGCTTGGGGTACACAACTTAAGCTTAGCACGGCCTTTCATCCTCAAACGGACGGACAGTCGGAGCGAACCATTCAGACATTGGAAGATATGTTGAGGTCATGTGCGTTGGAATGGACGGGTGATTGGGACGAATACATCTGTTTGGTGGAGTTTGCATACAACAACAGCTGGCACGCAAACATCAAGTGTACTCCATTTGAGATGTTGTATGGCAGAAAGTGTCGCGCCCCAATCTGCTGGGATCAGGTTGGCGAGCGAACACTCGAAGGACCAGAAATCATAGAGATGACAAACGAGAAGATCGCAGTAGCTAGACAGAAAATTCAGGAGGCACGGTCACGTCAAAAGAGTTACGCCGACAAGCATCGTAGGGATTTACACTTTAACGTAGGAGACCACGTCTTCCTTAAGGTTTCGCCGGCACGTGGTGTTAGACGCTTCGGGATTAAAGGGAAGCTCAGTCCTCGTTTCATCGGACCGTTTGATATCATTGAACGAGTCGGTGAAGTATCTTACCGATTGGCGTTACCTCCGCAGCTTTCGCATGTGCACAATGTGTTTCATGTGTCCTTACTCAGAGGGTATCAATATCATCCCCTTCACATGGTTCAGTATCCACTGGAACAGATTCGTGAAGATCTCACTTTTATAGAAGAACCCGAACGAGTTCTTGACAGGCAAGAACGAGTCATGAGAAAGAAAACGATTCCATTCGTTAAAATTCTATGGAGGGATCATACCAAGCGGGAAGCCACTTGGGAAACAGAGGAGTCTATCCGGGCTTCTTACCCTCATTTCATATTTTGAATTCGGGTATGTTCTTCTTTTCCAGTTACTTTATCTATAATTCGGGGACGAATTATTCTTTTTAGGGGGGAAGAGTTGTAAAACCCGCATGCTTTTACCATGCATAGTACCTTAAGTTCGTACGTACTAGTTAAAAACTTTCCTAATATAGCATGATTATGATTAGGTATTAGGAGTTTATGTATTACGTACGTGTTAGAACACGATAAGTATTTTATATGAACGATCACGTAATAATTATTTAGCAATAATTAATCACGAACATACGATCACGAGATCACGAGCGTAATTAAAACACGAGATATTACTAATTACGTATATATATTTAATACGAGCGTAATTAAATATATAAGTGTAGGATATTTACGTAACGAGAACTTTTAAAACACGAACATAATTAAACGTAAACGTGTACGAAATTACAAGACACGAAACGAGGTACGGGACCCCCACAAGGGAGCCCCTACCCGCGGCCAAAATAGGGAAAAATGGGCCAAGCCCATTGTCAATTTTACTAAAAGGAAGGGTTAAGAGTTTTTATTACTCAGATTTTTTTTTACAGAAATTTTAAGAAAACCTAAAATCCCTTCCTCCTTCTTCTTTGTGTGCCGCCACCTACAAACCACCATAAGGGGGTGAGTTTGATCTTGGATCTTGTTATTTTAGTGTTTGTTCGTGTTTGTTCTTCACCCTTTTGATCCACGAATACGATAAAACCTTTTTACTTGTTTTTCTTTTTAATTAATCTTTTATTAATTAAGAACACATGATGTTTTTCATAAAAACACATTAATTAAACCTAGATCTAACATGTTTTGGTCATTAATTAATCAAAAGGGTGATCAAAGGGGTGTTTGTTTTTGGGCCGCAGGAACAACCGACCCCAAGGGGGCTCGGTTTGTTTTAGCCGACCACCACCAAGACCTTTTTGGTCTTGGTTGGTGCGTGTGGGTCCCACGGCAGCAAGGGGGTACCCCGATTTGATTCGGGGTACCCCGATTTGATTCAGGGTACGGTGTTTGTTCATATCCGGTGCATGTTTTTAAGCTTAGATCCGGATCATGATTATGTTAGTTGTTTATGTTATAAACTTATGTTAAGAATTAAATTAATAAAGATGTAATTAATTTAATAACATGACTTAGGTTAACTAATTATTAGTAAACATGAATTATTTTAACCTAAGTATTTATATTATTAAGACTTATAATTAATTAATTATTTTAAAAACCATGGATATAATTAATTAATTAAACATGACTTAGGTTATATTATTAGTATTTAATAATACATATTTTAACCTAAGTATTTAATATATTTAATTAAAAACATGTCATACTTTAATTAAATATTATAACCTATTGTTTAATTAAATTACATGAATTAATTATTAAACTATATAATATATCATATGACTTAGAAAATAATCATGAAAAACACTTAGGCTTATTTACTTAGCTTATTTAACCAGCTTATTTCTAATTATGGAAACTTTCTATTTTTAGAAACTTAATTAAATAAGGCAGCTATTTTATTTATGGAAACCAGCTATTTTTAGAAACTTATTTATTTAAGGCAGCTAATCTATTTATGGAAACTTATTTAATTAAGGCAGCTAATCTATTTATGGAAACTTTCTATTTTTAGAAACTTATCTATTTTAAGCAGTAAATCTATTTTTGGAAACTTTCTATTTTTGGAAACTTTCTATTTTTGGAAACTTTCTATTTTTGGAAACTTTCTATTTTTTGGAACTTTCTATTTTTGGAAACTTTCTATTTTTGGAAACTTTCTATTTTTGGAAACTTTCTATTTTTAGAAACTTTCTATTTAAGGAAACCTGCTATTTTGGAAAGTTACTTAATATTACACAGTAAGTATAATAACACATGAAATATCAGAAATACTTAATCAGATTGATCAGAATATAAGATTTAACACAGTTTAAGGCATTAATCAGTGTAAATAGTAAGAACACATAAAATAAGCTAAGACATGATATAAAACCAGCTATGTATGTAGTAAGCAGATACTTATTTCATGTACGTATTTATGTAGCGTTAGTGATTCAGAAGTAGGATTCCCGCAGTTCATCGTTCTCGTTCACTGGACATAAGGTACGGATTCCCGTCCTTTCAGTATGGACATTCTTTCCTTATTAGGATTTCCCCGTATGCAGCCAACTGTTTTCCCGTAGTATAAGTATGAGTTTGATTTCTTATGTTTAAATATGATTACCTGTAGCCATATACATGCATGACTTGTTTCACCTAGTTATGGAGGTACCATAACCATAACATTAGAGGCACTGATGTTATGACTTCACCACGGCGGAGTGATTGCTCGTGGTGTCCCTTCAGCTTTTGGCCATTTATTTATATTTATCATGTGGGGCGTATGGGTGCATCTTAGTTACACGTTTTCATTCAGGATTACATGGTGAATGTGGTGTGTGCCTTGCATCCTTCACAAGGAGCTGATCCCTCCTACCCATAAAACCAGTATATTAAATTAGAGGCAACCCCTCTAATTTGCATGATGAGGTCACCCCTCCAATTATTCATGCACGGTGGATTTTCATGACCTATATTGGCTAAATGGTAAAATATGACAAACAATTTTTATAAGATAAACATAAGACTTTCAAACTATAAAACCAGTTTTATTAAGACTTAACCAGGTTACTCGGGACATAGTTTCTTCCGCTGTTATTATGTTATATGCTTATCCTATTTATGCTTTATTGTACATCCGTGCACTGAGCGTATTGCTCAGCCGTTTTCCTTTTCTATGTTCCCAAAACGGCAGGTACTCAGGGACGCTCGTAGACACTAAGAGTACGTGCATATGGACTGGAAGCTGTCTAGCCTTCTTTACATTATGCATTTCCTTTCTTTATGATACTTATGCTTTGGACATTGTTTCGTCCTTTTCCTTTACTATACCATGTTTGTGTGTGATGAGCTTTACTTTTGGACAACCGATGTTTGATTCCGGTATTTTCCTTTATATGGTCAAGTAATGTTTTAGACATTTTACCTTGTATGCTTTGATGACACGCCATAATTACTGTGATATTTACATTTCCAAAATGGGGTGTTACAAGCTACATAGAAGGGTTAGAGGAAAGAAAGAATAGCCATATATAGCAATAGTCATAAATATAAAGAGAAATAAAAAAAAGAACACAAGAACAATAAGATCTAAGATCCATAAATAAATCATGTTAGAAACATGAAGAAATGCAGGAAAATAAAATTCATAAAAAGTTTTATGAATAGCAAGCCTAAAACTTATGCATAATTCTAATCCTAGCTACACTAGAATCCTAGGATTTTCTGAATTTTGATGTCTATTTATTAAGCAAGACACTTGCTTAATTTGAAGAAAAAGTAGTAGCGGAATTTGGTGAAGAAGGCTTGGTGATGTTCTTATAGCCATAGTTAAGTGAGGGCTTAACTAGAAGTTGTTTGATGAAGTTCAATTCATCATAGATATGAGACATGGAAAGTGTGACACCCCCAAATTGGTCAAATGCAGCGGAAATAATATTTGGATGTCACGTAGGTGGATCAACAGAAGATAGTACATAGAGCATCAGATAAAAGATTATCAAACATTTGTTACATGATAAGGAGTGCAAATTGTTATTTAAATGGTTCCAACATAAATAAAAGATTGTTTGTAAATCCCCAATAATAAAATCCCCAGATGAGTGCTAGAATGCTGCCTATCTTGATGCTGAGATCCATGCACATAATAACTACCTGCTTTAAATACCTGAGAAATACATGCTTTTGAGGGTCGACATAAAGTTGGTGAATTCACAGGTTCAATAAATAAGTTTGGATAGTAAAACAGTCACTGAAGTAGTAATGCACATAGCATCAATACTTAAAGGTAATTACATTGCCTATTGCCCGAAACTGACACTTGGCAAGTTAAGCCCTCAACAAATGAGAACCCTTCGCATTAATAATAATGCACCCAATATTCCGCTCTGACATGGTAAACACCTGTTGTCCCGGCCAAGGCACATTGAGCATGACTCACCCAGGTGGGGATGGTCAATCCCAAATAGATCTATTTATAACATTCAGGTAATCCAATAATTCTAACAGTTTCAGTTCACGGGTCATGAGGAATTCTACAATAGGCACATGTAATCAAAAGTTGATACAGTTCAGTTTACATCCATAAAATATGTTCCATGATTTCTTCCCCATAAAGGATTTAAAAGTTTGTCAATATATAAATCGGGGCCATGAACTCACCTCAGTAATACAATAATAAGTCACAAGAATCCAAAGTGGTGCCCACAACACAGTCAACAACCTAAATAATTATACAGTCTCAGTAAAAGTATAATAGGATGTATAATAGTCACTGAAACAATCTGTACATGCTTCTACTGGTTTTAAGTATTTTATTATGATTCTTGTAATTTAATTCATCGCTCTTCAAGTAATATGGTACTTATTTTTAAGTGCGTAGTAATTTACATCGTTCAAGTAACTAATTCGTTTAGTTAATAACTTCGTACTTGTACCATTATAAGATGACTTAAATATTTATAAAAGAAGATTTTTATATGTATTTAAAATGTACAAGATTAATAATAAATATATTTAATATATTTATTCTTATAAATTAATTGTATTTAATTTATATATAACTTATATAAATAATGTTTACATAAATGTGTTACATTTTATTTAATACAAAGTCTCCGGAGTTCATATAATTTATTTAAATGACAAGTTTGAGAACGAAAATGGTTTTTGTATTTATAGGTTTAATTAAGTTTACACTTTTTAATATTAGGGAAAGTATATATAATTAGGGTTTGTTTAAGTTTAGGGAAATTACAATATTAGTCCCTCAAGTATATATATACTCTCTGCAATTTACACAAACGCCCCTAGGGCTTTTTTTAGTTTCAAAGTTTGGCAAAACAAGTCCCCCTAGTTACACGTGTAACTAGGGCTTGTATATCTTTCGGGTATTGACAAGTTTGGTCCTTGTAGTTCGGTTAGAGTTAAGGGGGGGGGGGGGGGGGTGTACACATGTTGCATAACAGCCCCCTAGGGCTTGGTTTAAATTCGAAATGTGGCAAAATGAGTCCTTGTGGTTTCCAAATCTATAAAAAGGGCATGAATAGTAACCTAGGGTTTAAATAAGTTTATAGAATTGACAATACTAGTCCTTTAAGTCTCGAACTAAATTAATATGGCTCGAAAAGTTTTCTAGGGCTTGATTTAAGTTTGTAAAAAGGCAAGTTTAGTCCTCGGGGTTTAATTAAAGGTTCGGCTAGTATATAAACGCAACCCTAGACATTTCAAACTGGCAAGTTTAGTCCTTTACTTGTTTTAAGTCACGAAATATGTATATAAGTTTTATAAAATTTCATTTTTGACTAGTACTTTCACTATATTACAAAAATGGCACAAAAAGTCTCCATTAAATATATTAGATGCTTAGTGGGAATGGTTGGCCCATTAAGGGTCCGGTTTTGCATCTTGGGCCTAACGGGCTTACTAGTGGGCTTGGTTAATATTAGTAAACATCTATTTAACCAAAACCATTAAACCTAAACATTTTTCTTAGGCTTATTGGCTTATTATGTTTCAGCTTATACAAGCTTATGACTTATTTGGTTTGACTTATATGGCTCCGCTTATTGCTTATTTGTGTAGCTTATTTAATGTTCTAGGTTGCTAGTAAGTCCCCTATTCCTACACGTTCATCTTAGCCACATAGGCTTAATAAACAATTGGTTTATACTCGGCTAAAAAGTAATCCGATAGTTATGAGCTTATATTTTAGGCTTATCTAGTGTTTTAACACAAGGTCATTTACCAACTTATCATAAGGTAAGCTTTTAGGTCTAAACAAGCTCAACATTGGTGTCCCTAGATTCACGTTATCAAGGTATGTTAACCACAAACACCCAAGCTGTGGGTTCTAGCCTTGGTGCTTCGAGTTTCATCAAGCTCTTACGCATGCATGTATTTCTAGCTTTGCTTTCTAGGATCCTACATGCTTGATATATAGTGATGAGTAAGAAGAATCGAAAAGGAGGTGTGGAGATCTATACTTACTTGTCTTGTATAGGAGATGATGAACGACCAAGAGTTAGGAACTTCGATGCGTCGGGTACCCCTTAGACGTGACCTAGGGTAGTTTTGGCTTGCCTTGTACACTAAGGCCCTCGTGTAGACTAGCTCTAAATGCTTTGAAGACCAAGATTTGGTAGTAAATGAGGAGTAAGTGTTTCGTATGTGTGTGCGTCTTGGTATCCGAATGTAGGAAGATATAAGTGAGATTGTGTTTAAGGTTGGTAGCTAACTAACATAAGTTGGATGAGTTTGTGTGGCTTAGGTAGATCACACGACAAGAGAGAGAGCAAAGGTTGGGTTTCCTATGTTAGGTACAAGTGTATCTAGTACTTGGGATATCCTAGTACCATTCCATTAATAGCAAAGAATGTACATTGGCTCTTGGTTTGTATATAGCCGATGGTTTTGCAAGAGTCAAGGGGGCAAGTGATGACTAGAATAGTATGCCATAATGAGGGAGTGTATGTACAAGATTTATGTCAAAGTCTAGTGTAGGTTTTTAAGTTTAAAGTTTGTATAAATGTTTGTTGTGGGAAGCTCCTAGCCGTGTATAACATACAACATGTGGGGGAAAGGATTTTCAAAATATATAGTAGTGAGTAGGTAGTGTTTTAATGTTTAGGGATGATTTTGATAAGTGTATAATTGTAAGTATACACAATTCGTGTGACATATATTTTTAAGAGGGGAAAAGTAACATTATTAGGGTTTCTAGAATATGTATGTGATGATTGTGATTTATTTAGGTATGTCTAGGTACAATATAGAAGGTAACTTCTTTTGTTAAAGTATATTGTCGATATTAACTATATAAAATGTGGCTATGTGAAAGTTAAAGTAGTAAAAGATGACAAAATTCTCATATATGTATAAATATACTAGAATTGACAGTGTAATTAAATGAAAGACTGAAGCTTCATAAAATTTGGTGAAACGGAATTACACGGATTCAAGCAAGATGTGTACATAAGGTGACAAAGTCAACGAGGTAAAATCAAGGGTTTTACAACATGTTTTCGTTATTTTAGCTTTGTCCTCAAAGCTTAGATTAACGTCACTGGTCAGGCGAACAATTGTGGGTACTTGGTCTTGAACGAGTCTTCTCGTTCCCAAGTGAACTCAGGGCCTCTCCTCGAGTTCCATCGTACTTTGACCAACGGGATACGGCTACGTTTCAACTTCTTAACCATCCTCTCCATGATTTCTATCGGTTCTTCTGTGAACTAGAGTTTGTCATCGAAGTGAACTCCTTCCAATGCCATAGCTAGAGGTTCTTCAGCATAACACTTCTTTAAGTTAGACACGTGAAAGGTGGAGTGCACTCGACTCAATTGTTGTGGTAATTCCAAACGATAGGCGACCTCCCTGATCCTGGCTATCACCTTAAAAGGGCCTACATAACGTGGGTTCAGTTTTCCACGTTTACCAAAGCGAACAACTCCCTTCCATGGTGATACATTGAGCATGACACGATCACCTACTTCTAACTGTATAGGCTTTCGTTTCTGGTCCGCATAGCTCTTCTTTCGGTCGCGAGTAGCTTGGATCCTTTGCTTTATGAGGATGATCTTGTCGGTAGTTTCCTGGATTAGTTCTGGTTCGGTGAGTTGAAACTCACCTACTTCTGCCCAGCACACATGTGAACTACATTTTCTACCATATAGTGCTTCGAAGGTGGCAGCCTTGATACTAGCATGATAGCTGTTATTATAGGAGAATTTGACCAAAGGGATGTGATCAACCCATGCATTCCCAAAGTCAATCACACAAGCTCGTAACATGTCTTCAAGGGTCTGGATGGTTCGTGCACTTTGACCGTCAGTTTATGGGTGGTAAGCAGTGCTCATGTCCAAGTTTGTCCCTAAAGCTCGTTGGAAAGACCTCCAGAAGTTTGATGTGAATCTACCGTCTCGATCATAGATTATTGAGACTGGTATTCCATGCTTGGTCACTATCTCCTTAAGATATGGCTTCGCTAGTTTCGTCAGGAAATCAGTTTCCCTGATTGGTAGAAAGTGCGCGGATTTGGTGAGTCGATCAACGATTACCCAGATGGTGTCGTAACCGTGAGACGACTTTGGAAGCTTGGTGATAAAGTCCATAGTGATGTTCTCCTATTTCCACTTTGGTATCTCAGGCTGTACTAGCAAACCGGATGGTCTTTGGTGTTCGGTCTTAACACGTGAGCATGTCAAACACTTCTGAACATAGGTGGCAACGTTTGCTTTCATGTTCGGCCACCAGTATAACTTCTTCATATCCTGATACACCTTTTCAGATCCAGGATGTATGGAATACTTGGACTAATGAGACTCGTGCATGATTACGTTCCTCAAGTCTTCATAACAAGGTAACCATATCCTCCCGTGTAAGCACAGAGTTCCATCCACTCTCGGCTCCAATTTCTCTTTGGTGAGGTCGGTCCTAAGCATACCTCCAATATCTTCCCTCGCGAGCTTTTCAGGTTTCTAAGCTTGAGTCTGAGCTTCTAGAATTTTCTTGGGTAGGTCCAGGCTAATCGTCATGACTAGTGCTCGGACCCTCATAGGAGGATCGGTTTCCTTACAGCTTAGAGCATCAGCAACCACGTTTGCTTTACCGGGGTGGTATTTGATCTCGCAGTCGTAGTCACTTAGCAATTCAATCCAACGGCGTTGCCTCATGTTTAGCTCCTTTTGATCCAGTATGTGTTGCCAACTCTTATGGTCAGTATGCACAGTGCACTTGGTTCCGTAAAGATAATGTCTCTAGACCTTTAAAGCAAAAACCACAGATCCAAGTTCTAGATCATGTGTGGTGTAGTTCTTCTCGTGTTTCTTCAGTTGCCTGGAGGCATAAGCGATCACCTTTGTTCTTTGCATCAACACTGCACCCAAGCCTTTGTGTGACGCATCACAATATACAACGAAGTCGTCGTTGCCCTCAGGTAAGGCCAATATAGGTGCACTACACAGCTTTTGCTTGATCAGCTGGAAAACTGATTCTTCTTTCTCTCCCCAATCGAACTTTATCCCTTTCTGTGTGAGTTTGGTCATTGGTTTGGCTATCTTGGAGAAACCTTCGATAAATCAACGATAGTATCCCAAAAGGCCTAGGAATTGCCGTATCTCTAAAGGTGATTTAGGAGATGTCTGATCCTTGACAGATTCAACGTTTTCTGGGTCTACATGAATACCGTCACTATCAATCACGTAGCCGAGGAATTGAACTCTGAGAATCCAGAATTCACATTTGGATAACTTGGCATAAAGTTGTTCCTCCTTGATCACCTTCAACACTTGTGTAAGGTGTTCTCCGTGTTCCTGTTCATTTGTGGAATAAATGAGTATATCATCTATGAAGACTATCACGAATTTATCCAGGTAGGGTCTGCACACACGATTCATGAGGTCCATGAAGATGGTTGGTGCGTTGGTCAACCCAAATGGCATGAATTGGAATTAATAATGACCGTAACGGGTCCTGAAAGCTGTTTTTGAAATATCCTCCTCCTTGACCCTCAATTGGTGATATCCAGATCTCAGATCAATCTTGGAATACACACTTGACCCTTTCAGTTGGTCAAATAAATCGTCGATGCGGGGAAGTGGATAATGGTTCTTTACAGTTAATTTATTTAGTTCTCTATAATCAATGCACATTCGGAAGGAACCATCTTTCTTTTTGACAAATAAGACCAGAGCTCCCCACGGTGAGGAACTGGGTCGGATGAATCCTTTGTCCTCAGGTCGACTTGCCATTAGGTACAACAAACTACCAATCATACCCCTATATTTGGTATTGTCAACCGACTCACAATCATCATCTACGGTTTAGTATCCGAGGCCATAGGAGTCTTCATAGGCTTAGAGTCCTCTAGTCTAAATTTCTTTAACATACTTAGATTGATTAAAGAAAATATCACCGTCCATCTGCTTAATTTGGATTCCTAAAAAGAAATTAAGTTTACCCATCATGCTCATTTCGAACTCATCATGCATTATTCTGGCAAAGTCATCACACATTTCTTGACCATTTGAACTAAATATAATGTCGTCAACATATATTTGAACAATAGTGAGGTAAGATCCTTTCTTCCTTGTAAAGAGTGTATTGTCTACCATTCCCAAGTTATACTCATATTTTACATGAAATGCTTTAAGTCTATCATACCAAGCTTTGGGTGTTTGTTTAAGATCATATAGATCTTTCTTAAGCTTGTAAACATGATCCAGTTTCTCAAAATCAATGAAGCCCGGAGGTTGAGCCACATATACCTGCTCATAGATCAACCCGTTAAGAAATGCACTCTTTACATACAATTGTTGAAGCTTAAAGTCTAACTCATAAGCATATGCTAAAAGTATCCTAAGGAACTCTAGCCTTGCTACCGGTAGATATGTCTCGTCATAATAAATTCATTCTTGTTGATTAAGACCTTAAGCTACAAGTCTAGCCTTGTTACGAGACATTACACAATTCTCATCTAGTTTATTTCTAATGACCCATTTGGTTCCTATGATGGTGGTGTTTCTAGGTGATGGAACAAGTTCCCCAACGTAATTAGCAACAAACTGATTCAGTTCTTCTTGCATGGCGATGACCTAACTCTTGTCCATTGATATGAGTGTAATTACTCATATCATTTGTATTAATTAACAATGAAATATTACATTAAATGTATCAAATATGCCTTGGAAATGCTTGTTTCTTGTTTTCATGTGTGTAGGTACCAAGTTCGCATAAACCGACGAAAACCGACACGAGATTGATGAAAAAGATCGAGGAAGCCAAAACCGAGCTCGATTTAGAGGATTTAATATTTTAATAAAGGATTTTGGCCAAGTGGGGCCCACAACGGGGTAAATGGGCTAAAAAGCCCATTTATATTTTAAGTTGTTAATTTGTTAAGTCAAAAGCCCATATTGGCCCAAATGAAATGTTTATACACGGAAGGAATGATTATTTGGGCCCAAAGCCCAACTGTCCATGATTGGAAAAGAGTATAGAATGAAACGGATCATGATGGGCTTCTAGGGTTTACTTTTTTACAAAACGTGTAAACACGTTTTAAATTCCATTTTCAGTTAAAAAAAATCCACTCACATTTACTCAATAAATTAAACGTATTCCTTCCCACATACGTTTCGTCCATTCGTTTTCTTTATCCATTAAATATATAAAACAACCGTACACCCACCCACCATTTATTTTTCACACACATTAAATAAAAACATTCGTTAGTTTCTATGCTATTTTTCTTCCCCATCCTTCTTCCCCACCCTAAAACCAGTCACTGTTCCCATTAACCCTAGCCAGTAAAAAGTCGTTTTACAAAGTGCTTTTGACATATTTGGTTAATTCATACCATGGGGAATAAAACCCCCATGGTTTAAGGAAGAGAAAAGATGGAGAGGGGATCCTACGTGGCATTTTATTATTGGATGCTACACATCACATCTCCAATCCAGCCAATCACAGGCCAAAGAAGAAGCACAACTAGCACACGGATGCCACGTTGGCAATCCGTGTGCTATTTGGAATCATCACAGCCATCCAATTGAAGAAAGAGAAAGAAGATAGAGATCAATGGCCTAGAAGAAAAGGGAATATCCCTCAGAAGATCCGCATATTCGCTCACCAACAGCCATTGGGGAGGCTATAAAAACCCCCAATTATCTTGTATTTTTCATCCTTCCTATACATTATTGTTACTTTGTAGAAATAGTTATAGATTTAAATCTTGTATTTCATTTTTAATTAAGTATTGTAATATTTCAGAAAAATTAATGAAAGTTTAATCTTTTTATTCTAATTCGTGTCTTATTTTTAATCTCGTTTACTATTTAATATTGATTTACAAATTAAGTCTGATTACTGTTTCACATGGGTAAGTTCATGATATTGGATATAAGCTAAATAATAGTTTGTATTTAATATTAAAGTTTAAGATTGGATAAAATCTTTCCCTACTGGAAAGGTTTAAAAAAAATCTGCTTGGTTCAATGGAGATTGTTTGGAGTTCGATTGAAGATTATTGGTTTCCGAATGGTGTTAAATGGTAAATGGTGGTTTCGTTTGGGTTCACCAGGTTGTTCAGCACAACCTGCTTCTCAAAGGCTATCGTCAAAAAGGTTCTATCCGTTTTACTTTTATGTTTTTAGTTTAATATGTTTAGATATGTTAGTTTATAAATGTGCAGTCTGATTATACCATGTATGATATTGGCTTAGTATTTTCTTATTAATACTTTGATATAAGGCTCGATTCTGTTAAGATTTAGATTTATATAGAACGTTGAACTAATCTGAGTCGTCTAGGAACTTTAAGTTTATTTAGTTAAAATGTTTAGACAGTGAATGTTAAAAGTTTTAAACTGATATATCAGTCTAGTCGCGTGGGATGTGAATTGTTAGATTGATGGTTTATTCAGTATTATCGATTTGGTAGTTTGAAGCTTATTATAATTGCTGATTCTTTTTTTACCTACTGATTAATCTAGGATTCGTCAGGGTTGCGTTTTACTTGCTGTTAAGATCTGTAAATGATCTGTCGATCATTGATAGAGCTGTTAATCTGCGTTTTTACTTGCCGTTATAGAATTTGATTTAAGCAGGTTGTTTATTTAGTGTACTTTGTTATGATCCGTTTTGGTATGGGTTAACTGCATAATTTTTTAAGCTTTGAAGTTACTGTGTTTTAAATCTGTTTAGTTTTTACTGAAATTTGTTAGTTCATTAGTCTGCTCTGTTTAACTTTGCTGGAGTTAGATTCTTTTGGTTGTGATTGTTTTTTTAGTTTAGTTTGGTGATGTTTTGGATGAGTTAACTGATTTTGGTATTTTATTTCTGCTTTATTTTCTGTATAATTTTTATTAATAACTGCTTATCAGTGTAACTAACTGATAATCCCAAATAAGCTGTGACCTCACAGTTTAATCCAAATAATAGCTCTTAATAGTCTCTCCTGAGACATTTCACCTTTTTCTGTCAAAAAGATAATATATTCCAAAAATATGTCCCTCACGGGACTTGAACCCGTGACCTCCTGGTCACACACCCAACGTGATAACCATCTGGGCTTGAGGCCCTTTTGATTTCATTCTCATTTATATCATTATTATAGTGTTTTCCTTAAGGCTGTGTTTGTTTTAGTTAAATATCTTTTGTCACGTTTTATTTTTTGTATTAATTTCTTTTAAAATTTTAATTAAAGTAAAACCTTAAAAATAAGTAGTTTTAAATAAATAAATAAAATAAATAAATAAAAAAAAGTGTTTTTATTTAAAAAGTTTAATTAGTTTAAATTTTAATTAGTTTAATTTTATTAACTTTAGATCTAAATAAATATAGCTTTTAAATAGATTAGTTTTAAAAAGTAATTTTAATAAAGTTTAATTAGTTTAAAAAAGTGTATTTAGATTTTTAATAGATTAGAAGTTATTTTTAAATTTTTAATTAGATTAATTTTTAAATAGTGTTTTAATATTTTAAGTAATATAGTGTTTGTAGACTTTAAAATAGGCGGGGTTTACGATTCATGCACTTTAGGTTTATTTTAAATAGCTTAAAATTCATAGTTTTTAATTGTAGTTTAAAAACCACAAACCAATTCAAATCGATTGTCCAAATCAAAGCAAAACGTCTCAAATTCATAAGATCTTCGTGTACAACGAACTCGACTCACTCACGTGTTTAATTGAATTCGTCATTGGTAATATTGGACTATTACTTTTTCCGAAAGGTAATTTTCTAATTTACCCTATAACGTATATCAAATAAATCACTATACACATCCACGACACATCAAAAATTTTGGCGCCGCTGCCGGGGATCTTGTGTACGATTCGCTTTTGTGGAGATTTGTTGATCGTGGATTTGAAGACTCTTTCCGTCCTTGGAATGTTTTGTTATTTTTCTATTACGTAGTATGTATCGTTTTTCTCGTTGTTTGTGAATAATATATTGTATTACGTAGCACAATAATTTTAAATACTTTTCAAATAAGCCTTAGTTGGGATTTCATCACCTAGCTATTGTATTCGAATCCAAAACAAAAATAAAAGGCAAAATAGATAAATACTAATAAGAAGTTTGAACTCGATTTATACAAACTATAAGGTGGGTATAAGGCGACGTGCTATAAAAGGCCGTCTAAGGAAAAAGGTTTTTAAGTGCTTTGTGCCACCTCGTTTCCCCGCTTGCTTGTGCGTATAATGAGAGGGACAACCTATTATTGGTTTGCGGACTCAAGTAGTAATAAATCTTATTTTTTGTTGTTTACTTATTGAACCTCAAGACGTTTAGGTTTTCATCTATCGTTTCAAAGTCGACCGAGGGTAATTTACTTCCATAGTAGTTATCCTTATTCCTTGTTTTTTATCGATCATTATTGATTGAGCAATATCAAATAAAATACCAATAATAATCTTCTTCTTGTCTAATTTCTTTTCTTCAATCCTCTAAATTCTCGTCTTTGTAGTGTATGCAATTACGTTCATCTCGTCTTGTCATTGATTTTAATAGGCTTAAAAATATTCCTCGTAGAAATAGAAATCGTCAACAACGAATAGTGGAACCCGAGATTCCACCTATTGTTGTAGAGATGGCCGATAACCGAACAATGGAGGAATTGCTCCGTGCACCCACCGAAGGGTATGGGGAAGCAATCGTTGTGCCGGTTATTTTGGCGGATCATTTTGAGATTAAGACGGGTCTTCTATCGCTCATTCGTGCCGACCAATTTCGTGGCAATGAGACCGATAGCCTGCATTCTCACATTCGGAATTTTAATCGAATTACCTCGACTCTCAAGTTTAGAGATGTGTCGAATGACATGATTAAGCTCATGCTTTTTCCGTACTCGCTCGAGGGTAATGCTAAACTTTGGTATGAGAAAGAACCACCGGGTTCGATTTTAACTTGGGATGATTTAGTGTCAAAGTTTATGAATTATTTCTTTCCATCATCCAAGACAACACACTTTAAGAATGAGATCACTAGATTTGAACAAAAAGTGCATGAATCGTTTGGGGTTGCTTGGGAAAGATTTAAAGATTTGTTGAGACAATGTCCACATCACGGTTTCTCGGAATTGCATCAAATAAATACTTTCTATAATGGGCTTAATATGATTGAAAAAGATTCTTTAAATGCCGCCGCGGGTGGTAATCTTTTAAGAAAAACACCGAGAGACGCGTGGAGAATAATTGAGGATAAGTCTAGAGCACAATATTCACGAAACACACCGGTTGTTTCCAATGTGAATTCATCTAATCAAGAGATTTTTAGATTGGACTCTAAGATTGATAGTGGATTTGCGACTTTGTTGAGTGAGATTAGGAAGAATCCTCATGGATCGATTAATGTGATTGAGAATGTTTGTGTATCGTGTGGTGGAGCACATCCTAATTATGCTTGTTTAAACACGGTTTTTGATTAAGCTAGTGCTTTTGCCGCGACGGGAACTTATGGCTCCAACGGTCAAGTTCCTCGTCAAAATCATGTTGCTCCACCGGGTTTTCCACCGGTTCAAAATAGGTACAACAATGGAAATAATGGGAATAATTTTAACCGTGGTAACCAAGGGAATTTCAATCAAGGCAATGGGTTTAATGCTAATCCAAACAATCAAGGTTTTCAAGGGAATAATCAAAATGATTTGTCAAGCTACATTAAAACGAATGAGGCAAATTTGAAAGCTTTTCAAAATAACATTCAAGGGCAAATTAATACTTTGAGACTCGATTTTCAAAATACGATAAAAGGGAAAAACAACAAGATTGAGCTTAATCAACAAAGGCTAGAACAAACCCAAAGTCGTATGCAACAAAATTTGGAACAAGGTCAAAATAAATTGCTTTCGATGTTTGAGGGATTCATGTCTAAACTGTCATCTTCTTCGGGTTGCCTACCAAGTAATACCATTCCAAACCCGAAGGGAGAGCTTAAGGCCATAACCGTTTATGATGATTGTGAGAATTTAGATGAAGTTGAAGTGATTGAGTTTAAGCCTCCACCTAAGGAAACTTTTCTAGAAGTTACTAAGGCTACTTTGAATGTGATTAGTACCTCGGTTTTCTTTGATTTCTTTCTCGAGAAGTATAAAGATCCGGGTCAATTCTTGATACCTTGTGTTTTCAATGAGCTTGGGGTTTGCAAAGGCCTAGCCGATCTAGGAGCTAGCATTAACATCATGCCCTTAGCCCTTTGGAAGACCATTGATTATGCACCTCTTAGTACCACTCGTATGATCATTGAGCTTGCTAATGGAACCACCACTCGACCGGTTGGTATAGCGGAAAATGTCATAATGAAAGTGGGAAACTTCTTGTATTTAGCCGATTTTGCTATAGTCGATTATGAGACCAATCCTCGTGTGCCTATTATTTTAGGAAGACCATTTTTGTGCACGGCCAATGTTTTAGTTGATATGAGGAAAGAGGAAATTAAGTTGTTTTATGGAGATAAAAGCATTGTTTTTAAACCGGAAAAGATTCCAAGATTTGCTCCTAAGAAAGTTGAAAGTGTTAAGCTTGTTGAAACAATTGAAAATGATAAGAAAGCTCTTTTTGATAAAGGTGTTTTTACAATTTTGGAAACTTCTAATTGTGATAAAGGAAAGTTAAAATCAAATGAAGAAGCTTGCTTTGTTAAAACATGTTGTAACCTTTCCTCATCTACACTCACTCCACACGAGGATGCTAAGATTGAAAAGCAAATTGATGATTACTTGAGTGAGCCGTTTGATGCTAGTGAGTTTGTGAATGAGAATTCTGATCCCGAGAGTGACATTGCTTTAATTGAACAATCTTTGAAAATGGACTCATTTTCACTCTCTTCTATGGATCATGTTGATGTTCCTAAGGCACAATCTTCATTTGAAGAGCCTTCGATTCCTAACTTCACACCGAGTGAGGTTAGTGACTATTCATGTGATAAGTTCATCGATGAACTTTTTGCTATCCTTGATCCACTTCCACGGGGAAGTGAAGACGTTTCCGATCTCGAGATCGAACGTGATTATTGTGTTTTACCTACCATTCTCGAGGAATTCGTCGATGAATTGCCTTCAAATGAGAATGATGATCTAGTATCCGAGTGTGACACACTCGATACTTTGTCGGATATGTCTTGTGATGACAAGGATGACGACACTTTCGTGAAATTACTCAAATCCTCTTTTTGAAGTTTCATTGAACAATAATCCGTTGTTTCAAGAGGATTTTGAGAGCATCATACCTCCTACATCTCACAACCTTTGTGATGATGATCTTCTTATGAAGGAGGTTGATGAGTTTCTTTAAATAGACATTCCTTCGGAATTTGAGGAAGAGTCTAATGACGGTGATGAAGACTCTTGGTTTGATCACCCGATTTATGATGATGACGATGTTGGCCCGGAGGGAGAAATTACTTTTGCTCCTATAATCCTTCCCACTCGCTTTGATCTTAATGTGCGGGTTTTTCATGTGACTCGTTTTGAGTACCATGACCCTTTTATTCACATTCAAAAGAGTGAAAAGGTCAACAAAGTCATGCAAGTTGAAACCACCATGGTTGAGACTTTTATCCCACCATTATTATGTGCTTCATATGATTTAGGATTAACATGGGGGGACGACACCTTGTTGTCTATTCCTTTCTCCACCGAGGACGAGGTATTCGATCCTGGAATCGTTGATTTAGGGAAATCTCGGCCTTTCACCGATGCAATAATTGAAAGACTTTGACTACCATCTCTTTTTAGAGATTTGTGTTGGAGTTTTATCCTTTCGTTTGTCATCCGACAACGAGGATGAGATATTTGACCCCGGCATCGTGCTTTATGTTGGATTTTATCTTAATATGCCGGTTTTCACCACTTTCCCTAAGGACCAATGAATGCGGGGATCGAGTCGAGCTCATGACTCGGTTAACAAAAACGAGTATTTTCTATCTCCTTTCTATTTTCTAACACCTAATAAGGCTTGATCTTTCAAGCTCGTGCTCGTGTTTTGTTGTGTTGTGATCTTAGGTATGACCCTAATCATTGAAGACTCTCGTGTTCGGTTTTTGTCGGTCCACTTGATCTTCCATTCTTTGAATGCCAAAAAAGGGGCACACTTTCTACCCTTGATTTTTATCGACTAACGTTTTATCTTGAGGCATAATTAATAAACGGCTTATAGATTTGCGTGCTCTTTCCATGCTAGGAATTTGCATTAGACTCTTCGTGTCTTAGCAAGGGGGTATTACTCTTGAGCTAAGAAACATTGAGGACAATGTTTGGTTTTAGCATGGGGGAGTCAATCGATATAATCGCTTGCAATTGCTTTTGTCGTGTCCAAACGTGTTGTTTTTCTCATTTTTCAATAAACTTTAAAAAAAATTTGTGTAATTTTTAAGTTTTAATAAATAAAATAAGTGTTTTGACACGAATGTAGGCTTTTAATAAGAATAGTTTTTGACTCGACTCGGTTTTTAACCTTAGCTTTTCCTTAACGTATTTGAATTAAGTTTTGCTAGGCTATTATATAGGGAGCTTTAAAACGCGAAAGTCTTAATTCATACGAGTTAAGAACAAGAACTTTTCGCAAGCTCCTATAATTGATCCTAGAAAGTCGTCTATCAAGGGAACTTTAAAACGCAAATTCTAAAACTTGCAAAAGTTTAAGAAGATGCAAGATCCTATAGATGACTTGAAAACCCAAAACTTTGATTTAATAGGCTAAATATCCATTTATGGAGAACAAGAGATGATAGAGCCAATTATAAGTGTGGTATTCTTTCGGGAATTTATGTGAGTTAATTATGAGCCTATTCTCCCATCACTTGTTAATAATTTAATTGCAATAAATAATGTTGAACGATTTGAAAAGTTACTTAGCTTCTAGCCCAAGATCGTTTAGAAGTTGCTCGGTATGGATTATAGTTCATAGCCAAGGCATAACTTATTGAAGCGAGATGCGAAGATTGGCGAGTCCAAAAAGGTCCTAACAAGACATGAGGGCTATGTTTTATTGCTAAAGATCTCAAGTGATGTGAAGAATCATTTATCAAAAATCAATATGAAGGATCGAGACACACGACGAAAAGCAAACTACTCCCAAAAAGTCATGGAGAAGTCTATCCAAAAAGACCAAAATAAGGTATGAGGATAAATGAAGTCAAGTCCAAAAAGGAGGCGGATCGTTGTTAATCAAAATCCCAAGTAAAGATTGGAGAAAAATGAAGAAGTCGTGGTCCAAGTATGAATCTCTCAAAAATTCAAGTGAAGAAATACTATGAAGAGAAGACCATTATTTCAAGAACGTCTCTCAAGGTTGGAAGTATAAAGTCATTGCCAAATATCGGTCCGAGAGAGGTCTCAAATCGCGAAACAAGTTATGCCAAGATATGAACTTTATGAAGTCCCGAGAAGCAGTTTTAAAAGATTTTGTCCTTTAGCTAACTATTGATTAAATCGTTCACTTTATTTTCGGCCTAATAAATTATCGAAATAAGTCAACAATGCATCCTCGTGATCATTCAAGACAACAATAAAATATAAGAGATACACATAGGAATAAGGGAGTCTAATTGATTAATTGGCCCACATGAATTCGTGTTTGTCTACCAACTTATAATAACAATGATCTTGTTTTTGCACTTGGCATGGAAAAGTGAAAAGTCGAGGACGATGAATCTATTTGAGCTTTTATGATCCTTAAAGTTATTTTATGTCTTTGCAAAATAAAATGTCAAAAGTTGAATAATGGTGTAGACATAGTTTTATTTTATCATTGCGTGAGGACACGGCAATTGCTTAGCATGGGGGAATTTGATATGAGTGTAATTACTCATATCATTTGTATTAATTAACAATGAAATATTGCATTAAATGTATCAAATATGCCTTGGAAATGCTTGTTTCTTGTTTTCATGTGTGTAGGTACCAAGTTCGCAAAAACCGACGAAAACCGACACGAGATTGATGAAAAAGATCGAGGA
The DNA here is from genome assembly GCA_025667525.1 of Glebionis coronaria. NCBI lineage: Eukaryota > Viridiplantae > Streptophyta > Magnoliopsida > Asterales > Asteraceae > Glebionis > Glebionis coronaria. Next base: position 203,712 of record JANFOE010000115.1, on the reverse strand, counting down.
AGCCAAAACCGAGCTCGATTTAGAGGATTTAATATTTTAATAAAGGATTTTGGCCAAGTGGGGCCCACAATGGGGTAAATGGGCTAAAAAGCCTATTTATATTTTAAGTTGTTAATTTGTTAAGTCAAAAGCCCATATTGGCCCAAATGAAATGTTTATACACGGAAGGAATGATTATTTGGGCCCAAAGCCCAACTGTCCATGATTGGAAAAGAGTATAGAATGAAACGGATCATGATGGGATTCTAGGGTTTACTTTTTTACAAAACGTGTAAACACGTTTTAAATTCCATTTTCAGTTAAAAAAATCCACTCACATTTACTTAATAAATTAAACGTATTCCTTCCCACATACGTTTCGTCCATTCGTTTTCTTTATCCATTAAATATAGAAAACAACCGTACACCCACCCACCATTTATTTTTCACACACATTAAATAAAAACATTCGATAGTTTCTATGCTATTTTTCTTCCCCATCCTTCTTCCCCACCCTAAAACCAGTCACTGTTCCCATTAACCCTAGCCAGTAAAAAGTCGTTTTACAAAGGGCTTTTGACATATTTGGTTAATTCATACCATGGGGAATAAAACCCCCATGGTTTAAGGAAGAGAAAAGATGGAGAAGGGATCCTACGTGGCGTTTTATTATTGGATGCTACACATCACATCTCCAATCCAGCCAATCACAGGCCAAAGAAGAAGCACAACTAGCACACGGATGCCACGTTGGCAATCCGTGTGCTATTTGGAATCATCACAGCCATCCAATTGAAGAAAGAGAAAGAAGATAGAGATCAATGGCCTAGAAGAAAAGGGAATATCCCTCAGAAGATCCGCATATTCGCTCACCAACAGCCATTAGGGAGGCTATAAAAACCCCCAATTATCTTGTATTTTTCATCCTTCTTTTACATTATTGTTACTCTGTAGAAATAGTTATAGATTTAAATCTTGTATTTCATTTTTAATTAAGTATTGTAATATTTCAGAAAAATTAATGAAAGTTTAATCTTTTTATTCTAATTCGTGTCTTATTTTTAATCTCGTTTACTATTTAATATTGATTTACAAATTAAGTCTGATTACTGTTTCACATGGGTAAGTTCATGATATTGGATATAAGCTAAATAATAGTTTGTATTTAATATTAAAGTTTAAGATTGGATAAAATCTTTCCCTAATGGAAAGGTTTAAAAAAATCTGCTTGGTTCAATGGAGATTGTTTGGAGTTCGATTGAAGATTATTGGTTTCTGAATGGTGTTAAATGGTAAATGGTGGTTTCGTTTGGGTTCACCAGGTTGTTCAGCACAACCTGCTTCTCAAAGGCTATCGTCAAAAAGGTTCTATCCGTTTTACTTTTATGTTTTTAGTTTAATATGTTTAGATATGTTAGTTTATAAATGTGCAGTCTGATTATACCATGTATGATATTGGCTTAGTATTTTCTTGTGACAATCCGTCAATTTATGGTTGATATTTTATTCTCGAATATTATTTAAAAACATTATTTTAATGTTACAATATGAACTCACATATTTTTTGGAAGAAATTTGGATGTACGTCTTGGAGTAGCATCGACTACGTCTAAACCGGAGGATTCAACGTTACGTGCTTAAGTTTACATACACCGTCCTTGGTGACAGTCCGACATTTCAGAAAAATAAATTTATCCACGAATATTATTTTGGAGTTTTAAATTTGTGTTGTTTCATAAACTCACAAATTTACGAGAAGAGATTAGGACTTACGATTTTATTTTAACGTCCTTTACGACTAAACCGGAAACCTTAGGATTACGTATTTACGTTTTCGAACTCCGTTTTTGATGAGACAATTTTTATTGGATTCGTTTTGTGACGTTGATTCATAATTTATAAAAACGTTTTTCGAAAAACGACTCGAGGGCACGCAAATCGAGGAAACTAGAATCGAGAAATACCCGTAAACTAGTGAGATGGGACAAAATACATTGTCCCACCCCACTAGCTTAATGGGACGGCACTAACAAGCCACCACATCACAAGATGTGGCAACCATGTAGCTAAAACTTACACATGTAAGTAAGCTTACATGGTAAGCTAACAAAACCTCAAAACCATCAACTTTTCACCACTCTCCTCATTCACTCATGCAATACCACTCAATTTCCTCTCAACTCTCTCTCTAGTTCGTCCATAGCTCACCACTAAACACCCTAATTTGATCAAATTTAACCATAGAATCATATGTTATTCATACATATGATGAAGCCCTTTTGAAGCTCTATTGATTGGTGGTGATTTTAACATCCAAGGAGGAGATTTCATGAAGATCAAGGGCTGATTTCTCAAGGAGTCTACAAATATTTGGTGATCCTAGAAGTGGTGTTGATATCTTCATAAGATTGGTTACCCAAAAACCAAGTCTTATTCATCATCAATCCCATTTTTCATCAACTTGGTGGTATAAAGATTGTCCTCCTCATCTTCTTATTAATTTGATTATGTAAACATGTATTTTATTTCCTATTGTATATGTATATGATGATTATATGATGATAAAAATGTTATGTGGGGATTTGGTGTTGATAAACATGATTAAAAAGGTGAAAACCCATAAGAAACAAGGTTAAAATCTTGGTTAAAAATGTTGGCTGTATAAAACTGTAAAGAAACAGGTCATGGACTGATAAAATGATGAAGTAGAATCCATTTACAGTAAGCTATGGGTCTTGTACACATGTGAGAGTTGGCCATGCAATGGAATCAAAATAATGAGTGAGATATGATCAAAACAAGTTTAGGGTATAAATCTGAAGTTACTGTTTTGGACGATTTTTAGAAAATACTTAAAGGATGATTCAACAGTAGCTATAGAAGAGTTAAATGTAGCACATATCATGTAGTTTATGGGATAAAAATTTGAGCTTCTATCTCCATGTAGAACTCAAGATATGGCAGTTTTGGTGAAGATGAAGTTAAAAATCAGATTTTTAGAAATTAAAGAATAATACTATTATATAAGCACTCACATTTTAATATATAAAATGTAAAATAAAAACCCACTAACTTATAAAACTTATTTATATAAATATATATAAAAGGTTAATCAAATGGATAAATTATATAAATGATGGTGAAATAATGTTTATAAGTAATAAAAACTATAAACATGATTTTTACGACTTTTTCGGCTATTGCCGTAAAATTAACGTTTTTGTTAAATAAAACTTAGACGGTTGGACCCGTCAAATGAAAACTTTATAAAACTTATATACTGATATATAGACATGTATAACAAGTAAAAACCGATAAATCCCGAACTATAGGGCATAGGGACATTAACAAGTTAAATAAACATATTGGACTAATAAATGGACTAAATAGGATAAAAACTTGTAAAAAGAATCTATTAGGCTTGACCCATTTAGGCCCAACTTGGAAAGTATACATACTGATAATATAGGTACAAAATGGATTAAAATAAGTTAAATAACTTATAATAAGCTTATTGGGCTTAAGACACGTAAACGGGTAAAACTAGTAAACTAATATAAAAGGTATCGACATATAACACTAAAAGGAGTAAACGAGAATATGTAAACCCACTTGATCATCATATATATATAATCATCATATGTATACATAATTGTTATTTCTATAAAGTCATTGGACAAAAGTCTAAGACGAGTATTATTTGTCTAGATTTCCGTGATTGAAGCACGTACCGTACGTCCGAATTGCCGATCACCCGCCTTCCTACATCAACGTGAGTTCATAGCCTCGCATCTTTTAAATGTTTTTATAAATGTTTTATAAACCCGCGAGGGAGATAACATGTTAGTTTTTATTAAATAGGACACCATTTGTCCCGATTGTTTGTTTATTGATTTTAGACCCGAATGATTGAATGACCCGAATGTATGACCCGATAAATGATTAATGGACCCGATAGATGAAATTAAATGGACTATTAAAGTTAGGTTATGTCACTAAAAGTCCCATTAGCATGAATTGTGAACTACCGGGAGTTGGTAGACGCTTATGCATTTAATAGTACTATTTGGGGACGATCACCCCAGTTCGCGCCTTGACGGTTGATCCCCGTCGTGCCACATTGATTGGTAAGCGAATTAATGTATGAGAAGATTTCAATAGCGTGACCTTTGTGACGACACGCTACTTTAGATGGGCAAAATTTGTATCGGGTTAGCTACCCGTTGTTGGTTTAGTAAGGTAACAATGTCATGCGGCTTATAATAATCCGAATTTACGAAATACTAATAGACGCTCCGAATTACGATGTATTGCCTGACTAGCAATACAGGGTCATACTATTGATATTATGTTTGTATTTTGGTTTTCATAACCATACTCATATAACGGTTTTTATTTTCATACAACGTCATAAGACGTATTGTATGATGTTTTTACGACATTGGCTCGTATATTGATTTTAAGGAAAATGCCTATATTATGATTTTCGATAAGGATTTGTATAAAATGATTTTGGCTATTTTATGGCCTATTATAAAGATTTGTATAAAATGATTTTGGCTATTTTACGGCCTATTACAATGATTTGTACGAATTGATTTTTGGTACTAATTTTATACCAAAGTTATATTGATGGAATTTATTAAACTCTATGAATTCACTCGGCGTTATCGCTGACCTTTTCTTTTAACATGTTTTATCTCAGGTACTTGAAGGTAATTCTCGGGAAGACAACAAGAATTCATGGCCCGCACTTAAACAATATTTTTCCATTCAAACACTTGTAAAACTTTGTATGTAATATAATGACTTGGGACCGATGTAACTTTGATATTTATGAATGGAAATGATTTATTATTAAACGACGTGATTTTTATGCGTTGTCTATGATGTGAGTAATGTGCTATCCCATAACACCAACTAGTCTTCCGCTGAACTGAATTGTATAAATTTGGGGGTGTTACAGTTTGGTATCAGAGCTCTCGTTATAGAGAACGAAAGATTTTTAAAACTAAGGTTTTGAATAAAACTTTTCAAAATCTTTTAACTATAAACATTTTTCTAAAAATGTCTAAAAATCTTTTGACTATAACGGTGCCGAAGAATTCCCGAGTTACCGACAAGGCCAGACTGAGAAGTGTTATTTTAATATATATATATATATATATAACTTGGATTATATATATATATGATGTAATTTTATTACATGATTGTTTGATGATTATTTTGATATTTATACGAGGTATTTATACGACGTAGATTGTCACAATGTACCCTAAATCCCCTAGTAAATTAATCGAAGCTATTCTCGTAGGAATTCTAGCTATCCTAGATCTAAACCAAGTTGTGGATATTTATGATCCCAACAAATGGTTGATATTCGTAGAAATGTAGATATTAGTTGATTGCGATATTGAAAAAGGATTGGCGAGATTAAATCTGATATCGATGTTATGACGATCTTTCCTTATAGAGTGGAGTTTGACAAAACGTTACCACCTAGAAAGATGTCATCTGATTCGTTGTCATCCAATTCTGAAATTAAAATCGAAAGGGTGAATGTTGCACTTGAGGCTGTTATTGGAACCATTACCCAAAAGCCTCATGCCACTAATACCTTTCCGAGAAATCTAGTTGAATGATCAAGTCATTTCATACTAGTGAATCATATGATAATTGTGTTGTAAGAATTATAGGATTGGAAATTAAGTGTTGGTCATATTGAGCTTTTATTGCCTTTACAAGGCCGAAGAATAAGGTTGTAAGTATTGGAGAATGAGGTAGGATATCGAATTGAGTATAAGTTGATTGAAACTTGAATAAAATAAAATTTAACTATTATGGAATATGAGATTGTTAAGAGGAAGTCGTTAAGTCCTGTGAATGAATTATAAGGTTTTAAATGATTGTAGGTTCGTGTTAAGGGTTGTTCCTAGGCCATTGTCCACTAATGAGGATGCCCAGTGTCCAAGAAATAAATTGAAGAAATCTTCTTTTAAAATTAGGACCGATGGATCTTCTAGGACATGTGGAACACCTAATGACTCTTGTAGATTAGTATTCATTATGGTATCTTTTAGAAATAATCCCTAACTTAACTGAGATATCAGTTGGTAGGATGAGTTCTGAGAATTGTATGACATAGTGACACGTAATGTGTTACGGTACAATTTTGACTTGTTTGTGATTAATGAAAAGACTACCTTTGATTGCTAAATTCTACATGTATCGATGTTATCTATCTTTTATTGCTTCATCCTAATGCTCGCATTAGTGATGCAACCATTGAACAAGTACTCATCTTGATTTGAGTTATGTTGTGAATTATTCTTTTTGAGTGCCATCAAGGTCATGAACCTCATGATTATTTGGCTAAAGCTCATTTCCTATCAATTCGTAGCTAATTCTTGGTGAACGACTCTTCATCACTCTTTTGCAGATCATTCATTGTTTTTATAAAGTTAAAACGGTATCCTTTGAGAAAATTTAATTCTCACTATAAGGATTATTCATAGTGAGATTTATAAGTGATTGTTATTGAAATGAAGTTGTTTATAAAACACCTTGGAAAACCTAATTGTTTTCATAACAAAGAAAATCTTTGTAAATTTAAATTTTGATTCTTATTTAAGAATTAAGCATAAAGATGTTTTTATTATAAACATGATGATAATATTTTGACGAACTGAGTATTGCATCGTTAATCTTGAAATTGTATATAGTTGCGCGCCTACATACAATTTGGAATGGACTATGCAAGACTGATTAGTAGTCACCATAAAACTAATGAATAAACACTACATTTTCCTTGAAGATTGTGAAAGATTAAAATTTATGAGATCTGCAAGAAGTGAAAAATAGGGACATAGTGTTAGGGACACCTACATATGTGCCTATAGCATCTATTCTTCTGAGTCGAATTTACTCATCTGTGGAAATTGTCTTATTTGACAATTGACAATTCTTTCTTGTCCAATTCTCCCGTAGTGAGATTCTTAGGAAAAGTATCTGATTATCGAGTGTTGATACCCGACTGGATGTATCGACGTTCTTATCATTTCTTTTGATTTGATTTCATTTTAATGACCTGGGTAACGATCCGAGGAGCTTTCGAATGCGTACTCAATTCTGAAAACATGGGATATATTCATATTCGTTAAATGTTTTCGTTTGTATCTGATTTGAAATTCTATCGCATAGATTATGCGTTGACCTTACTCTTTAGATAATAGTTATGTCTCCTAATATCCCTGAATTTGTGAAGGATTATGAGTTATTATTAGTCTTTTGAGAAGTTCACATCTTATCGACGGCAATAAAACTAGAAAGTTGATAGTGCCAGTAGAATGGATTGATTGATTATGACATGACGACATTGTCTTAATTGATGGGAACTCAAGTAGAATTCCCCTAAATGATAAGATGTTGATTATCGAAAGTGATCTAAATAATTCTTGATGGATGATCATATCCTGTATTTAGACTTGAGATTATATTGTGATTGGTTGTGAATTAGTTATAGATATTGTAATCTAGAAGAACCTAATATGAATTTATTAAAAGATGTTTTTGTTATCTGAAACTTTAGTAAGTATTTTTTAATTACCTAGACTTTCGCCATTAAGGCAAGTTGAATTTGGTATTGATTATATTCTCGGTGCTGCACTTGTGGCGTGTGCACTGTACGTCAGCACCATCTAAATTAAAGGAATTTCCGTACAACTGAGAGAGTTGTCGGAGAACGATTTTATTATACCAAGCCTGTCATCCTGAAGAGCTATGGTGTTATCATTCCTTATATTTATAGATTACTATGACTGAGTAAATTGATAATCGAAAGCGATATCCATAACTCGAAATGGAAGATTTGTTCGATCATTTACAAGGTTTTAGCATATGTTTTAAAGATTTGATCCACGACATGGTTATCATGAACTTCGCATCTGCGAAGAAGATTATCTATTCCAATCACTACATCCGGTACTTGTAATGAATGTTATGAGTTTCATGTGATGTCGTTGGGATTGACCAATGCACATGTAGCATTCATAAATTTGGTGAATCACGTGTGTAGGCTGTAATTTGATAACTTCATGCTTGTGATCATTAAGACCATTTATTTGTTTATAAGAATAAGAATGAGTTAATAATTATTTATAGATTGCCCTGAATTGGCCGAACGATAAAAACCTGAATTAACACATGATTAAAGACTTGAACCTTTACATGATTTGACTATGTGATTAAAAGGATAATGGAATATAAATTGACTCTTGAAAAAAAATTAAGAGCCCTTTTAAGACTTTGGATTTTACCAAAAAGAAATGGAAATATGTTTTGACAAATGTTTTAACAAAGGATTTTAAGGGATTATTCCCTTATACACAAACCATTTAACTAAACTTCTGTTTAGGGGTAAATGTTTGTGTATACCTCCAGATAACTTAAAAAGGATTGAGGAAAACCATTTAAACCATAACTTGAAATTTGAAACAACAAATTTTGCTTTTCAACTAAGAAAATTTTGACCAAAATATAAACAAAGATTTTTCGAACATTTACGAATCTTATTAAATATTTTCGATAAATCAGCAAAAATCTTGTTAATTAAATTCAAATTTATTTTGAACATTTTATATAATTGGTCTAACTAAGAAATTTAAAACTTTTACGCTTCATAAAAATTAACTAATAATTATTTAATTAATTATAATAATTATCGACGCTTTAGACGACGGATTGAGTAAAACAGATAAAAATGATAGTAAAGACGAAACTAAAACATAGAAGATATGAGGAAAGAATTTTGAATAAATACGGTTATGATATTTATTTCATCAGGAAGGTGAACGTAATTACTGACGCATAATATATAAAGAATACCTGAGTGAATTATGGACACGATAATTACATCATCATGAGAATAATATAGATACTGACATATTATATAAAAAAAATAAAGAACCAATTAGGACATGTTCCTTAATAATGAAGGTGCAAAATAAATTGCCGAACAATATAAAATAAACGATGCTTGTAAGAAGGATAATATAGATGATAAAAAGGTTTCACGGCTAGTGTGAACCATTAGAATTAAGAAGCCGATGGCGTTAAATGTATAAAAGACAACAAGAATTCATGGCCCGCACTTAAACAATATTTTTCCATTCAAACACTTGTAAAACTTTGTATGTAATATAATGACTTGGGACCGATGTAACTTTGATATTTATGAATGGAAATGATTTATTATTAAAGACGCGATTTTTATGCGTTGTCTATGATGTGAGTAATGTGCTATCCCGTAACACCAACTAGTCTTCCGCTGAACTGAATTGTATAAATTTGGGGGTGTTACATTTCTTATTAATACTTTGATATAAGGCTCGATTATGTTAAGATTTAGATTTATATAGAACGTTGAACTAATCTGAGTCGTCTAGGAACTTTAAGTTTATTTAGTTAAAATGTTTAGACATTGAATGTTAAAAGTTTTAAACTGATATATCAGTCTAGTCGCGTGGGATGTGAATTGTTAGATTGATGGTTTATTCAGTATTATCGATTTGGTAGTTTGAAGCTTATTATAATTGCTGATTCTTTTTTTTACCTGCTGATTAATCTAGGATTCGTCATTGTTGCATTTTACTTGCTGTTAAGATCTGTAAATGATCTGTCGATCATTGATAGAGCTGTTGATCTGCGTTTTTACTTGCCGTTATAGAATTTGATTTAAGCAGGTTGTTTATTTAGTGTACTTTGTTATGATCCATTTTGGTATGGGTTAACTGCATAATTTTTTAAGCTTTGAAGTTACTGTGTTTTAAATCTGTTTAGTTTTTACTGAAATTTGTTAGTTCATTAGTCTGCTCTGTTTAACTTTGCTGGAATTAGATTCTTTTGGTTGTGATTGTTTTTTTTTAGTTTAGTTTGGTGATGTTTTGGATGAGTTAACTGATTTGATTTTGGTATTTTATTTCTGCTTTATTTTCTGTATAATTTTTATTAATAACTGCTTATCAGTGTAACTAACTGATAATCCCAAATAAGCTGTGACCTCACAGTTTAATCCAAATAATAGCTCTTAATAGTCTCTCCTGAGACATTTCACCTTTTTTTGTCAAAAAGATAATATATTCCAATAATATGTCCCTCACGGGACTTGAACCCGTGACCTCCTGGTCACACACCCAACGTGATAACCATCTGGGCTTGAGGCCCTTTTGATTTCATTCTCATTTATGTCATTATTATAGTGTTTTCCTTAAGGCTGTGTTTGTTTTAGTTAAATATCTTTTGTCACGTTTTATTTTTTGTATTAATTTCTTTTAAAATTTTAATTAAAGTAAAACCTTAAAAATAAGTAGTTTTAAATAAATAAATAAAATAAAAAAAATATAAAAAAGTGTTTTTATTTAAAAAAGTTTAATTAGTTTAAATTTTAATTAGTTTAATTTTATTAACTTTAGATCTAAATAAATATAGCTTTTAAATAGATTAGTTTTAAAAAGTAATTTTAATAAAGTTTAATTAGTTTAAAAAAGTGTATTTAGATTTTTAATAGATTAGAAGTTATTTTTAAATTTTTAATTAGATTAATTTTTAAATAGTGTTTTAATATTTTAAGTAATATAGTGTTTGTAGACTTTAAAATAGGCGGGGTTTACGATTCATGCACTTTAGGTTTATTTTAAATAGCTTAAAATTCGTAGTTTTTAATTGTAGTTTAAAAACCACAAACCAATTCAAATCGATTGTCCAAATCAAAGCAAAACGTCTCAAATTCATAAGATCTTCGTGTACAACGAACTCGACTCACTCACGTGTTTAATTTAATTCGTCATTGGTAATATTGGACTATTACTTTTTCCTAAAGGTAATTTTCTAATTTACCCTATAACGTATATCAAATAAATCACTATACACATCCACGACACATCATCCATCAAAGCTTCTTTAACATTCTTAGGTTCAACAAAAGCGACAAAACAAAAGAAGTTACTTTGATTTTGGGCTTGATATCTAAGGGGCTTTTTATTAAGGTCTCCTATGACGTTGTCTAGGGTATGATCCTTAGATTCCTTAATGTTTCTTACCTTTTCAACACGTAGGTCTTCATCTCCTAATTTTCTAACCTCTTTGGCTTTAACTATATATATTTCATTTAAGTCACCATCATTCAAAGGTGATGTCTTAGAGGGAGGAGGAGTTTTAGCGAATGTCATGTTGAGTGATTCTTCGATTACACACGAGGTTCTATTGAGGACTATATAGGCTTTACTAGATTGAGAGTAATAAAAAAAGATACCTTCGTACGACTTTGGGTCGAACTTAGTAAGGTAATCTTAGGTGTTAAGAATGAAACACTTGCTTCCAAACACCTTAAAGTACTCTAATAAGGGTTTCTTTCCTTTAACAGTCTCATAGGGGGGTTTTCCTAGGAAAGGTCGAATAAGAATACAGTTGAGAATATAGGTCGATGTGTCCACGACATTGCACCAAAAATATTGAGGCAATGATTGTTCATTTAACATAGTCCTACTCATCTCTTGGAGAGTCCTATTTTTCCTTTCTACTACCCCATTTGATTGTGGAGTGCGTGGAGCTAAGAAGTTATGGGTAATAACAAGAGCTTCACAAAAGGCACCAAATTGCACTTCATTTTCAAATTCCGACCATGATCGGTCCTAAAGATACAATCGGACATCCTAATTTATTTTGGATCTGCCGACTAAAAATCTCGAAATGCTCGAAAGCATCATTTTTATTGGTAAAAAATCTAGTCCAAGTGTATCTAGAATAGTCGTCCACTATCACTAGGTTATAAAGATTACCTCCATAACTCCGTATGACGAAAGGTCCAAAGAGGTCTATATGTAGGAGCTCTAGGAACCGAGAGGTCGACACAAAATTATTGGCACTATGACATGCGTGAACTTACTTCCCAACTTTGCAAGCATCATAAAAGTGACTATCGAACTTATTGTTAGGGAGATGTCTAACTAATTCCTTAGAAGCCAAGGATTGAATTAAACACATATTTTCATGACCTAATCTCCTATGCCAAAGAATATAACTTTCTTCTAACGTCACAAGACATATGTTGTCTCTAGACTTCCTACTAGCCTTCATGACATAAAGCCTATGCTTTCTAACACCTTTTCCAATGATCTTTCCATCTTTTACGGTTTCGCTATCATGTTCGAAAAAGATGACCTTACACTTTTTTGTCACAAATTTGACCTAGGGTAAGTAGATTAAAACCTAAATTATCTACATGTTCAACAGTTTCAATGGTCATTGAGTCAAGAGAAATCGTACCTTTGCCAATGATGTTACCACAAAGTTTAATAGCGAAAGTGATTTCTCCAATGTATGCATTGTAGGTAGAGAATAGACTTCAATTTCCCGTCATGTATTTAGAACAACCACTATCCTCAATCCACTTGTCGGGATCTAAATCAATCCCCAAGCATATCTAGGTAACAACACAAGAAATCTAACATTTGGTCCTCAATATCTCATGGGTCCAAAATTGTTAGTTCCAAACATCTGTTGCATTTGGTTAGGATGCATGAATGGAGGAGATATACCAAAAACATTGTTGCCGAAATTTATTCCATTTAACCGGAGTATTTTGATTTCCATTATTTCTCTTAGATGTTTTAGACCTTGTTGTAGAATGATTGTTGTTTCTAAGTGTAAGTGTTTTACTTCTAGGTCTTGAACTATAATAATCATTGTTTTTAGGTGCGGGTGTTCTACTTCTAAGTCTTGAATCATTTCTAACTCTCGGAGGAGTAGTAATAAATTACCTCATAGCATCTTTCATTCCTATAAGGGGTTTACTCAAAGGTGTGTAGAACTTGCTAAACTCCTTTTCATCAACTATGGGTAAATTAACCTTGTTTATGACTTGGTGGTTTGGTCCTTTTCCTAGAATAGATTTTTCAGAAAAATTTTGTTTCTTGGATTTTAACTCTTCAATCCTAGGTTTAATATCTTTTCCTACGGTTCCATGAATATAAGGAACCGCATAAAACTTTCTTGAACCATGGACACTTTCTCAGAGAACTTTACTTGTTTAGTTTCACTAGTAGATGCTTTATTAAGATTAAAACATAAACCAAGTTTCTCATTAGAGTGAATTTGTCTACTTAACATGTCATCAAGAGCATTAGTACCTTTCACAAATTTATCCAACTTAATGGATGTGCTCTTTGAAGGTTTATTAACATCATAACAATTATATGTAAAACCCTAAACGATATCAAAGCACACATAGCAGAAGCGATTTAACAAGATCATAACAATAACACAATTATAATTAATCGAATTTAGGGTTACATACCTTTATCCTAGCGAAGATCCACAGGATCACCAACGAATCACCAATTAGGGTTTATAACGAACAATACCAAGATATAGTCTAAAGTAAGACTATATTACGTTCTTGTACACAAGTATACAACGAGCTAACCGTGATTCTAGCACATGTAAACCGAGCATCAACATCAAGTGGAAAATCTACCCAACAACCCTAGCGAGTGGATAGGAATAGATTATTGCTAATCCAAAACCAAAGGATAAAAGAAACCCTAAGAAAGGTGTTTTTCCTTTGGCGTTGATTACAAGAAAGAAACCAAACAAACCAAACAACCCTAAGGTTGCGTTTGGTTTGTTGATCGCAGGAAGGAGAGAGAGAGGAATAATGGGGTGAAGAATTATGGAGGTGAGGGTTGTTTATATAGGCATAGACTTGTATCCATAAACAAATAAAAGGAAAGTTTTCCCCTTCCTTTACCTCCCCTATGGTCGACGGCCCATACACCCCTTTGGGGTGTTCCGGAACCTTCCATTCTTCTTTCTATTTATTCCTCTTTTTATTTATTCCACAACGCTCGTTAATACTTAACTCTTAATTATGTAACGATCGTTACAGTTATGTCTCGGTTTAATTTAATAAATACGTAAATATATATTTATTAAATAAATTAATAAATACAATAAATATATTTATTAAATAAATTAACTCTTTACGTATTGTGTGCAATCTCGTAATCTCGAGTTCGATCCTATCACACGACTATTAAATACATGTCCATAAACTTACAGCTCCCACTTGGACATATTTTGAATATCGTGATTACATTGAATAGCGTCTAGTTACACTAGAAATGTCTCTAGTACAACTCGAGTAAGGTCTCCTGGAAAAAACCTTTTAATGATTCATCATTATTATTAGTATCCTTTCGTTTCTAATACAACGTTAAGAAGGATATGGATCTTAGTCATTCCTTTCATTAACCATTCTGTTTCTCGTTATCAGATTCAATCAAGAATACCAAAACTTCTAAACTTTATTTTAGAAAGACTTTGGGTATGGCCATACAAACATCTTACTAATCTCACGAGGGGCTCAGCTATATTAAACTTCAAAATAAATTTGAAGGAAACAAATTTCATATTGACTACGAGCAAAACTTATGAATTTTGCAGCACTTCTGAAAATAACCCTTATAGCTACCAGTTACGTTTAGCGTTAGATTAATCCACACAAATGCACTTGATTCACATCAGTTTCTTGGTATCTTAGGTCTGAGGATAACTATTTATAATATACCTAATGACAAAGATCCATAAAGTATAATCATATAGCGGGGTAATAAGTATGAAAACACTTATCCTTTTACCACTTATTTCCAATAATAACTGGACCAAAACGTGTATTTTATGTCGTAAAAGTCGGAATTATGCGTGGTTTGTGTTTTTATTGTGTTTTAGGACGAAAAGATAAAAAAGGAAGAAAACACGGGCTTTCACGGGCTTTTATCGAAGAAAATGAGAAAAGACGAAGTCAAAAGATCAAGAGTGCAAAAAGAACAGAAGTCCAAGGCCTATTCTGAAGATTTATCAAAGAAAAAGTCTAAAGACGGAAGTTTAATGAAGTCAAATAACTAAAGTCTAAATAAGTGAAGAATTTATAAGACGATTTTAATTAATCCCGAGACGACGTCGAGAAAAGTCGAAGAACTTAAAAGACGAAGAGCCGAGAAGAAAGAAAGAGGAGGCAACACATGCACCTCACCATTTCCCTATAAATACCCTCCTAAACACATTAGGAGGGTGGTTAGCTAGTTTCATTTTCATTTTTTTCTTTCTAGTTTTTAGAGAGAGAAAGTTTTAAGCTTTCTCTCACTAAGTTTTAATCTTTTCTTTCAAGTTAAGTTCTTTTTAATCTTTGTATTTGAGTTTTATTAATCAAAAGTTCAAGTTTAAGCTTTTAATCTTCAATCTTTTTCTTCCTTTCTTGATTTACTTTAATTTTTGATCCGAAAATTATATTTCATACAGTTTGATTTTGATTGATGATTTCATGATTAAAAGATTCATCTGTTTATGCTTTTCTAGTCTTACACGGATTAAGCTTTAAGCTATTCATGCTTATTGGCTTATTTAGTGTTTAGCTTATTACTTTTATTTTTTTTCTCAAAAGTTTAACCTTTTTAAAGTTCCTTTTATAAAGTTTACGAATTTTATATTTTAAAAGTTGTCAAATTTATGCTTATTGAGTTGTTTATGATTTGGTTAAGTGAGCTTATTGAAAGTGCTTATTGAGTTTCTAGCTTAACTTCATTTTCGGATTATTTTTGTGTTCCATCGTAATATTGGGGGTTTTACATATTCTGACGGCTGCTTGTTTGCATCGCAATAACCCTTGTGGTTCTACTTTGCGATCTAGAGTAACATCCCCCTTATTCGTATCTGGGATTGCGATCGCTCATTGCGATCGCATATTCCAACGGGTCTTAAGGTCATTTTAAGTCGAAACTCTGCCAATTTTTTGTCAGCAACATTCCGATAGGTTGTTCATTATTCCGACAGAAGTGCATTGCGACAGCTTGTATTCCGACCGAGTTGATCTTTTGTATTCCGATCTGAAACATTCCGATACCTTGGACATTCCGATAGTCAGTGTATTCTGATCGACCTACATTCCGATGGAATCTACTTTAACATTCCGATAGTTTTATTTGAACTACATTCCGACAGTTTTAACTTTGTTACATTCCGATGGCAACATTTCGATAGCTTTGTTTTATGTTTATTCCGATCTGAAAAGTTTTAAGTTTTTAGTTTTAACTAAGTTTTCAAGTTTTAAGTTCATTACGTTTTAATTTCTAAAAGCTTTAGTTTTACTCAACGACATTTTCTTATTTGCTTTTACTTTAAAAATAGGTAATCAACCAACCATTTTATTGTCCACCAAGAACAACTGAGTCGCACTAATTAACGGTAATCAATTCGAAAATATTGGGACGATAACTCTTTTATAACTAAGTGAAATCCTAGTTATTAAATGGCGCCGCTGCCGGCTCTTTTCGTTAAGATTAACGGTTTTTAGTGAGAGACGCGTTGGATGTTGGAAATGTGTTTTCCCAAAGAAAGTCTCGGTCACATCATTATTAGCATAGATCACGAGCCATAGAATATTTAGAACTTTGTAACTTGGAGCGACCTCCCTTAGGGGGAGATTGTTGGAAATACGTTTTACGTATTTATGAAGGATCGGTCGCTCCAACGATAATTATGTAATGGGCTCGTGATCCACTTTGTAAGTGTATAGTCCATATAGCCCACATGTAGGGTGGGCTATATATATACCCCTCCTAGCATGTTAGGAGGGGGTTGGTCATTCATTCATTATCACTTATTCATTAATCTAATCACTTTCTCTCTCTACTTTTCCATTCTCTCCTTTCTCTCTCTACACCTAATCTCCTTCTTCCCCATCTCTTCCACCAAATCCATAGATCTAATCCATCATTTACCAAATCCTTAGAATTAGTAGGCCTTCAATTGGTATCAAGAGCCATGGTTGAATCTTAGGATTTGCTTATTTTTTATCTTTTGATTTGGTGGTAAAAATCCTTTCTTTTCTAATTTTCTATCCATCTTTTCATCATTTAATCAATTTTTTATCAATTTTTTTTATAAATTTTATCAATTTTTATTTTTTTAATCAATTTTATTTTTTTTTCTCGTGTGGTTTTTACAATCAGTTTTTTTTTTATTATCAGTTTTTTTTATCAGTTTTATCGATTTTTAAATCATCTAGTTTTATTAAAAAAAATTTATAATCAAGTTTTTTTTTAATCATTTTTTTATCAGTCATTTTTTTTAATCACATTTTTTATATCATTTTTTAATACGTTTCTCAGTGTCTCATTTTTTTTAAATCTTTTAATCCGTCCGTGTTTGTCCATTGGTCCATATTTGTCCGAGTTTTCATAACAGTCCATATTTATCCATCAATCCAATCTGTCCAAATATTGTCCAAAACATTCCAAAAGATGTCTAAAGTGTCATCAGTCCTTTAGTCCTTTTTGATCCATCCCGTTATCAGTTTTCCATTCTATTCCGAATAAGTTTTCCGCATAGACACAGGTTTTCCGAATGGTCATTTTTTCCGAATAGACATATTTTCCGAATGGTCATTTTTTCCGAATAGACATACTTTCCGAATAAACAAAACTTTCCGAATTGACTCAACTTTCCGAATTGACACAACTTTCCGCATAGACAAAAAATTCCGCATAGAAACTTTCCGAATAGACAAAAAATTCCGCATAGAACTTTCCGAATAGACAAAAAATTCCGCATAGAAAAATTTTCCGCATAGGGATTCCGTGTAGACTCGTTTTATTCCGTATAGACGTGACTCAAAGATTTAGAATCCAAAAACCAAACACAGACCCTCACAATACCAAAAACCAAACACAAACCCATCACACAAACAAGACTCAAACCAATCCCTCACTCTCTCCCTCGAACCGACTCTAAACAAATTCGCACCTCTGAGACCAACACATCTGACTCAAAACTCCCTCTCTCGAAAATATTCTCACCCTCGACGACCCATCCCAACCCTCTCGAACACCATTCCAAACACCCATCTCACACAGACAACTCAACCTACGACCAAAACCTCTCTCGACTCGAAACTCAATTCAACTGACCATCAAACTCTCGACTCACTAAACCATTAAGACTCATCACGATCTCAGTTTTTACCCTCCCTCACCCACGTCAAACACCCTCGTCTCACCTTAACCCTTGACTCACCACAACTCCCACACTCTCGACACTCGAAAACCCTCTCCCTCAGAATAAACAACTTTCGAAAAACACCCTTACAATCTCAAATCAAAACAACTTTAGAAAACTCTTGACCAGACCCTCACCTCGACTGACCCCCTTACAATCTCGTCTGACTCTCGACCACTAGCTCGACAATCAAGACTCAACTCACGTTTACCCACCTTCGACACCTCCCCACCATCTCAAATCAAACCAATAGGACCCCCACACCTACACTCCCTCACCGACACCCACTCGACTCTCGTTACACCCTCACCCTCACCCTCGTAACAAACTCACACAACACCCTCTCTCACAACACCCAGACACAAAATAAAAAGATCTCTGTCACCAGAAACAACATCATCGATCGACTCAAACCCTCACACAAGAAAGACACTACAGTAGAGAGAGAGACTCAACAAAAACTTAAGTTAGAAATACCTACCCGAGATCTCATACATCAAGATCTTGACGAATACGAAGGATTTGGAACCCATAAGTAACAAATTTTTCTTCTTTGGAACGATCTTTGAGTGAGTAACAGGAAACCAAGGGTGTTTGGATCGATCATGTAAAGGATCTAACATAAGAAAAAGAAGCAGACTTGGTGGATGCGGTTTCGTGACTAGGAGCTTTACTGGATTTTTTTGGTGGCTGAGATTGGTAAGAGATAAGAGAGATGGAGGTGTATTACTATCTGTTTTGTGAAGTGAGAGATTGAGAGAGATAGCTAGATTAAAGGGGGCGGAGGTATCCTTGGGAGATATAAGTTGATTAGGGTTGTGAGGAGAGAGAGACTGGTATATCTGTGAGTTTTCTGATTTAGTTAATTGTGCCTCGTTTGGATGTTTTAGGCGGACTTAACAAAGAAACAAAGAGTGGGGGCGGTGGAAGCCATGTGATTGGGCCACGTATCTTGTATTGACGGAGAAAACAAGGGGACGCATTTTTTTTATTATTTATTCTGTTTGACTGTTTCTTTCCAAAACAATTTTTCTAAATCACATTTATTGTTTTTTTTTTAGTCAAATTAATCCTTTTTATTTTCAAATATCACATTTTAAAAATTATCACATTTTATCTTTTTTGTACTTTTGTCACTTTTCTATTTTTTTATTTTGTCACTTTTATATTTTTAGCATTTTGTTTATTAATTTTTTGGCAAATCGTGTCGAAGCGGGTATTTTCAAAGTTTAACGTGAAAAATACTTGTCGGGTTAAACATTTTTGTGGCCAGATTTGAAGACGAAATTGACAAGTCAAAGTGACGGGAATTATTTTTAGTGGCTACGAATTTTTGATCGGGTTTACTTTATCAACGTTTGAGCAGAAAGCAATTCTTTTTGAACCGAGAAAAGATTTATATCATCCATCGTTGATTTTTTAAAAGTTATTTACGGATTCTTCGAAGTTCCTTCACGACTTGGTATATTCCGAAAACAACTACAATCACGATCATTTTTTAAATGGAGTCTTTGAATTCAACGTTTCAAGAGGGAGAATCGCATCAAGTGCAAGCCAACACTAGGGAAAGTGGTATAAATTCATTTCAAATGCTTCAATATCATCTAGTCACTCTTTCACGGATTCAAGGAGGGAGCGAATTTGTGACAATCTTTGGTCAAGATCGTCATATATTCATGGAATCAATGTTCACCATCTTGACCTAACTCGCAGAGCAACTCAACACTGAAATTTTTAATCACTCTGCATCGGCACTTGCTTATAAGGCTCTTGTGACACAACTCACGCCTTTCCTCCAATTCAATATCATCAAGTCTGAAAGTTCGATGCTTTGCCAATCTTTTCTTCAAGATACAAATACCGAGCTTCGAGTCTTTCGTGATACAATATTGAAACTCATGACCTCGGTCTCGTCTTCGATTTATGAAAGATCTCGACTTCAGCAAGGGTATGATAATGGAGTGCAAGATTCTTCGATGCAAGAGGAAACTGGTCATACGGTTGACAACTTGGAGCCTAAAGATGGCAAGAGCACGGAATCAGGAGGACAACATGATACCAGTGGCACGTCAGGGAATGTTCACGAGATCTCTTTTGATGACACCTTACCCATTTATGACCCAGAGCCTGCAAACATGGTACAATATAATGTTGTTTATGATGTCTATGCTGATGACATGCCGCATATTGAGCATTCTGAACCTAATTATGACAAACATGGGATGGAAAAGAGTGATAGCAATACCACTTCTGATCCATCCGATGTGAGTCATAATGGGGGAGAAAGTGTTCAAAATGCTATAGTTCATCATGATAAATGCTGTATAACTGCCTCGTTAACTGATTCTGATTCCAAGATTAAAGAGCTCGAAACGATCATAGCTCGGCAATCAAAAGATCTTGAGGATGCCAAACTTGAATTTTCTAAGAAAACGGCCAAATTTGAAACATACTTTGAAAAACTTGAAAAGTCAAACGTTATTCTTGAAAGAAAATTAGATCAAACTGTTCTAGATTCTAAAGCTGAAAAGGATAATCTTTTGAAACAAATTCAACTGCTTGAATCTAAGTTGGCATCCCAAGATAACTTGCTCAAAGAGAATGAGACTTTAAAGGCCCAAGTACAGGAAAAGGTTTTTGCTATAGCTGCGTTGAAAAACGAGTTAAGGAAAAGTAAAGGACCTAGTGTGGACACTAAGCTTGAAAAACCATCAATCTTGGGGAAACCGCCTACAAATCAGTTCGTCAGACAACCGACTGTCAGACAACCTACTGCATTTGGATCCGAGCGATCACAATCCTCGAGACCGCGGTTTGCCTCCCAAGTTGATTTGGATCATATTTCTAGAACTGTCACTCCAGCAACTAGGCCCAATGTGATCACTCCAGCTTTAGCAAGACCAAATCATATGATTGCCTCTAGTTTCCCTAAAAATACCAAGACCACGTCTAGAACTAGTTCAAATGACGTTTGCCACAAATCTGGTCAAAGGGAAGCTATTCAAAAGACACATGTAAGAGATAGCAATGTCCAACCTAGTCAGTTGCCTTCTAGATTACCCAACACTGCTAACCGTAGCATGCCATCTTCTAGGAGCATCGATCAATCATCTAGGAATTATTCAGACATTAAATATGCTACTTGTAAAACATGTAGAAAATGTGTCTTTACGGCAAATCATGATGCTTGTGTCAAGAAATTACTTGATGAGGTGAACTCCCGTGCTAGAATTAAGTCCCAGTGGATAGCTAAAATCAAACCCTTTGGTAAAGTTTGGCGCCCCACTGGTAGAACTTTTACTCTTGTAGGAAACGATTGCCCTTTAACTAGGATAGTTTCTGATTCTACGAAGACTACTAGGGAGAAAATTGCAAAGGATGATACATCACTTAAGCCTGAACTTAAGATTTTCTATAAAAGGAAACGTTTGCCAACTAAGACAAGTGAATCATCCCCTCAGGCCACCTCTGACACAAGTAAAGCCAACTGTGAACCCCCATGTGCTTCTATAATTGATATCGCTAACCCACGTCAAAGCATGCAAATTCCTAATGAGATTGCAGGTACCAAAGTTGATGTTCCAAAAGAACGAAGCGGTCCAATCGTTGTGTACCGTTCAACTAAGGACACTCTTAGAGTTTGGTTGCTGAAGAAGCAGATATCAGAGAAACAAATGTCTCAGGGGATTCATGGTTAAGCTGCACAAAAGGACTTACAGTCACATAACAGACTGTAACTCGATCTCAAAAGACAGGAAAGTTCATCCCGATGATGACTTATCCTAAAAACGAGAAATTCATTTTTCTCGGGCATGAGCTTATGTTAAAAACATTCCACGTTTTTAAGCTCATGCACAAGGACTTAAAGTCACATTACAGACTATGACTCGATCATCAAAGAAAGGAAAGTTTATCGCCGATGATAAACTTATCCTAAAAACGAGGAATTCATTTTTCTCGGGCATGAGCTTACATCAAAAACATTCCAAGTTTTTAAGCTCATGCACTAAGGCTTATAGATAAATGACAGTCTATAACCCGTTCTTCAAAGGCAGGAAAGTTTATCGCCGATGATAAACTTATCCTTACAAAGAGAAATTAAGTTTTCTCGGGCATGAGCTAATATTAAAAACATTCGAAGTTTTTAAGCTCATGCACAATGACTTACAGTTAAATGTCAGACTGTAACTCGAACTTAAAATAAAGGAAAGTTTATCTTTTATGATAACTGATCCTCTTAACGAGAAATTCACCTTTCTCGGTCATGAGCTTGTATTAAAACATTCGAGGTTTTAAGCTCAGAAAGGAAAGTGTATCTTTTAAATAAGAGAACTTTTCTTCATAACGAGAAATTAACCTTTCTCGGTCATGAGCTTTCCGTTAAAACAGTCAAAGTTTTCAAGCTCATGAAAACGACTTCTAAGTAAATGTCAGCTTAGGACTCGTTCTTCAGATAAAAGGAAAGTTTATCGCCGATGATAAACTTATCCTTAACAACGGGAAGTTTATAACTTCTCGGACTTGAGCTCGTTTTATAAGATATTCAACATCTTAAGCTCAAGTAATTGGTTTTCAAAACTTTGAACACAATTTTTCGAGAATTTCTCAAAAGGTTTTTCTAAATCTTTCAAAATTGTGTGTTCAAAAATGTTTTGATAAAAAGAGCATGTCTTCTGGAATCGATAATATTTACGAACCTAGAAATGTCATTCAATAATGACACGGGGTTGTAAATAAAGTTCGAGCAGAAGTTCAAACTTTTAAAACATGCTCAAAATGGTTTGCTATTATTTCAGATAGCAACCCGCTTTTCATAATCAAGTCAAGCATTTCACCGGAAAGCTTTGACTCAACAACGGGAATTAATTTTCTCGGGGACGTGACGAGGTGACCAACATTCGTGAACAAGAACCATGTGCTTCTTTCATATGCTGTTCTCCATTATTCAGGTCCAACCTCGTACATTGCTAATCTTGTGAATTCATTATTATATCTGATCTTTGCACGTAATAAATACCTTACACTTGTGTTTAAAAGGTATTTAATTTACGTTTCAAGTACACCCTCATTAATTTGAGGGGGAGCTTGTTAAAATCATGAAGATAATTGGATTTGCATTTTTCTTCCCAAATTTTCTTAAAATGCTATTAAATCAATTGATATTAAAAACATCGATTGGGTTAATATTTTTAATATGGGGGAGAAAATGTGATTTAATATGGGATATGATCAATCATAAATGGTTTGACTTAACGTGTTAGCTCATCCCGACATATGCGAAATGTTTTCGAATATCGTAGCATATGTTAAGGGGGAGCAAAATGGATTTGCACTTCAAAATGGATTTCATGGTGACATACACTTACCCAAAACATCTCTTTTCACGACGATGAAGATTGTGGTGACATAAGGATGGTAGGATAGGTTAAAGTCCAATGATTTCTCTAGAACCGGAGGAATCTTCCCAAGGACATTCCATAGCTAGAAATAGTAGTCCTTAGGAAAAATGGAGAAAGATTGTGAACGTAGCTGAATGCCGACCAAGTACTTAAGTTAGCACTGGAACAATCACAACAAGGTGCTAGTTATGACGTATTGGTAAGCATTGAAGGGGTTGAAGAATGAAAAAGAATTGTAAAGATAAAGGGTGTAAAGAAAGAAGCCCTCCTTACAACTTAGGCAGAAACCGGGTCAATTCATATGCTATTGAGATCATTTTTAATGATTCTTGATATTGAAGAAAGACATCACGGACCCAGTGATGCAAGGCACAACCCATCCCAGCTAACTCAGATATCTCTCAAAAGATATTTGTTTTAATCACACGGAGATAACACATTATCTATTGATTTATTCACTCCGAATAAATTGGTATTGAAAAGGTGGCACACCTCTCCAGCCTCCGATCACTAAAAATCCAAAATGCACGATCGAGTCTAGAGCCATTTGAGATCATCAAATATCTCATTAGGACACACTTTCATATTTACTTGCTTCTTCACACACTGTGAAAAGTAAGAAAGATCTTAAGAGTCCTACGCAAAATCTTCATGATATTGCCTGAACATCCGAGTAATACGAAAGTATTTACAATGAAGATGGAAATCCTTCTTGAGCGAATATCAAAAAGCTCATGGTAGGTGACTTGTGCGATTCTTTATGAATCAAACTTGTGATAACTGGAAAGCAACAGCTGTTTAATTCTTAAATGAATTTAAACACGTTCCAGGCCTCTACGCAATATCTTAGTGATCTTGCCAGAACATTCAGAGTAATACTATTAAGTATTTACAGTGACGAATGGAAATCCTTCTAGTGTTAACATCAAACAGCACTTGGTAGGTAACTTGCAAGATTCTATACGAATCAAGCTCGTGACAACTGGAAAGCAACGATGGTGCGGTTCTTAATTGAACTTCACTTGTTCCAGGAACATGAATTGACGGCTTCAAATCATACGGATAATATTATCCAAATGATTCACTCTTTACGTTCGCAGTCAGCTTTGGACGGTCGAGTAAAGAGAACGGGTTTACCCGCGAAATCTTGTCAAGGAGGTTCTTAATTGAAACTACCTGCCACAAGTACGATATTTCATATCGTCCAACGGTCTTCACCGACCGGAGGTAAAATGCTACCGAATTAGAATGAAATGTTCAAGGCCATTTCATCCGTGTATATTGTTTGTTGCTAACTGTCTTATGCAGCGTAACAAGAAGGTGGCATTAAGGTGTACAATCCAGAAGAAGTCGTCACCACATGCTCATACTACATACACTTAGTACTTCAACAAATTCAAGAAAGTCTGAAGGTCAAGTCTTCCGCTGTATCAAACTCTGAAGCTTTCAAGAATTTAAAGGTATAAGTATGTGGAACATGAAGTCACGAAGAGGCAAATTTCACAAGTAATGAATGCACAAGGTCAAGGCAAGGAAACATGCTCAAGACTAAAGTCAAAGATCATATCAAGCATATTCACAAGAACAAGATCGAAGACTCAAGCATAGATGCTAGGTTTAAGATTTTGTAAAATGGTGTGACCTCCCTTAGGGGGAGATTGTTGGAAATGTGTTTTCCCAAAGAAAGTCTCGGTCACATCATTATTAGCATAGATCACGAGCCATAGAATATTTAGAACTTTGTAACTTGGAGCGACCTCCCTTAGGGGGAGATTGTTGGAAATACGTTTTACGTATTTATGAAGGATCGGTCGCTCCAACGATAATTATGTAATGGGCTCGTGATCCACTTTGTAAGTGTATAGTCCATATAGCCCACATGTAGGGTGGGCTATATATATACCCCTCCTAGCATGTTAGGAGGGGGTTGGTCATTCATTCATTATCACTTATTCATTAATCTAATCACTTTCTCTCTCTACTTTTCCATTCTCTCCTTTCTCTCTCTACACCTAATCTCCTTCTTCCCCATCTCTTCCACCAAATCCATAGATCTAATCCATCATTTACCAAATCCTTAGAATTAGTAGGCCTTCATTGGATTTTGGGATCCGTTCACTTTTGAACGTTATTTTTCCTGCTTCTAAATTTTCAAAAATCCATAAAAATTAGAAATTTTTCAAAAATCCAAAAAATAGAAAAACATATAAAAACCAAAAATATTTCTTGTCTATCTTTATTTTCTTTTGTTGGTGTGCATGCGTACTCGTGCTCGTAAGAAGAAAGTAGCTCAAGCCGAAGTCATTACTCCACCTATTGTCACCATGGACAATCAACCAATGATCGAACTTTTGCAATCGCACGTAGAGGGCAACACCGATGCTATTGTCATACCTGAGATTGGAGCCAACAATTTTGAACTCAAATCCGACTTCATTCAAATGGTCTCTGCTCAACCTTTCTTGGGGCGTTCGCTTGATGATCCTCATGACCATATAAAAGGGTTCCTTCAACTCACTAATACGGTCAAGTATAATGGGGTTTCACAAGAAGTGATTCGCTTACAACTTTTTCCTTTTTCCTTAGAGGGACAAGCCCGGAATTAGCTTGATAAGGAACCGCACAAAGTATTCTTACGTGGACGGATTTAGAGACCAAATTCATCAATTATTTTTTCCCACCCTCACGTACTACCGCTTTGCGGAATGAAATCATTACATTTGAACAAAAGTACGGTGAGACATTTAGTGAATCTTGGGACCGTTTTAAGGAACTTTTAAGAAAGTGTCCACAACATGGTTTCACAAAAGTACATCAAATAAATACTTTTTACAATGGTTTAAGCATGAATGACCAAGATTCACTAAATAGTGCCTCGAGGGGTAATATTTTGGTTAAGTCTTCTAATGCCGCATGGGACATTATTGAGAATAAGTCTAGAGTGCAAACCAAGAGTGTTCGGACTAATGTGGCTAGTGCTAGCACTAATGAGAGCGACAAGAGAATTCATAAGCTTACTTCACTTGTGGAATCGCTTGCTCTCCAAACCGCCAACAACACCAAAGCTATCAATGCCCAAGTTAATGTTTTGATTTAACCATGTGAAATATGCGGAGGATCTCACTCATACACCGATTGTCCTTCGACTCATGACAATCCGGAAAATGTGTATGCCGCCAACGGTAACTTTGCTACGGGAGGCTATCCAACACGTCCTCAAGGTGACCGCAATTTGCTCAGCTATCGCTCAAACAACTTTCTTTCACCACCCGGTTTCCCCCACAAAACCCAAACAACCTCAATCGCAACAATCAAAACCAACCTCGTGCTCCAAATCAATATCAAACCCAAAGAACCCTATATCCACCTCAAAGAAACAACCAAGTTTACCAACAACCCGCTTATCAAACACCTGCCTACCATGCTCCTCCTCCCAACCAACCCACCGCATTACATCAAGACGTTGAAACTTACATGAGGACTAATGATGCGATAGTGCAAAATCTTCAGCGGGAAATGGCCAACATGAAAGAAGATATGGTGAAACAAGGAAATGATCTTCGAGCCGATATGCGAAACACTTTGGCAAGTCAAACGAATGACTTAAGAAACATGATGGCTAGTTTCTTCCCAAGTAATCAAGCCTCTGGTTCGGGTTCTCTTCCGAGTAACACCGTTGCTAATCCAAGAGGGGAGATGAAAGCAATCACCACTCGAAGTGGAAAAGGTTTAAAGGAACCCGAGCTTCCTACACCTACACCGGTGATTGTGACAAAGGAAAACGAGTCCACTTCTCCAATTCCTCCAACTTCTATTCCTCTAATTCCTCCACCTTCTACTTCCACCCCTCTACCACCCAAGGATGTGAGTGAGAATTCCATTCCAAAGCCTTCATCTTAACCCAATATACCTTATCCCTCAAGGTTGAGGAAAGAGAAGTTGAAGAACAAGGATGATATTCAGGTTTCTAACTTTCTTAAAATGTTTAAACAACTAAATTTCAACATCTCCTTTGCCGAGGCTCTCGCTCACATGCCCAAATATGCTAAAATGTTTAAAGATCTTCTCAGTGATAAGGAGAAACTCCTTGATATCGCTCAGACCCAACTTAATGAGAATTGCTCTGCAGTCCTCTTAAGGAAATTACCAACAAAACTTGGTGATCCGGGTCGTTTCTTGATTCCTTGTAACTTTCCCGGGGTAGAGAATTGTATGGCCCTAGCCGATCTACGTGCTAGTATCAACTTAATGCCTCTAAGCGTTTGGAAACAATTATCTCTACCCGAGCTAGTCCCCACCCGAATGACATTGGAATTAGCTAACCATACGGTTGCTTATCCAATGGGGATAGCCGAAGATGTCTTCGTCGGTGTCGACAAATTCACCTTTCTGGCGGATTTTTTTGTCGTTGACCTCGAGATGGACCCCCGTGTTCCATTAATCGTCGGGCGTCCATTCTTGAGGACCGGTCGCACTCTCATTGATGTAGCCGCGGGCGAATTAATCATGAGAGTTGGTGACGATAAAATCGTCTTC
This sequence comes from Glebionis coronaria, assembly GCA_025667525.1. Taxonomy (NCBI): domain Eukaryota; kingdom Viridiplantae; phylum Streptophyta; class Magnoliopsida; order Asterales; family Asteraceae; genus Glebionis; species Glebionis coronaria. The sequence continues at coordinate 175,690 of JANFOE010000115.1, read as the reverse complement.
AACATGGGAAAACTTTCTAAGCAACCTTCTAAAAACGAGAGTGTTAATTTCATTGATGCTCTTCATGAGGCTTGTGAAGAACATTTCAAAGACGCTTGTAAAAGTGGTTCTTCTTCTCTTCCCATTGTTGAGACCGTCGCCTCTATTGCTCCATCACTAACTCCATTCGGAGAAAGTGATTTCATCTTGAAAGAATTTGAAGCAACTTTGGGAGACGTGGACTAACAATATGACGATTCTCCCTCAAACTGGGATGAAGACATTCGTACCATTGAGAAACTTCTTAATGAGGACCATATTTCTCCACCATCTCCTAAGGATATCTCTATCGATGAACCGAATTTGACTACGCCTTCCATCGAAAATCCTCCGGATTTAGAGCTTAAGGACCTACCGTCTCATCTCGAGTACGTTTTCCTTGAAGACAACAAGAAGTCACCCGTCATTATCGCAAAGGACTTGAAAGAGGAAGAAAAATCTCGACTTATCGCCGTGCTAAAGAATCACAAGAAAGCGATTGCTTGGAAAATCTCCGATATTCGTGGAATTGATCCTCACTTTTGCACACATAAAGTTCTCATGGAAGACGACTTTAAACCCACTATTCAAAGCCAAAGAAGGGCGAATCCCAAGATCCATGACGTTATCAAAAAATAGGTTACCAAACTTCTTGATACGGGAATGATCTACCCTATCTCGGATTCACCGTGGGTTAGTCCGGTCCATTGTGTGCCTAAGAAAGGTGGAATCACCATTGTGCCCAATGAAAACAACGAGTTGATTCCTACTCATCTCGTTACAGGGTGGATATTTTGTATAGACTATCGCAAACTCAATGCTGCTACGAGAAAGGATCACTTTCCTCTTCCTTTATGGATCAAATGCTTGAACGTCTAGCGGGTAATGACTATTACTGCTTCTTAGACGGTTTTTCCGGGTATTTTCAAATTCCCATCGATCCCAAAGACCAAGAGAAAACCACATTCACTTGTCCTTATGAAACATTTGCTTATAAAAGAATGCCTTTCGGCTTATGCAATGCTCCTAGGACATTCCAAAGGTGTATGATGGCTATCTTCCATGACATGGTTGAAGAAACTATGGAAGTCTTCATGGATGATTTCTCGGTCTATGGTGATTCTTTCTCTCATTACCTTGCCAATTTGGAACGCATGCTTAAGCGGTGTGAAGACACTCGCCTTGTTCTAAATTGGGAAAAATGCCATTTCATGGTAAAAGAAGGCATTGTGCTTGGACATAAAATCTTGAAAGTCGGTCTTGAAGTGGACCGTGCTAAAGTGGATGTCATAGCCAAATTACCTCCACCTTCAACCGTGAAGGGTGTGAGAAGTTTCCTTGGTCATGAGGGCTTCTATCGTCGATTCATTCTAGATTTTTCTAAAATCGCTCGCCCGATGACCCACCTCTTGGAAAAAGATACTCCTTTTATCTTTTCCAAAGAGTGTCTTGAATCCTTCGATCTTCTTAAGGACAAGCTAACTAAGGCACCGGTCTTGGTTACCCCTAATTGGGAGCTACCTTTTGAATTGATGTGTGATGCTAGCGACTTTGCTATTGGAGCGGTTTTGGGCCAAAGAGTGAACAAACACTTCCAACCAATCCATTACGCTAGCAAGACAATGACGGGGGCTCAATTGCATTATACCACTACCGAAAAAGAGCTTTTAGCTGTAGTGTATGCTTTTGAGAAGTTCCGCCCCTATCTTGTTCTTTCTACCACCATCGTGTATACCGATCATTCCGCGTTGAAGTACTTGTTGACTAAGCAAGCTTCTAAGCCAAGACTTCTTCGTTGGGTTTTTCTCTTTCAAGAATTTAAAATTGAAATTCGTGACAAGAGGGGGGCCGAAAACCTAGCCGCGGATCATCTAAGTAGACTTGAGGATACTTATCAAGGGGATCATCTGAACCAAGAGATCAATGACTCTTTTCCCCTTGAGGCCTTAATGTCTATCAATTCCAATCTTGATGACACCTCGTGGTTTGCGGACATTGCAAACTACTTAGCGGGTGGTATTCTCATCGAAGGGTTAACATCCCAACAAAAGAAGAAGTTCTTTAAAGATATTAAGACTTACTTTTGGGATGACCCTTATCTCTTCAAACAATGTGCTGATCTGATTATTCGTTGGTGTGTTGATGGACCCGCAACTTTGGATATTCTCGAAGCTTGCCATAAAGGACCCACCGGTGGTCACTTTGGTCCTAACAACACCGCTAAGAAAGTTTTTGACTCTGGATTCTATTGGCCCACTACTTATCGTGATGCTTACAAGATGGTTAAAAATTGTGATGCTTGCCAACGCCAAGGCAAGATCACACCTAAAGATGAGATGCCTCAAAATTTCATACAAGAATGTGAAATCTTTGATGTATGGGGCATCGACTTTATGGGGCCATTTCCATCATCTAAAGGGAACAAGTACATCCTCGTAGCCGTTGACTACGTTTCTAAATGGGTTGAAGCTAGATCTTCCTACGAACGATGCGAGGGTGGTTGTGAACTTTCTCAAGCAACTTTTTGCTCGATTCGGTGTTCCTCGTGCTATCATCAATGACTGCGGAACTCATTTTTGCAATGATCAATTTGCTCGAGTCATGGCTAAGTATGGTTTTAATCATCGTCTTTGCACCGCTTATCATCCTCAAACCATTGGTCAAGCCGAGATATCTAACCGTGGATTGAAGCGAATTCTGGAGCGTACTGTGGGAGAGCATCATGCCTCGTGGGCCGATAAGTTAGATGATGCTTTGTGGGCTTTCCGTACCGCTTATAAGACCCCGATTGGTTTTACACCTTATCGTCTTATGTATGGGAAGGCATGCCACCTCCCTATCAAGCTGGAACATAAGGCATATTGGGCCTTGAAGTGGGCTAACTTCGACATCAACAAAGCCGGTGATCTTCGGAAGATTCAACTCAACAAGCTAAATGAATTAAGGAATGAAGCTTATGAGAATTCGTTGATATATAAGGAGAAGACCAAGATCATCCATGATGCAAGGATTAAGAACCGAGAGTTCCACGTTGGTGATCAAGTTCTTCTGTTTAACTCTCGGTTGAAGATCTTCTCGGGAAAGTTGAAGAGCCGCTGGTCTGGTCCATTCACCGTCGCCAAAGTCTTCCCATATGGCACCATTAAGCTTTCTCAGCCAAATGGGCCCAATTTTAAGGTGAATGGCCAGCGTGTGAAGTTGTACTTTGGTGAGGACATCTCTCATGAGATGATTCCATCCCTCACCACGTTTCCCTTGAATTAGTTCTGGGTCGAGTCAGGCTCGTGACTCGGTTATCAAAAACAAGCGCTTCTCGGGAGGCAACCCGTGATCTATCCTTTACTGTTTTCATAATAAGTGTAGGGGAGCCCCGTATGTGTTTGTTGTCTTGTTTCTTATTTTGTGCAGGGATTCAAGCTTCAAAGAGCACTTTTGATGACATTTGACGAACCGTGATCCCGTGTACCCGTCTTCCTGGTTCTATCCTAAACTATCGTGATTCAATATTTCATATCTTATATGTTCACATTGAAATCACTATAGTTGTCATTTCCTTAGCAAGATTTAAACAAAGTGCACAATGTCCTAAGTGTAGAGGAGTTTACTCCCATATGCTTAAACATTGAGGACAATGTTTATATCAAGTGTAGGGGGGACTTTTATCGAAGTGAGTGGTCTTTCCTTGAATTTGTCCTCGTTTTAACCGGAAATTCTGATTTTTCGACATTTTTCAAAATTTTTAATCTATTTTGGCCTTGTAGTTTTCCTGATTTATCGTTCTTTACTTTCTTTGATAAAAATAAAGTTTAATAAAGTGGTTTTAAATTTTTCAAAGTCGTGAATATTTTGACTCAACCCGAGTTTACTTATCTAAGTTTACTCTAGCTAGTATCCTTAACGTGTTTAAGTCAAGTTTTGTTAGGCTTTTATATAGGGAACTTTAAAATGCGAAAGTCTTAACTCTTACGGGTTAAGAACAAGAACTTTTCGCAAGTTCCTATAATTGATCCTAGAGAGTCGTTTATCAAGGGAACTTTAAAACGCAAATTCTAAACTTGAAAAAGTCTAAGAAGATGCAAGATCCTATAGATGACTCAAAAACCCAAAACTTTGATTTAATTGGCTAAGCATCCACGAGTCTCATTCTTTGAGATTTTAAATTGTGGAGAACGAGAGATGATAGAGTCAATTATAAGTTTGGTATTCTCTCGTGAATTTATGTGAGTTGATTATAAGCTTTTTCTCCCATCGCTTGCTAATAAATATATCCGCAATAAATAAGGTTGTACGATTTGAAAAGTTACTTAGCTTCTAGCACAAGATCGTTTAAAAGTTGCTCGGTATTAATTAGAGTTCATAGCCAAGGCATAGCTTCTTGAAGCGGGATGCAAAGATTGGTGAGTCCAAAAAGGCCCTAACAAGGCATGAGGGCTACATTTTGTTGCTAAAGATCCAAAAGTGATGTGAAGAATCATTTATCAAAAATCAATATGAAGGATCGAGACACACGACGAAAAGCAAATACTTCCCAAAAGATCATGGAGAAGTCTATCCAAAAAGGCCCTAACAAGGTATGAGGATAAATAGATCCAAGTCCTAAAAGGAGGCGGATCGTTGTATATCAAAGTCCAAAATAAAGATTGGAGAAAAATGAAGAAGTAGTGGTCCAAGTATGAAGAATCTCTCAAAACTTCAAGTGAAGAAATTCCTATTATGAAGAGAAGGCCATAATTTCAAGAACGTCTCTCAAAGATTCGAAGTACGAAGTCGCTGCCAAATATCGGTCCGAGAAAGCTCTCAAATCATGAAGCGAGTTATGCCAAGATATGAACTTTAAGAGGTCCCGAGAAGCAGTTTTAAAAGATTTTGTCCTTTAGCTAACTATTGATTAAATCGTCCCACTTTATTTTCAGCCTAAATAACTATCGAAATAAGTCAATAATGCATCCTCGTGATCATTCAAGACAACAATAAAATATAAGAGATACACCTAGGAATTTAGGGAGTCTAAGTAAATAATTGGCCCACTTGAATTGGTGTTAGTTTGCTAACTTATAATAACAATGATCTCGTTTTTAAGCTTGGTATGGGGAACGTGAAACTTAAGGATGATAAACGTTCATGACAGCCAAAACCCCAATGTAAGTATTTGATTTCTTTACTTGTTTCTATCTTTTTATTTTCCTTAATGTTTAGTATTTAATAAAGGCCAAGGTGGGTTATTTATGATGGAAAATGTAAACCGTGCTTTAAAATTAATGCATTGCATGAGGGCATTGCAATGGTCAAGTGTAGGGGATTTAATAAGTATGAAAACACTTATCCTTTTACCACTTATTTCCAATAATAACTGGACCAAAACGTGTATTTTATGTCGTAAAAGTCGGAATTATGCGTGGTTTGTGTTTTTATTGTATTTTAGGACCAAAAGATAAAAAAGGAAGAAAACACGGGCTTTCACGGGCTTTTATCAAAGAAAACGAGAAAAGACGAAGTCAAAAGATCAAGAGTGCAAAAAGAACGGAAGTCCAATGCCTATTCTGAAGATTTATCGAAGAAAAAGTCTAAAGACGGAAGTTTAATGAAGTCGAAGAACTCAAGTCTAAATAAGTGAAGAATTTATAAGACGAGTTTAATTAATCCCGGGACGACGTCGAGAAAAGTCGAAGAACTTAAAAGACGAAGAGCCGAGAAGAAAGAAAGAGGAGGCAACACATGCACCTCCCCATTTCCCTATAAATACCCTCCTAAACACATTAGGAGGGTGGTTAGCTAGTTCCATTTTCATTTTTTTTTCTTTCTAGTTTTTAGAGAGAGAAAGTTTTAAGCTTTCTCTCACTAAGTTTTAATCTTTTCTTTCAGGTTAAGTTCTTTTTAACCTTTGTATTTGAGTTTTATTAGTCAAAAGTTCAAGTTTAAGCTTTTAATCTTCAATCTTTTTCTTCCTTTCTTGATTTACTTTAATTTTTGATCCGAAAATTATATTTCATACGGTTTGATTTTGATTGATGATTTCGTGATTAAAAGATTCATCTTTTTATGCTTTTCTGGTCTTACACGGATTAAGCTTTAAGCTATTCATGCTTATTGGCTTATTTAGTGTTTAGCTTATTACTTTTATTTTTTTTTCAAAAGTTTAGCCTTTTTAAAGTTCCTTTTATAAAGTTTACGAATTTCATATTTCAAAAGTTGTCAAATTTATGCTTATTGAGTTGTTTAAGATTTGGTTAAGTGAGCTTATTGAAAGTGCTTATTGAGTTTCTAGCTTAACTTCATTTTCGGATTATTTTTGTGTTCAATCGCAATATTGGGGGTTTTACATATTCCGACGGCTGCTTGTTTGTATCGCAATAACCCTTGTGGTTCTACTTTGCGATCTAGAGTAACATCCCCCTTATTCCGATCTGGGATTGCGATCGCTCATTGCGATCGCATATTCTGACGGGTCTTAAGGTCATTTTAAGTCGAAACTCTGCCAATTTTTTGTCAGCAACATTCCGATAGGTTGTTCATTATTTCGACAGAAGTGCATTGCGACAGCTTGTATTCCGACCGAGTTGATCTTTTGTATTCCGATCTGAAACATTCCGATACCTTGGACATTCCGATAGTCATTTTATTCCAATCGACCTACATTGCGATGGAATCTACTTTAACATTCCGATAGTTTTATTTGCACTACATTCCAACAGTTTTAACTTTGTTACATTCCGATGGCAACATTCCGATAGCTTTGTTTTAAGTTTATTCCGATCTAAAAAGTTTTTAGTTTTTAGTTTTAACTAAGTTTTCAAGTTTTAAGTTCATTACGTTTTAATTTCTAAAAGCTTTAATTTTACTCAACGACATTTTCTTATTTGCTTTTAGTTTAAAAATAGGTAATCAACCAACCATTTTATTGTCCACCAAGAACAACTGAGTCGCACTAATTAACGGTAATCAATTCGAAAATATTGGGACGATAACTCTTTTATAACTAAGTGAAAACCTAGTTATTACGGGGATAAGTCCAATATTCGATTCATCGAATATCATCCAAAATCGATCAATATACTTTCAAGTATACTCTATCGCAATTTCGAATTGTCTTAGTTTAATAATATTTCCATATTATTAATCGACAACGGACATTTAGCATAACAATTTATTCATGGATTAAAACATGTAAAATAGGATACAAAATTAAATAACAAGAATAAACGAAACCCAATCTTTATTCCGTTAAATAATAATGTCTTAACATCCTTTATCCAAATACTAAATAGATCAAATGCATGAAAAACATGGTTGATGCATCATGCCTCTAGTAGTGACCTTCACACTAGTTTGGCAAAGTATAAAACAACCAATCATGACCTATTAGAATTTTGAGATTCCTTTCTTCAATAATTTAATTATTGAAGTTTTTGCACATGTGCATTCAAATAGTTTGATATTGCCACATGGTACCAAAATTTTGAAACATCCTTGATCACCAATTTATTATACTAAACTTCCAAAAACACATTTGAAGTTTAAAGTATTCTAATTATTTAATGTATAATGCAAATTTAATCAACATGTCATCTCCAAACATCCCATGATTAATATTGAGTGTTACCTCAATTATATCTTTTCAAGTTTTTATAACTTGTCATTTAAAGATATAAATACGTTACCTATAATATCTATTATGTAATGTTTGATTCCAACCAAACCTCCAAGTTTGTTGGTTATGATAATTTGCACAACTATTGACAAATTGCTCATCTATAGAATATGAAAGCTGGTCCAAGACAAGGATGTTTATTCTATATCCAAACATATTCCTTCAGAATATACATATCACAAGTTATTTAATAACTTTCAAATAGATTAATATATTTAAATCATCTTGCATTTTAAGCATGATATAAATACAATGTGATACACATAAAAATTTCTCAAACTAGATTTAGATAACTAGATTTAGATTTCTTCATGTTCTAAACATCCATATATACTCACTACATGGCATATTATGTTGTATTTCCACCGCATAAACATATAAATTTATTTGTTCCAAGGTTATGTATATCTTATTTTCTAAATCACCAAAGAAAATTTTCATTTCAAATCTAAACCAAATCAACATTTAATTTAAATGAAGTTTACTTTCTTATACGTCTATTTGACATATAATTTAAGAAAATAATCATAATACTCCCACTAGCTTTTAGGAATACTTAGAAATCATCTGATTCAAATTCAAATTCAATCTTGATTTCAAATTAAACATAAGAATAATTTCTTAGATGCCTGCATTTATCCATTCATGAATAATTGCTCTTTATACTTTTCAAAGATTTATTTTTGAATTAATAAACTCCTTTCGATTACTTAAGTCCGTGCTCAAGTAGTCATTCAAGAAAGAGTTCATATGTATTCAATTTTTCAATTAAAATATGACCACCAAAATCTTTATATATTTAATGCATTTAGGAAAGTATACATAATCACAATTAATAATATATCCATAATACATACATTAAATATGTGTACAATCTTGTCCATATAATTTCGACACAAGGATTTAAACCACCATAATGGCCGTTTCTACCTTTCTTTGATAAAACTTATCTTTAATTTCTACTCAAACTATTTAAGATAAACCAAATCTAAAATTGATTATCTAGTTTGGACAACATCTATAACATTCATAGTATGAGTAGTTTAGCCAAGTCAATATTTGGTAATACATCATAACAATTATTTGTAACTCATAATTCTCAGCATATTACTCGTATATCCGAGATATCCTTGCGGACCTATGACTTAAATTCCTTTATCTTGAGTGTTTAGAAATTACATGCCTACCTCATGATAATTACTAGTGTATTTTAGAAGATTTATGTATTTTATAATTTTATTTTTCAATATCAAAACTCCCACTTGATTTTAGTAACTTAAATTTAATCTTTAAATACATAGCAAATAGATCAACACTCCAATGTTATCTATTTTTGGGACATTACATAATACAATGACAGTTCCTATCTCTTTATTTTCTAACAACCCACTTCATAAGTAGTTTAGCAAAATCCGAACTTCATTTAAGACATAATGTGATTCATCACACTCCATATATAATGGTATCTTATTAATCTTCTTTAGCTCAAGTCATACTCAACTTTCTAACCTTGATATCTTTTGGAAGAAAGGAAGATATAGTTATCTTGAATCAAACATCACCATCATATTGAGAGTTTGATTCTCCTAATGAACATACCAAAACAATGTTGTATTTCATTTAGGGAAATACTGTAAGTCAATCTTAACAATATTAAGATAAATATATATCTTTCGGTTTACCTATATACCAACTAAATCATCTTAATGGTATAATATATTTCCTAACCATTTTGCATGCTTTATAACTCAAGTACTTCTACAACAAAGTCACTTCATTTTCATGTCTTTAAAACATAAGAGTTATAATTCCATCATACGTTTTAAGTCATTTGAAAATGACTTCATGTATATGTCTTAACGAAAACAAATAATACATGATAAATATGCTAGTTTTCCTTTACACTAATTAGCGGTAACCATTCTTAAAATATAATAACTCAAAATATGAAATTTCTTAACCATTAAAGTTTGCTATGAGTTATGTATTTAGAATAAGAAATTTCTAAAATCCTTATGACTCCTTCTTCACTCATGGAAAAGAGTTTAGCTTTATCTTTTCATTGTTAATTGACTCTATCCTCAACCATATGGTTTGTAGATCAATAAATGAATGACTAAACCGCGTTTATGGTGTAACGTTGCATTAATACATTGTAAAAGAATTTACAAAATTCAATCTTAGTATTTTCGATAACAAAATACTTTCAAGAAAATTAAATTATCCTGGTGTAACAACAATATTATTTTCCTTGAATTCTAGAACTATATTGACATAAACCCATTACATCAGTTGATCTGCTAGTAATGAATGTACTCAACGTAGCGACTTGTCAAACAATTCAATTGATAAACAATTTTCAATTTCTAGATATTTAAGGGATCTACATTGCCAAAAAACGTTATGCATTGTAAACATGTTTCATCCCTTCTGAATGCATTAAGTTTCCATATCTCACTGAGTAACTTAATTAAGTCGTCTAATCTGAGTAACGTAAAACCGTCATACGAATTCTCATTCTACAAATGGTTTTTTCTCCATCACAACATCACCCAAACATCTCATTTGATGACGAAGTAATTTCAAGTGTTTGTCAGTTAGGAGCATTCGACTTAAATTTTAAGGGTATAAATTTTCTATGTCAAAATCAATGTATGGAGAAGCATGCATACAACTCCATAGCATAAGTATAATAAAACATTTAGTAAACTTTTTCACGAGGCTAAATTTCTACATAAATTATGTTGAGGTATTGGTTAAAACCAATTAAAGAATTTATCCACAACTATTCACAACGTACTTTTGCTAGAACTTGGCTACGCACAAAGCAATACCCTTATTCATTGTGTTTCAGATGTGAATTTGTGATAAATCACCCTTAAGGTATAATTCAATTAATAATCGTAGGTAATTTCAATTTGACACACAGGCGAGCCAGGAATTTGGTCAGCGACTAATGGCATAACACCTCCTTCCTTAACCGGGTACATGACCAGTGGTGCGTTATACCCACTCTATAGTTTGTAAAAAAGAGTAGGCCGTTAGATTATTATTGAAATTTACCAATCAACTTAATCTTATGTAATTTAGATCTCTAACAAATCATTATGATTTAGTTCATATTATTTATTTTCATAAAAAACCCTTGTTTACAACAATTCGACAATTTTAATATAAACAAGTAAAAAAACTATATCATAAACACATAATAACAATTTATGCGTGCAACAAATAAATCAAATAGCCACATGCATAAAATTTATTCAATTATCATCAAATCTAGGTCTTTATATCTTTATATAAAAGTCTTCCCTAATTCTAGATTTATTGAATCAAATAAAGCAAGTAGCACATAAAATCATATAAACATATAATTTTACGATCCATGAAAACATGCACGTAATCATGGATTCCCCACAAATCTTAACAATTAAATCTCTACGGATCGTAACCATACATGACATAACAATTAATCATGCAATTTAGTCTAAAATTATCCCACATGTAATTTAGGGTTTCAAAAAAATTTTCTTTTTTATTAAAAATAGAGCAGAAACCCTAATTTTTTAAATAACAAAACCTTAATTTTATGAAAACCTAAAAAACATGTAGTTTTAACTGAAAACAATTATAGTTAAAAAAAACATTAGATTTTCGATAATTATAACATGTTAAAACGGCTCTCGATGCCACTGAAGGTTTATTAACATCATAACAATTATATATAAAACCCTAAACGAGATCAAAGCACACATAGCGGAAGCGATTTAACAAGATAATAATAATAACACAATTATAATTAATCAAATTTAGGGTTACATACCTTTATCCTAGCAAAGATCCACAAGATCACCAATCGAATCACCAATTAGGGTTTATAACGAACAATACCAAGATATAGTCTAAAGTAAGACTATATTACGTTCTTGTACACACGTAATACAACGAGCTAACCGTGATTCTAGCACGTGTAAACCGAGCATCAACATCAAATGGAAAATCTACCCAACAACCCTAGCGAGGGGCTAGGACTAGATTATTGCTAATCCAAAACCAAAGGATAAAAGGAAACCTAAAAAAGATGTTTTTCCTTTGGCGTTGATTGCAAGAAAGAAACCAAACAAACCAAACAACCCTAAGGTTACGTTTGGTTTGTTGATCGCAGGAGGGAGAGAGAGAGAGGAATAATGGGATGAACAATTATGGAGGTGAAGGATTGTTTATATAGGCATAGACTTGTATCCATAAACAAGTAAAAGGAAAGTTTTCCCCTTCCTTTTTCTACCCTATGGTCGACGGCCCATACACCCCTTTGGGGTGTTCCGGAACCTTCTATTCTTCTTTCTATTTATTCCTCTTTCGATTTATTCCACAACGCTCGTTAATACTTAACTCTTAATTATTTAACGATCGTTAAAGTTATGTCTCGGTTTAATTTAATAAATACATAAATATATATTTATTAAATAAATTAATAAATACAATAAATATATTTATTATATATATTAACTCTTTACGTATTGTGTGCAATCCCGTAATCTCGAGTTCGATTCTATCACACGACTATTAAATATATGTCCATAAACTCACACTCTTGAGTTCCTCATTTTCTTGTGTAAGGTTTTCATGATCTACACAACCTAAATCAACTTCTTTATTTTTCTGAATCTTAGCTAATTTACTTTTTAGCTCACTAATCTCATTTTCAAGCTTAGTTCTAGTTGATTCTAGCAATTTATTCTTTTATATAAAATTTTTAATTTGCATAAATTATCGTATTGACTCTCTAATGCTAATTCGTCTAAGGAAGAACTATCATTTCTATAGTATTTGGTTTTAGAATGTACCTCTTTAGAAGAATAAGCCATGAGACACTTATTGTCTTATGCATTTTCTTCACATTCTTCACCACTATCACTCCATGATCCTCCAGCGAATGCTGTGTAATTTTTGTCGCGAGTTGGCTTTGGGCATTCACCAATTAGATGGTTTGGATCACCATATCTATAACACTTCCTTTCACTTTTACATTATTTCTGGATCGATTCTTCAAGAATGACTTCTTGTCATTGCTAGGTTATCTTACGTATTGTCCTCTTTTAGGAATTGTTTGTATAAGTACCAAGTACCGTTAGTATGCTTGTACGTACTGGTAGTTATAGCAAGTACCGTTAGTGTTGTTGTGGTATATGCAAGTACCGTTAGTGTTTATGTTAAGTACCGTTAGAATAATAAAGACAAATATATCTATACTAAAGATATGTTATAGTTATAATATAAGTATATTGTGTGTGATATACGTATCTTTATAGAACGTTCTAGAGTTACTTGTAATATAAAAGGAACTTAGGGATGTTGAGAAAGTTGTACCTCAACACATTTTTACGATTAGTAAGAGAAACAAATAGTTAGTTAACCCTATTCTTCTTAGCTTTGATAAGTTAGATTCTGCATAACTTATCTTCGTTTTTAAAGTCTCTCTCGTGCTTTACTTTGTTTACAAGCTAACGTACAATCCCTAACAGGCTTAAGATATATTCAAACGAATCTACATCCTCTCCTCTTGAATAACTTCTTGAAGTCTCCAAACGACATAAAATATTCTTCGTCTTTACTACCGGAAGTTGAGCATTCATGATCACTCTCTTTTTCTTGGCTTCCAATGATAGAGACTTTCTTTCACCCTTGCTCTTGACAATCTCTGAGTCCTTCAAGATTATCATCTCGTGAACTTTCAAGTTTCTAACAAGTTCATTGAGTGACAATGTAGTGAGGTCTTTTGATTCTTCAATCGTCGTAACTTTAGCGCTTCACTTCGGATGCAACGCTCGAAGAAACTTCCTAACAATTGTTTTTTCTAGAAAAACTTTCATCAAGTGCTTTTAGACTAGTAATAATAGTATTAAATCTAGCAAATGCACTATCAATAGTTTCATCTTCTAAGATGACAAACTGTTCATATTTTTGAATAAAAAGATCGATTTTGCTTTCTTTGACTTGACTATTACCTTGGTGGGTTATCAAAAGAGTTTACCGAATTTCTTTAGAGGTTTTACACATAAAAAGAACTTTCATGCTCTTTCTTAGGTAAAGCATCATAAATAACCATTTTAGCCTCATTATTTTTATAAATTTTCTTTTTAGTGTCATCATTTTGATTTTCAAAGGAAACAAGTTCTTTCTTTTTAGAAACTTCATTGTATTGTATAGGCAAAAAATCACCATTTGTAATAACATGCCAAAAATCTAAATCTTTTGATTTCATATAAGTCTCGAATATATTTTTCCAACAAATAAAACTATCGGTTTAAAAAAGTTATGGTCTTCGCATAGATTGCCATTGTAGGTACTTTGTTAGAGTCCATAGATCGATCCATTATTTAAAATGCAATATACATTAAAAGCTTGAGTGACCTAGGCTCTGATACCATGAAGCTCTATCTTCGTCCCTACTCCACTCCCCGAGTATCCTACTCGAGAGTTCTCTTATCAACAAGTTCCTTCGAGGTGGAGAAACCTTACATGCCGCTTAACCAATTTCAGACTCTAAGCTAATAGTCGAGCCTTAATATAAGCTAGGACAGATCTAAATCGTTATAATTTAAGGCATAGGTACTAACCACAATACATAGACAACTTCTAAATTATACACCAATTTGAATCTTCAAAAATAAACAAGAATGAAATAAAGTTTAGATCTAGAATAGATCTCGAACTTGACACAACACTTCAAGGATTAAAGTGTTATTTTCTTTACACTTTAGAGGATGAGATGATAGGATAAAGATTCACTTCTTAAACAAGGATAATCAAACAAATGATCAAGTATTTGAAATATTATAGAAGTGATTTTGAATCTGAGAAACTGTGTGCCAAAGACGTGAAAGAAAAATATAGAACTGATATACTATTTATGGGAAAAGGGGTAACGGCTATATCTGCCCGCGGTTCATTAAATATTCCCACGGCTCAATATATTTAAAGAACCGCAGATACCTATAAGGAGCCTCGAGCTCTAGACTCCACTCCCTTTTTTCTGTAGTGAGGAAAACTTATCTGGTGAGGATATTATCTGTTAGAGAATATCATAAGGTATATCCTAAGGATATCCTATGGAATATCCTAAGGAATATCCTAGGAATATCCTATAAGCTTTTTCATTTTCATTAAAACATTTTCTTTAAAATAGAGTTTATTAAAAAAAACTTTTGTCACTTTTAGTTAGAAGTGAGGTTTAAGAAAATAGTTAATCCTTGATTACTTAATTAGGTCAAGAACTTGTTTATTCATACTTTAAGTAATTATAGATGAAATGGAAGATTAATAAACTCAATAATTCGATATTCGTTGTCTTTCTAAATGGTTGTTTTTATATATTGTCGTACTTAAAACAAAGTGAGACCAAAAAATGCAAGTAACGTTTTTAGGAATCATTGCATTAACAAGGGAGTATGTCGGAAGGCCCATAATGAAACATGTTTCCTTAGGATGAAGATCAACCAATATGTAATGGAAGTAGGAGTGTTGTTCACAAAATCCTATCTGATGTCAATGTTAAGGTGTGTGGGGCAATTGCAAGAAAACTATGTGATCTAAGAGATCCATAGGGGAGCTTGTGACGTGCCCATGAAGACAAGGTCTATGATGGTAAAAGCACTAAGGCATTGGTACTACTAGTCCATGATGCACCAAGATGTAAGGGAAGATACAAGAAAGTGTGACGCATGCCAAATTAACTCTCCGATTCCCAAGCTTCCAAAGACACTAATGACATCAATCATGGCCCCATGGCCCTTTTTCAATGCGGAATGGATGTACTAGGTCCGTTTCCAGTTGCACTAGATAAAGTAAGTTATATCATTGTGGCAATCGATTATTTTACTAAGTGGTTGGAAGAAAACCCCTAATAACTGAATTTTTTTGGTTAGTTAATAAAAGGTTTGCTTTTGCAAGATCTTTCTTTGCGTTGCTCGTACCCAATTGTATATGTCGTTGTTTCGTTCTCGGTATCTTCTCGAATCGATCACGGTTAAAAGTGGAATTGTTGTAATTGGTGACTAAAAAGGGGGAGCTTTGGTCTAAATCTACTAAAATGATAAATGCTAGAAGTAATAAAATTAAACTAAAAGCAATTACTAAAAATAAATCTAGAATTTAAATCAAACAGTAAGTACCTAAACTTGGAGAAAACAGCTTATTCGGAGTAATTGCTTGATCCGGAATATCAAGGAAATTTGGCTCATGCGGAATATTTCTTCTCATGCGGAATAAAACTGGAAAACTGCTCCATTCGGAATAATGGCTTGATCCAGAATGTTTGCTTCATGCGGAATAATAGTCTATCCGGAATAAATGTCCTTCATGCGGAATAACGATTCATGCGGAATATGGCCTTCGTTCGGAATAAATTTTGATCCGGAATAATGTGGTTGATGCGGAATGTTAACTGATCCGGAATAAATTCTATCCGGAATATTTGCTTTACTCGGAATAAATATTTTGATCCGGAATAATGAGCTTATGCGGAATAAATGAGTTGATCCGGAATCTTTGCTTGACCCGGAATAAATTTCTATCCGGAATAAAATAGCTGATCCAGAATATTAGCTATTCCGAACCAAATTGCTTGATCCGGAATAAAATCACAAGACCTTGATCCGGAATAATGGATATTCCGAATAAACAATAAAATCACAAGTCCTTGATCCGGAATCTTTGCTTGATTCGGAATCTGGGCAAGAAGCAGAAAATGCGAAGAACAGGGGAAGTTTAAGATCACGGTTTTAACACAAAATCCACCAAGTTTTTAATCAAAACTTAAACCAATTTATCCACTAATCATTTACCAATGATAAACATCAATCCAAAACAACAAAAACATAAAACCCACTTACTTTTTATGATCAAACCAATAAAATGAAACTTAAGAACTTTGAATCACAAAGAGATGAAGAACAAGATGATAGAAAGATTAAATGTAAACTTGTATTAATGCTTTAAGATTCAACAAACAAAATGAAAAGATTAAACTTACAAGATTGGAAGAAATCAAAGGAAATGAAAAACCACCAATCTCCTTAATGGAGATGGTGCCTACGAAATAGAAAAATGTAACAGAATGAAAAGCTAGTCCAAAATTATGAACGGGAGGAGTATTTATAGGCTTCCTCCTTGGTTGGTGAGTGGGATTTTTCCCTTTCTTTTTGTCTTCTCGTCTTTTCAGAAAAGTTGACATTTTCGATTTCGATTCGGGATTTGTCGACGAATAAATTCAACTCGTCTTTTAATTTCTTCATTTAATAGACTTGAGTTTCTTCGACATATGTAAATCTTCCATCTTTGGTCCTTTTCTTCGATAAATCGTCAAATAGGCCCATTGACTTCAAATCTTTTGCATCTCTTGGATTATAGACTTCGTCTTTTCGTCTTTTTCTTTGATAAAACCCGTGCAATCCCATGTTTTCTTCAATATTTATCCGGTTGGCTCTGAAAACACAACAAACACACAAACCACGCATAATTCCAAACAAATGACATTAAATACGCGTTTTGGTCTTGTTTTAGCAAGAAATAAGTTGTAAAAGGATGGGTGTTTTCACACCTATCAAATCCCCTACACTTAACCATTGCCATGCCCTCATGCAATGCTTAGTGATAAAGCAAATTTACACTTTTCTCATAATCAATCAGCCTTGGCCTAAAAAAAATTTAAATACTAAGAGAAATTAAAACTTTAAAGGAAACAAAAGGATAGAAACCATTTTCACTTGAAAATAGCTATATGGAAATAACTTGCAAAGTGATCAAGGACTTACATTAGGGCTTTGGTGCTGCGAAGATTTATCACCCTCAAGTTTCACGTTCCCCAAACTAAGCTTAAAAACGAGATCATTATTATTATAAGTTAGCAATTCAAACATTTACACACATGGCTTAAATATATGCTTAAACTCCCTTATTCCTAGGTGTATCTCTTATATTTTATTTTTGTCTTAGAATGATCATGAAGATGCATTTTTGGACTTATTGCGATAGTTTATTTAGGCTGAAAGCAAAGTAGGACGATTTGATTAATAGTTAGCTAAAGGACAAAATCTCTTAAAACTGCTTCTCGGGATATCAAAAAGTTCATATCTTGGCATAACTCGCTTCGCGATTTGAGACCTTTCTCGGGCCGATGTTTGGCATGTACTTCATACTTCATATATTGAGAGACGTTCTTTAGATAATGGTCTTCTCTACGTTAATAGAGTTCTTCACTTGGAGTATTTTTGAGGGGTACTCCAACTTTGTTGACCACGACTTCATCATTATTTCTTCAATCGCTAATTGGGATTTTGAGATACAACGATCCGCCTCCTTACGGAATTGGATCTATTTATCCTCATACCTTGTTAGGTTCTTTTCGGATAGACTTCTCCATGATCTTTATGGGAGTTGATTGCTTTTCGCCGTGAGTCTTGATCCTTCATATTGACTTTGGGAATAATGCTTTTCACATCACCTTGGATCTTTAGCAATAAAATTGAATCCTCATGCCTTGTTAGGGCCTTTTCGGACTCGCCAATCTTCGCGCCCCGCTTCAGTAGTTATGCCTTGGCTATGAACTCTTATCATTACCGAGCAACTTTTAAGCGATCTTGGGCTAGAAGCTAAGTAACTTTTCAAATCGTACGGCCTTACTTATTGCAGATAATTTATTAGCAAGTGATGGGAGAATAGGCAAATAATTACACCAAGTGAGCTTGTGCAGGAATACCGACTTATAATTGACTCTATCATTTATCGTTCTCCACAATTTAAAATCTCAAGTAATAAGACTCGTGGATGCTTAGCCTAATAAACCAATTAAGGTCTACGTGGTTAAGGATACTAGCTAGAATAAACTTGGATAAGTCTATTCGGGTTGAGTCAAAATAATCGCAATGGGCCTAATATGTCAAAGATTTCAAAACTAGCTACACCACTTTATTAATATTTTTGACTTTATTGCGGGATATATACATATGAAAGCAACGATAAAAATTTAAAAATTATGACTAAATGGCCAAAGTTAATTAAAAATTTGAAAAATGCTGAAAAAGATGATTTTCCGGTTAAATGAAGGCATTTTCATGGAAAAGTCCACTTAAAACTTCGATAGAAGTCTCCCCTACACTTAAGATAAACATTGTCCTCAATGTTTAAGCATGTGGGAAAAGTCTTCCCTACACTTATGACATTGTGCACGTTGGTTAAATCAAGTTAAGGAAGAGACGACTAAAGTGATCAATTTCAAAAGTGAGTATGAAGAAAATTGAATCACGATAATTGAGATATAGAACCGGATTTGCGGATAACATAGGAGCACAGTTCTTCAAAGATTCCAAGAGTGCACTTATCCCTGTAATCACATCACCATACAAACACAAGCAACCTATATAGCTTCCCATACACTTAGGACGAAAAACGGGAAAGAGGGATAGATACTCGGGTTGCCTCCCGAGGAGCGCTTGTTTTTGTTAACCGAGTCACGAGCCTGACTCGGTCCCAAACTAATTCATGGGAAACATGGTGAGGGATGGAATCATCTCATGAGAGATGTCCTCACCAAATTACAACTTCAAACGTTGGCCATTCACCTTCAAATTGGGCCCATTTGGCTGAGAAAGCTCAATGGTGCCATAGGGAAAGACATTGGCGATGGTGAATGGACCAGACCAGCGGCTCTTCAATTTGCCCGAGAAGATCTTCAACCGAGAGTTAAAAAGTAAGACTTGATCACCAACGTGGAACTCTCGGTTCTTAATTTTAGCATCGTGGATAATCTTGGTCTTCTGTTTGTAGATCAATGAGTTCTCGTAAGCTTCATTCCTCAATTCTTGTAGCTCGTTGAGTTGAATCTTACGAAGATCACCGGCTTTGTTGATGTCGAAGTTAGCCCACTTCAAGGCCCAGTATGCCTTATGTTCCAGCTCGATGGGGAGGTGGCATGCTTTCTCGTACACAAGACGATAAGGTGTACAACCAATCGGTGTCTTATAGGCGGTACGGAAAGCCCACAGAGCATCATCAAGTTTATCAGCCCACGAGGAACGATGCTCTCCCACAGTACGTTCCAAAATTCTCTTCAATCCCCGGTTGGATATTTTGGCTTGACCGTTGGTTTGAGGATGATAAGCGGTGGAAAGACGGTGATTGACACCATACTTAGCCATGACTCTTGCAAATTGATCATTGTAAAAATGAGTCTCGCGGTCACTGAATATAGCATGAGGAACACCGAATCGAGCAAAGAGTTGTTTCAAGAAATTACAAACCACCCTCGCGTCGTTAGTGGGTAAAGCTTTGGCTTCAACCCATTTAGAAACGTAGTCAACGGCGACAAGGATGTATTTGTTTCCTTTAGAAGAAGGTAATGGCCCCATAAAGTCGATGCCCCATACATCAAAGATTTCACATTCTTGTATGAAATTTTGAGGCATATCATCTTTATGTGTGATCTTGCCTTGTTATTGGCAAGCATCACAATGTTTAACCATCTCGTGAGCATCACGATAAATGGTGGGCCAATAAAATCCCGAGTCAAACACTTTTTTGGCGGTGTAGTTGGGACCAAAGTGACCACTGGTGGGTCCTTTATGGCAAGCTTTAAGAATGTCCAAAGCGGCCGGTCCGTCAACACATCGGCGAATAATCAAGTCAGCGTATTGTTTGAATAGAAAAGGGTCATCCCAAAAGTAAGTCTTAACATCATTCAAGAACTTCTTCTTTTGTTGGGATGTTAACCCTTTGATGAGAACACCACCCGCTAAGTAGTTTGCAATGTCAGCAAACCACGGGGTGTCATCAAGATTGAGATTAATAGACATTAAGGTCTCAAGGGTAAAAGAGTCATTGATCTCTTTGTTCGGATGATCCCTTTGATATGGATCCTCAAGTCTACTCAGATGATCCACGGCTAGGTTTTCGGCACCCTTCTTGTCACGAATTTCAATGTTGAATTCTTGAAGGAGTAAAACCAAGCGAAGAAGTCTTGGCTTAGAGTCGTGTTTAGTCATCAAGTACTTCAACGCGGAATGGTCCGTGTATACGATTATGGTGGATAAAACAAGATAGGGGCGAAATTTTTCAAAAGCATAGACAACAGCTAAAAGCTCTTTTTCGGTGGTCGTATAATGCAATTGAGCCCCCGTCATTGTCTTGCTAGCATAATGGATTGGTTGGAAGTGTTTATTCACTCTTTGGCCCAAAACCGCTCCAATAGCAAAGTCGCTAGAATCACACATCAATTCAAAGGGTAGCTCCCAATTAGGGGTAACCAAGACCGGTGCCTTAGTTAGCTTATCCTTAAGAATATTGAAGGCTTCAATACACTCTTTCGAAAAGATAAAATGAGTATCTTTTTCCAAGAGGTGGGTCATCGGGCTAGCGATTTTAGAGAAATCCTGAATGAATCGACGATAGAAGCCCGCATGACCCAGAAAACTTCTCACACCCTTCACGGTTGAAGGTGGAGGCAATTTGGCTATGACATCTACTTTAGCACGGTCGACTTCAAGACCGGCTTTAGAGATTTTATGTCCTAGCACAATGCCTTCTTTTACCATAAAATGGCATTTTTCCCAATTGAGAACAAGGCGAGTGTCTTCGCACCGTTTAAGCATACGTTTTAAATTGGCAAGGCAAGAAGAGAAGGAATCCCCAAAGACCGAGAAATCATCCATGAAGACTTCCATGGTTTGCTCAACCATGTCATGGAAGATAGCCAACATGCACCTTTGGAGAGTCCCGGGGGCATTACATAAGCCAAAAGGCATTCTTTTGTAAGCAAATGTGCCATAGGGACAAGTGAATGTCGTCTTCTCTTGATCTTGGGGATCGATGGGTATTTGGAAATAACCCGAGTAACCATCAAGAAAGCAGTAATATTCATTACCCGCGAGACGTTCAAGCATTTGGTCCATAAAAGGAAGAGGGAAATGATCCTTTCTCGTGGCATCATTGAGTTTGCGGTAGTCTATACAAACTCTCCACCCAGTAACGAGACGTGTAGGAATTAACTCGTTGTTTTGATTGGGCACAACGGTGACTCCGCCTTTCTTAAGCACACAATGGACTGGACTAACCCATGGTGAATCCGATATAGGATAAATCATGCCTGCATCAAGAAGTTTGATAACCTCTTGTTTGATAACGTCATGGATTTTAGGATTCACCCTTCGTTGGCTTTGAATTGTGGGTTTAAAGTCGTCCTCCATGAGAATTTTATGTGTGCAAAAGTGAGGATCAATTCCGCGAATATCGGAGATTTTCCAAGCGATAGCTCTTTTATGCTTCTTCAACACGGCGATAAGTTGGGATTTTTCTTCTTCTTTCAGGTCCTTTGCGATGATGACCGGTAACTTCTTGTTGTCTTCAAGGAAAACGTACTCAAGATGAGGAGGAAGGTCCTTAAACTCAAGAGTAGGAGGATCCTCAATAGATGGTGTAACTAACGATGGATCATCATTAGTCACCTCTTTAGGAGAAGGAGGAGAAAACGGGTCTTCATTGAGAAGTTTCTCAATAGTACGAATGTCTTCATCCCAATCGGTGGAAGAATCATCATACTTAATATCGAGAGGACCCAAGCTAGCTTCGAAATCATCCAAGTCACTTTCTCCAAAAGGAGTCAATCACGGAGCAATTGAGGCAACGGTCTCAACATTGGGTAGAGAAGAGAGAGTACTTTTGCAAGCATCATGAAAGTGTTCTTCACAAGCCTCATCGAGAACATCAATAGCATTAACACTCTCATATGAATAAGGTTGCTTAGAAATCTTATCCATGTTGAAGACAATTTTATCGTCACCAACTCTCTTGATTATCTCGCCCGCGGCTACATCAATGAGAGTGCGACCGGTCCTCAAGAAGGGACGTCCAACGATTAATGGAACGCGAGGATCCATCTCGTAGTCAACGACAACAAAATCCGCCAGGAAGGTGAATTTGTCAACGCCAACGAAGACGTCTTCGGCTATCCCCACTGGATAAGCAACCGTACGGTTAGCTAATTCCAAAGTCATTTTGGTGGGGACTAGCTCGGGGAGAGATAATTGCTTCCAAACACTTAAAGGCATTAAGTTTATACTGGCACCTAGATCGGCTAGGGCCATGCAATTCTCTACTCCTGGGAAGTTGCAAGGAATCAAGAAGCGACCCGGATCACCAAGTTTGGTGGGCAATTTCCTTAAGAGAACGGCGGAGAAATTCTCATTAAGTTGGGTCTAAGCAATGTCAAGAATCTTCTCCTTGTCACTTAGAAGATCTTTAAACATCTTCGCGTATTTAGGCAAGTGAGCGAGAGCCTCGGCAAAGGAGATGTTAAAATTCAATTGTTTAAACATTTTAAGAAAGTTTGAAACTTGAATATCATCCTTGCTCTTTTGCTTCTCTTTCCTCAACCTTGAAGGATAAGGTATATTGGATGAAGAAGAAGGCTTTAGGGGAATTTGTTCACTCACAACCACGGGTGGTGGGGTAATGGGGGTGGAAGGTAAAGGAGGTGAGGAAAGTTGCTCTTTTTCCTTGTTCACAATCACGGGTGGAGGTGTAGGAAGCTCGGGTTCCGTATAACCTTTTCCACTACGAGTAGTGATTGCTTTCATCTCCCCTCTTGGATTCGCAACGGTATTACTCGGAAGAGTACCAGAAGAAGAGGGTTGATTACCTTGGAAGAGCGAACCGATCATATCACGTATGTTAAGCGCTTGAGGGCTGAAAGAGTCTCTCATGTCTGCACGAATATCATTGCTTTGTTTCGCCATGTCATTCCTTAGCTCGGCTCGAATATCGTTCCCTTGTTTCGCCATTTCTCCCTTCAAGTTGACGAATTGACTCTGAAGATTCGTCACCATCTCTCTATTAGTCTTCATGAACGTCTCGACGTCTTGATTCAATACCATCGGTTGATTGAGAGGTGGAGCTTGGTAAGCTTGAGAAGTTCCTTGAGGTGGGTATGGGTTTCTTTGGGATTGATATTGATTGTTAGCACGAGGTTGGGATTGGTTGTTTCGGTTATAGCTTTGTTGTTGGTTTTGGTGTGGAGGAGGGAAACCGGGTGGAGCAAGATAGTTGTTTTAACGATAACTTAGCAAGCTACGGTCTCCTTGAGGACGAGATTGATAGCTTCCCGTGGGATAAGTACCGTATGCCGCGTTAACGTTTTCAGAAAAATTGCCTTGAGTGGAAGGACAATCATTGTAAGAATGAGGACCACCACATGTGTCACTAGAAATAGAAACGGCTTTAGCTTGTTGAAAGTGGTTTGTGGCCATGGTCCTGAAATTCTTGTTCATCTCTGCGATTTGTTGGGTAAGTTCGGTTATCTCGGGATTGGAAGTAGTAGAAGAAACATTGACTCTCGAGTTAGATCTTGAGGATGCGGATGAATCCCAATTCTTGTGGTGAGTAGTCATGTTTTCAATCAACTCTCTACACTCCTCCGGTCTCCTTTTCATAAAAGTACCACCGGCGGCCTGGCGTTGATCGTGTCACGATCACGAAAAGTGAGACCATTGTAGAAAGTATCAATGAGAGTGACGGGGAGCATGTTGTGATTTGGACAGCGGTCGATCAAATCATTGTATCGTACCCAAGCATCAAAGAGCGATTCATCATTGTCTTGCATGAATCCACTAATTTGGTTAAGAAGGCTCGTGACCATGGATGGTGGGAAGTAGCGCAACAAAAAGCGTTGAGTCATGTCGTCCCAAGTATGAATAGAATTCTTTGGGAGACGGTCAAACCATTTTTCGGCATGGTGAGAAAGCGAGTGGGGAAAGAGTTGGAGGCGAAGGTCATCCATAGAAACACCGGGGGACTTCATGCTTTGGGTGATGGTAATGAATTTCTCGAGGTGTTTGTTGGCATCATCATCCGGAATTCCGCGAAATGGGTTAGTTTGCACTTGTTGGATCATGTGATGCTTCAACGAAAACTCCTGAGCCGTGACATGCATCAGCGCAATCGGGCCTCCACGTCCGTTCATCGTAGGTTGGCATAGCTCCTCCATGGTTCGTAGGTCGGGTAAGGGTAGATTATTCATGTTTGGGTGGGGTGGATTATTATTGTTGTTGAAGGGGGGGGGGGGGGTTATTATTGTTGTTGTTGTGTACACCGGCCATGTCTAAATCTTCGAGAGTCTCGGGCTCTGAATAAGACATTGATCGAGTACGTATACACTAAAAAGAAAATGCAAGAGAAAATATTTTTGATTTTTTTATAGGTTTTTTAATGTTTTTGTATTTTTGAAAATTTTATATTTTTATGCGTTTTTGAAAATTTTTGTGCTTGAAAATAACGTTCCCGAAAGAACGGATCCCAAAATCCATTTTTTCTCACAAGAAACCGTTGATCCTTACGAAAATAGCCAGCAGCGGCGCCATTTTAATAATTGAATTTTTTTGGTTAGTTAATAAAAGGTTTGCTTTTGCAAGATATTTCTTTGTGTTGCTCGTACCCAATTGTATATGTCGTTGTTTCGTTCTCGGTATCTTCTCGAATCGATCACGGTTAAAAGTGGAATTGTTGTAATTGGTGACTAAAAAGGGGGAGCTTTGGTCTAAATCTACTAAAACGATAAATGCTAGAAGTAATAAAATTAAACTAAAAGCAATTACTGAAAATAAATCTAGAATTTAAATCAAACAGTAAGTACCTAAACTTGGAGAAAACAGCTTATTCGGAATAATTGCTTGATCCGAAATATCAGGGAAATTTGGCTCATGCGGAATATTTCTTCTCATGCGGAATAAAACTGGAAAACTGCTCCATTCGGAATAATGGCTTGATCCGGAATGTTTGCTTCATGCGGAATAATAGACTATCCGGAATAAATGTCCTTCATGCGGAATATGGCCTTCGTTCGGAATAAATTTTGATCCAGAATAATGTGGTTGATGTGGAATGTTAACTGATCCGGAATAAATTCTATCCAGAATATTTGCTTTACTAGGAATAAATATTTTGATCCGGAATAATGAGCTGATGCGGAATAAATGAGTTGATCAAGAATCTTTGCTTGACACGGAATAAATTTCTATCCGGAATAAAATAGCTGATCCGGAATATTAGCTATTCTGAACCAAATAGCTTGATCCGGAATAAAATCATAAGACCTTGATCCGGAATAATGGATATTCCGAATAAACAATAAAATCACAAGTCCTTGATCCAGAATCTTTGCTTGATTCGGAATCTGGGCAAGAAGCAGAAAATGCGAAGAACAAGGGAAGTTTAAGATCACGGTTTTAACACAAAATCCACCAAGTTTTTAATCAAAACTTAAACCAATTTATCCACTAATCATTTACCAATGATAAACATCAATCCAAAACAACAAAAACATAAAACCCACTTACTTTTTATGATCAAACCAATAAAATGAAACTTAAGAACTTTAAATCACAAAGAGATGAAGAACAAGATGATAGAAAGATTAAATGTAAACTTGTATTAATGATTTAAGATTCAACAAACAAAATGGAAAGATTAAACTTACAAGATTGGAAGAAATCAAAGGAAATGAAAAACCACCAATCTCCTTAATGGAGATGGTGCCTACGAAATAGGAAAAATGTAACAGAATAAAAAGCTAGTCCAAAATTGTGAATGGGAGGAGTATTTATAGGCTTCCTCCTTGGTTGGTGAGTGGGCTTACTCCCTTTCTTTTTGTCTTCTCGTCTTTTCAGAAAAGTTGACGTTTTCGATTTCGATTCGGGATTTGTCGACGAATAAATTTAACTCGTCTTTTAATTTCTTCATTTAATAGACTTGAGTTTCTTCGACATATGTAAATCTTCCATCTTTGGTCCTTTTCTTCGATAAATCTTCAAATAGGCCCATTGACTTCAAATCTTTTGCATCTCTTAGATTATAGACTTCGTCTTTTCATCTTTTTCTTCGATAAAACCCGTGCAATTCCATGTTTTCTTCAATATTTATCCGGTTGGCTCTGAAAACACAATAAACACACAAACCACGTATAATTCCAAACAAATGACATTAAATACGCGTTTTGGTCTTGTTTTAGCAAGAAATAAGTGGTAAAAGGATGGGTGTTTTCACACCTATCAACCCCCTAGCCAATGTTAAAGAAAAGGATGCGATCAAGTTTGTGTGGGAAAATCTTATTTATAAATTTTCCCCAACACATGTGATAGTGACACATAACGGAACTAACTTTGTGAATGACCCGTTTAAAACATAGTGAAAAAAGCTCAATATAAAACAAATGAACACAATAGTGGCATATCTACACGCTAATGGCCTTGTGAAACGGGCAAACAATTCACCAATGAAAGGCTGAAAACAAGGTTAGGTTGAGACAGGACCGGATGGGCGGATGAGCTTCCGAACGTACTCTGGGCACACCAAACTTCGCTGAAGACTAGCAATGGGGAAATTCTATTCAGCCTCACATATGGCAGTGAATTGGTGATACCCACAGAGATCAGCATGCCAACCCATCGAACCTTGATGATTAAAGATGTAGAGGCCAATGATGAAGAACTAAGACTTAACTTAGACTTGTTACAGGAAAGAAGGGAGGTCGTGGCTATCCGCAAAGCCAAATACAAGAAAAAGATGGAGTAGTACCACAACAAGTGAGTCAAGGCCAACTCGTTTAATGTGAGAAGCTTTGTCTATAGGATAAATGAGGCCAGTCGTGTAGAAAGGCCAGAGAAGTTAAGCCCAACTTGGGATGGTCCCTAAAAGGTGATAGACACACACATGAATGGCTCTTACAAACTAGAAACAGTTAGCGGCAAAGCGATACCACAAACTTGGCATGCAATTGACTTAAGGGAATGCCATATGTAGGGCTATTGTTTAAATTTATCATTGCCTTGTTATAATATCTGAACTTTGAAATTAATTAAAGCTACATCTTGGATATGGAGTAGCACTTTTCCCATATGACAATAATGAAAGGAGTACTAAACATAAGTATAATATGGCCCCGGTTGAGCGGCCAATCACCGTCGCCGGCACACGTGGTCAATGTTGACCATTATCCTTGAGGTGAACAAACACTCAAATAGCGTCGCGTAGCCAATGTTCACAAATAGATAAACTAATAGTGATTATGTGTAATCAATATATAAGATAAAATAGGCAAAGCATACGCGATCTCGACGGAAGGCTCGCTACCTCTGAATTGAAAAATATGATCGATGTCTATGAAAGGTGAATAAAGGATTAGGAGGATCCGGGTGAAAAATAGATCCCTTCATCTGATATACTTAGTCAATATCCCCAACCAAAATTAGGAGTTGGATAATAATTTAAGTGGCTTCGACGGGCAGATGATTCCTCTTAGCCGATATATGTAGCCAAGGTGTATTACCTGGAAATAGGGGCATAAGTAAGACCATTCCAATAACATATTACACTGTAAAAGTAAGCTAAGTAATGTATGAGGATGAAAGGCCCAAATCACAGGATAGTTAGAGCATATGACATAAATCATGGCATAACCTGGCACAATGGCTAAAGTGTACATAATTAACAAGCATTCAAGTGTTTACAAAAGGGCTGCAAGGCCATTAAAATGTCACTACAACCACTAGGGCATGGTCCAATTACAAAGAGAAAAGCTAAGACATAATGCTAAATGGATACATGTTCCTCATCAAGCGGTCCATGGCCAGAAGTAACCTCACCATCAGGCATGACATTGTGAAGCTCCATTGGGTTCTTGAAGCATGCATGTGAAGTCTTGTCAATGTAGGGATACTTCTTCTTAAACAAAGTGTTGTAATTTTTTGTGAGCTTATCATCTGTGATCGAAGTATCCACATGATTAGCCTCAACCATGATCTGGGAAACCCGTTACTCCGTTCGACCATACCTAACGGCCTGCATGAAGACCAATGAGAGGCAAGGTTAAACACCTCCCCATGACCATCCTTGTATTCCTTGCTGGCCAGAAGCCGACAAAAAAAACACAGGAAAAAGATCCCTAACAAGTTTGTGTCTCAACATAGCCTCATGGCCAAGATCGATGGCTAACATCGTTTTTCCCGTACGAAATTTTTGGGCATCCCCCTCAAAAACTTTTAAGGATTTCTCCAATCAGCAATCCGTGCATCCTTAGCCACCAAGGCCTCAACTTTAATATTCTTCTCTTTCTCCAACTCGGCCACCCGACCAACAAGGTTCACCTCAGACGAAGATAAAGCATTTTCTTCGCCAAGAAGCTGGTCAAAATCCCTTTGGTTCTTAACTAAATAGTCCCTCAGATTGGCCATGGGTTTCTTACAATTGCTTAACTTAGCTTTGGCGGAGGCACAATCAACATGATTTTCTTGCACCAAAGCATGATCTTTCATTAAGGCCTCAAAACGAAGCAAGACATTCGATTACATTTGTGTGATTTGAGCAAGGCGACGCCAACTGAAATTCGGATTATTTTATGGGTTCAATTTATTGCCTCTTTATCCTCTCGAATTGATCTCGGTTCTAAGTAGAATGATTTGTTCTTGGTTGATAAAAAGGAGTTGGTTTGTTTGTCTATTATTATTTTTATTTTTTTTAAACTAAAAACAATTAAATGTAAATGACGTTGAGTAAATTAAAGCTTTGGAAGATTAAACTAAATTGACAAGTTAACAATGAATGCTTGAAAATGTGAAGGAAAGATTAGAAAATAACTCGAAAACTTAATTAAACAAACACTTTAAATTTTGTAAAACTTCAAAACTTAGTCTATCGGAATATAGAATTGCAAAGCTGTCGAAATATCAAAATCATGCCCATCGGAATGTCCATGTTTGGTACCATCGGAATACTCAAAATCAAAACTGTCGGAATGATGTCTTATCGGAATGAAGTTGGTCGGAATGTAGCTATCGGATAGTTCCCGATCGGAATGTTGTAAATAAAAATTGGCCAGAGTTTCGACTTAAAAAAGGACCTAAATCCCGTCGGAATGTGCGATCTCAATATGCGATCGCAATCCCAGATCGGAATAGGGGGAATTACACCCTATCGCAAAGTAAAACCCTTAAGGGTTATTGCGATACCAAGCAAGAGATCCGTCGGAATGTGTTAAAAACCCTCTTGTTGCGATGGAAGCAGATATGTTCCGAAATTGGTGGGAAGCAAAAATTTCAATAAGCAAAGGGAATAAGCTAACCAAACCGAAACTTTTAATAACTCAAAACACTTAAATTTGACAACTTTTGAAAACAAGAAACCTTAAACTTAATAAACAAAACTTTTCAATGACTAAAACTTATATGGAACCCGATAATAATAAGCTTAAACAATGAATAGGCTAATAAGCATGGAGAGCTTATAACGTATTCGTGTGAGAGCTTAAAGAGAAACAAGAAAGATCAAACTTTTAACACGAGCTCATTCGCCAAATACAAACCGTATGAAATGATAATCGGATTAAAGATTTTGGATAAACTAAGAAAAGTAGAAGAAAATTAAAGAGATTAAGAGCTTAACTTGATTGAGATTAATGAAATTCAAGGTACAAAGATTAAGGAAAGCTTAAATTAAAAGATGAAAAACAAAGAAAAATTTTAGTAAGAGAAAGTTTGGAACTTTCTCTCTCTAAAACTAGAGAAATGAAAAACTAAAGACTAGCTAAACTAAGTGTGTGAAAATTTGTGAGGTAAGGCCTTTATATAGGCGTGTGTGTATGGGCTTGTGTATGGGCTTTGGTATCGGGCTTCTTTTCTTCTTTCTTCCTTGGTCTTCACGCTTCTTTAAAATAACCGTTTTCGACTTTGGATTTTTAGAAGTGTCGGTGAATAATTCCAACTCGTCTTATAATCTTTTGTTTAATAGACTCGAGTTCTTCGACATTTATGAATTTTCCATCTTTGGCTCTATTCTTCGATAAATCTTCAAATAGGCACAATGACTTCAAATCTTTTGCATCTCTTGGACAATAGACTTCGTCTTGAGTCTTTTTCTTCGATAAAACCCGTGCAATCCCATGTTTTCTTCAATATTCTCCCGGTTGACTCTGAAAACACAATAAACACAAAAACCACGCATAATTCCAAACAAATGATATTAAATACGTGTTTCGGTCTTGTTTTAGCCAGAATTAAGTGGTAAAAGGATGGGTGTTTTCACACCTATCAAATCCCCTACACTTAACCATTGCCATGCCCTCATGCAATGCTTAGCGATAAAGCCATTTTACACCCTTCTCATAATCAATCAACCTTGGCCTTATTAAAATACTACTAAACAAAAAT
Organism: Glebionis coronaria; assembly: GCA_025667525.1. NCBI lineage: Eukaryota > Viridiplantae > Streptophyta > Magnoliopsida > Asterales > Asteraceae > Glebionis > Glebionis coronaria. The sequence continues at coordinate 144,778 of JANFOE010000115.1, read as the reverse complement.
TAAAGTACTAAGAGAAATTAAAACTTTAAAATAAGCAAAAGGATAGAAAATAGCTATGTGGAAATAACTTGTAAAGAGATCGAGGACTTACATTAGGGCTTCGGTGCTGCGAAGATTTATCACCCTCAAGTTTCACGTTCCCCAAACTAAGCTTAAAAACGAGATCATTGTTATTATAAGTTAGCAATTCAAACACTTACACACATGGTCTAATTAAGTGCTTAGACTCCCTTATTCCTAGATGTATCTCTTATATTTTATTTTTGTCTTAGAATGATCATGAAGATGAATTTTTGGACTTATTTCGATAGTTATTTAGGCTGAAAGCAAAGTAGGACGATTTGATCAATAGTTAGCTAAAGGACAAAATCTCTTAAAACTGCTTCTCAGGATATCAAAAAGTTCATATCTTGGCATAACTTGGTTCGCGATTTGAGACCTTTCTCGGGCCGATATTTGGCATGTACTTCATACTTCATATCTTGAGAGACGTGCTTGAGATAATGGTCTTCTCATCGTTAATAGAGTTTCTTCACTTGGAGACTTTTGAGGGATACTCCAACTTTGTTGACCACGACTTCATGATTATTTCTTCAATCTCTAATTGGGATTTTGAGATACAACGATCCGCCTCCTTTTCGGACTTGGATCTCTTTATCCTCATACCTTGTTAGGGTCTTTTTGGATAGACTTCTCCATCATCTTTATGGGAGTTGATTGCTTTTCGTCGTGAGTCTTGATCCTTCATATGCATTTTGGGAATAATGCTTTTCACATCACTTTAGATCTTCAGCAATAAAATGGAATCCTCATGCCTTGTTAGGGCCTTTTCGGACTCGCCAATCTTCGCGCCCCGCTTCATAAGTTATGCCTTGGCTATGAACTCTTATCATTACCGAGCAAATTTTAAACGATCTTGGGCTAGAAGCTAAGTAACTTTTCAAATCGTACGACCTTACTTATTGCAGATAATTTATTTAGCAAGTGGTGGGAGGATAGGCGAATAATTACACCAAGTGAGCTTGCGTAAGAACACCGACTTATAATTGACTCTATCATTTCTCGTCCTCCACAATTTAAAATCTCAAGTAATGAGACTCGTGGATACTTAGACTAATAAACCAATTAAGGTCTACATGGTTAAGGATACTAGCTAGAATAAACTTGACTAAGTCTATTCGGGTTGAGTCAAAATAATCGCAACGGGCCTAATATGTCAAAGACTTCTAAACTAGCTACACCACTTTATTAATATTTGACTTTATTGCGGGATATATACATATGAAAGCAACGATAAAAATTTAAAAACTACGACGAAATGGCCAAAGTTAATAAAAAATTTGAAAAATGTTGAAAAAGATGATTTTCCGGTTAAATGAAGGCATTTTCATGGAAAAGTCCACTTAAAACTTCGATAGAAGTCCCCCCTACACTTAAGATAAACATTGTCCTCAATGTTTAAGAATGTGGGAAAAGTTTCCCCTACACTTATGACATTGTGCACGTTGGTTAACTCGAGTTAAGGAAGAGACGACTAAAGTGATCAATTTCAAATGTGAGTATGAAGAAAATTGAATCACGATAGTTGAGAGATAGAACCGGATTTCGGATAACACGGGAGCACAGTTCTTCGTAGGTTCCAAGAGTGCATTCATCCCTGTAATCACATCACCACACAAATACAAACGCCTATACAGTCCCCCTACACTTAGGAGGTTAAAACATAAAAGGATAGATACTCGGGCTGCCTCCCGAGGAGCGCTTGTTTTTTATAAACGAGTCACGAGCCTGACTCGTCCCAAAATTAGTTCATGGGGAACGTGGTGAGGGATGGAATCATCTCCTGAAAGATGTCTTCACCAAAGTACAGCTTCAGACGCTGGCCATTCACTTTGAAATTGGGCCCATTTGGCTGAGAAAGCTCAATGGTCCCATATGGAAAAACTTTGGTGACGGTGAATGGACCAGACCAGCGGCTCTTCAACTTGCCAGAGAAGATCTTCAACCGAGAGTTAAAAAGTAAGACTTGATCACCAACGTGGAACTCTCGGTTCTTGATTTTTGCGTCATGAAGGATCTTCGTCTTCTCTTTGTAGATCAGCGAGTTCTCATAAGCTTCATTCCTCAGTTCGTTGAGCTCGTTGAGTTGAATCTTGCGATGATCATCGGCTTTGTTGATGTCGAAGTTAGCCCACTTCAAGGCCCAGTGCGCCTTATGTTCCAGCTCGATGGGAAGGTGGCATGCTTTCCCGTACACAAGACGATAAGGTGTACAACCGATCGGGGTCTTGTAAGCAGTACGGAAAGCCCACAGAGCATCATCTAACTTATCGGCCCACGCGGCACGATGCTCTCCCACAGTACGCTCCAAAATTCTCTTCAATCCACGGTTGGATATCTAGTCTTGCCCATTGGTTTGGGGATGATAGGCGGTGGAAAGACGGTGATTGACACCATACTTAGCCATGACTCTTGCAAATTGATCGTTGCAAAAATGAGTCCCGCGGTCACTGATAATAGCACGAGGAACGCTGAATCGAGCGAACAGCGATTTCAAAAAGTTACAAACCACCCTTGCATCATTAGTAGGTAAAGCTTTGGCTTTAACCCACTTTGAAACGTAGTCAACGGCTACAAGGATGTATTTGTTTCCTTTAGATGAAAGGAATGGCCCCATAAAGTCGATACCCCAAACATCAAAGATTTCACACTCTTGAATGAAATTCTGAGGCATCTCGTCTTTATGTGTGATCGTGCCTTGTTTTTGGCAAGCATCACATCGTTTAACCATCTCGTGAGCATCACGATAGATGGTGGGCCAATAAAATCCCGAATCAAACACTTTTTTGGCGGTGTAGTTGGGACCAAAGTGACCACCAGTGGGTCCTTTGTGGCAAGCATCAAGGATTTCCAAAGCTGCCGGTCCATCAACACATCAGCGAATAATCAAGTCGGCACATTGTTTGAAAAGATACGGGTCATCCCAAAAGTAAGTCTTGATATCTTTGAAGAACTTTTTCTTTTGCTGGGATGTTAACCCGTCAACGAGAATTCCACCCGCCAAGTTGTTTGCAATGTCCGCAAACCACGGGGTTTCATCAGCAGTCGAGTTGATAGACATTAAGGTCTCGAGGGGAAAAGAATCATTGATTTCTTTGTTCGGATGATCCCCCTGGTAAGGATCCTCAAGTCTACTGAGATGATCCGCGGCTAGGTTTTCAGCTCCTTTTTTATCGCGAATTTCGATTTTAAATTCTTGGAGTAGCAAAACCCAGCGAAGAAGTCTTGGTTTGGAATCTTGCTTTGTCAACAAGTACTTCAACGCGGAATGATCGGTGTAAACGATTGTTGTGGAAAGGACAAGATAGGGGCGAAATTTTTCAAAGGCATAGACAACAGCTAAAAGCTCTTTTTCGGTTGTCGTATAATGCAATTGCGCCCCAGTCATTGTCTTGCTAGCGTACTGGATCGGTTGGAAGTGTTTGTTCACTCTTTGTCCCAGAACCGCTCCAATAGCAAAATCACTAGCATCACACATCAACTCAAGGGGAAGCTCCCAATTAGGGGTAACCAAGACGGGTGCCTTAGTTAGCTTATCCTTAAGCGAGTTGAAGGCTTCAAGACACTCTTTGGAAAAGATAAAAGGAGTATCTTTTTCCAAGAGGTGGGTCATCGGGCGAGCAATTTGAGAAAAATATTTGATGAAACGACGGTAGAAGCCCGCATGACCCAGAAAACTTCTCACACCCTTCACGGTTGAAGGTGGAGGCAACTTGGCGATAACATCAACTTTAGCACGGTCTACTTCCAGACCGGCTTTGGAAATCTTGTGTCCCAGCACGATGCCTTCTTTTACCATAAAATGGCATTTTTCCCAATTCAGAACAAGGCAAGTGTCTTCGCACCGCTTAAGCATACGTTCCAAATTGGCAAGGCAAGAAGAGAAGGAATCCCCGATGACCGAGAAATCATCCATGAAGACTTCCATGGTTTGTTCAACCATTTCATGAAAGATAGCTAACATGCACCTTTGGAAAGTCCCGGGCGCATTACATAAGCCAAAAGGCATTCTTTTGTAAGCAAAAGTGCCATAGGGACAAGTGAATGTTGTCTTCTCTTGATCTTGGGGATCGATGGGTATTTGGAAATAACCCGAGAAACCATCAAGAAAGCAGTAATATTCATTACCCGCTAATCGTTCAAGCATTTGGTCCATAAAAGGTAGAGGGAAATGATCCTTTCTCGTGGCATCATTGAGTTTGCGGTAGTCTATACAAACTCTCCACCCAGTAACGAGACGAGTGGAAATCAACTCGTTGTGTTCATTGGGAACAACGGTTATTCCGCCCTTCTTGGGCACACAATGGATTGGACTAACCCATGGTGAATCCGAAATAGGGTAAATCATACCCGCATCAAGAAGTTTGATAACCTCTGTTTTGATGAATTCATGTATTTTTGGATTCACCCTTCGTTGGCTTTGAATTGTGGGCGTAAAGTCGTCCTCCATGAGAATTTTGTGTGTGCAGAAGTGAGGATCAATTCCGCGAATATCAGAAATTTTCCAAGCAATAGCCTTCTTATGAGCTTTCAACACGGTGATAAGTCGGACTTTTTCTTCTTCCTTTAGGTCCTTAGCAATGATGACTGGCGACTTCTTCTCTTCTTCAAGGAATACATACTCGAGATGGGGCGGCAACTCCTTAAGTTCTAAATCCAGAGGATTTTCGACGGGAGGCGTATTTAAAGTCGGAGTATCGATAGCAATGACCGTGGGAGATGGAGGAGAAGGATTGTCTTCGTTGAGAAGATTGTCGAAGAAATTCATGTCTTCATCCCCCTCGGTGGGAGAATCATCATTAGCTAAATTCACATCTCCCATGGTGTCTTCAAGATTGTTCCAAAACAAATCACTTTCTCCAAATAGAGACAGTGATGAATTAATAGAGGCAATGGTTTCAACATTGGGAAGAGAGGTAGGAATACTTTTGCAAGCATTTTGGAAGTGTTCTTCACAAGCCTCATCAAGAACGTCAATACAATTAACACTCTCGTATGAATAAGGTTGTTTAGACAACTTTCCCATGTTGAAGACGATTTTATCGTCACCCAATCTCATGATAAGCTCACCGGCTTCAACATCGATGAGAGTGCGACCGGTCCTCAGGAATGGACGACCCACGATCAAGGGAACACGAGGGTCCATCTCGTAGTCGACGACGACGAAATCGGCAGGAAAAGTGAATTTGTCGACTCCTACAAAGACGTCTTCGGCTATCCCCACTGGATAAGCAACCGTACGGTTAGCTAATTCCAAAGTCATTTTGGTGGGGACTAGCTCAGGGAGAGATAATTGCTTCCAAACGCTTAGAGGCATGAGATTAATAATGGCACCTAGATCGGCTAGGGCCATGCAATTCTCTACTCCCGGGAAATTGCAAGGGATTAAGAAACAACCCGGATCACCAAGCTTGGTTGGCAATTTCCTTAAGAGCACTATAGAGCAATTCTCATTAAGTTGGGTGTTGGCAATATCGAGGAGCTTTTCCTTGTCGCTCAGAAGATCTTTAAACATTTTCGCATATTTAGGCATGTGAGCGAGAGCCTCAGCGAAGGAGATATTGAAATTCAGTTGTTTAAACATTTTAAGAAAGTTTGAAACCTGAATATCGTCCTTGCTTTTGAGCTTCTCTTTCCTCAACCTAGATGTATAAGGTATATTGGAAGAGGAGGAAGGCTTTGGGAGAATAGGATCACTCACATCCTTGGGTGGAGGAGGGCTAGAAGGAAGAGGTGGATAAATTGGGGAAGGAGAAGGATGAGGAATAGGAGCAGGTGACTCGTTCTCCTTAGTCACAACCACCGGTGGAGGTATAGGAAGCTCGGGTTCCTTGGTACCTTTACCACTGCGAGTGGTGATTGCTTTCATCTCCCCTATTGGATTTGCAACGGTGTTACTCGGAAGAGTACCCGAAGAAGAGGGTTGATTACCTTGGAAGAAACTAGCCATCATGTTCTTCAAATCATTAGTTTGGCTATCCAACGTGTTTCTCATGTCCGCTCTCAGATCGTTTCCTTGTTTGACCAAGTCTGCTTTCAAGTTGCGCACTTCCTGTTGGAGATTTTCCACGATCACATCATTGATCCTCATGTAGGTTGCAACCTCTTGGTGTAATGCAGTGGCTTGGTTTGGAGGAGCATTGTATGCGGGTGGTTGATAAGCAGGTTGTTGGTAAACTTGGTTGTTACGTTGAGGTGGTTGTTGCTGCTTGAGAGGAGGGATGTATGGTGTACGAGGTTGTTGTTGTTGAGGAGGGCGGTTGAGGTTTTGTTGTTGGTTTTGGTTGTTAGGAGTAAAACTAGGTGGTGAGAGATAGTTGTTGGAGCGGTAGCTAAGCAAATTACGGTCACCTTGAGGTCTAGCTTGATAAGCAGGTTGAGGATAGGTGCCATATGCTGCATTCACATTCTCTGAAGGGTAGTCTTGGGTGGCAGCACAAGTGGTGTAAGAGTGAGGACCACCGCATATCTCACAAGGTTGGCTGACAGCGTTAACTTGAGCGTTTTTAGCGTTGTTGCTGTTGTTGTTGCTGACGGTGTGGGTGACAAGCGATTCAAGAAGCGTAGTGATTTTGTCCAGTCGCTTGTCGCTGTCATTAGTGCTAGCACTAGCGACATTGGTCCGAACACTCTTGGTTTGCACACGAGACTTATTCTCAATGATATCCCAAGCAGCATTGGAAGTCTTAGCCAAAAGATTACCCCCGAGGCACTGTTTAGTGAATCTTGGTCACTCATGCTTAAACCATTGTTAAAAGTATTAATTTGATGTACTTTGGTAAAACCATGTTGTGGGCATTTTCTTAAAAGATCTTTAAAACGATCCCAAGATTCACTGAACGACTCATCGTACTTTTGTTCAAAGTTTATGATTTCATTCCGCAAAGCGGTAGTACGAGAGGGTGGGAAAAAGTAATTGATAAACTTAGTCTCCAAATCCGTCCACGAGAGAATACTCTGTGGCGGTTCTTTAGCAAGCCAATGCCGGGCTTGTCACTCTAAAGAAAAGGGAAAAAGTTGTAACCTGATAACCTCTTGTGGAACACCATTGAATTTGACCGTATTAGTGAGTTGTAAGAATCTCTTGATGTGGTCATGTGGATCATCAATGGTACGTCCCAAGAATGGTTGAGCGGAGACCATCTGGATAAAGCCTGATTTTAGCTCAAAGTTGTTGGCGGCAATTGGAGGTATGACAATTGGATCAGTGTTGCCATCTACGTGAGCTTGCAGTTCAATCATCGGGCGATTATCCGGAAGGGGCTCATTGTTGTTGTTATTATTCATGTTGTGGAAAGGTGGGTTGTTGTTGTTGTTATTATTATTGTTTGGAGGTGGTATGTTGTTGTTGTTGTGTACACCGGCCATGTCTAAGTTATCGAGAGGCTCGGGCTCTTGATAAGACGTGGATCGAGTGCGCATACACCTGCAAAAGAACGAACAAAGAAAAACAAAGCAAAAATATTTTTGGTTTTATTGTTTTCTAATTTTTTTGTATTTTTGAAAATCTTATAATTTTTAGGATTTTTTTTTTTTGAAAATTTTTATGAAAAAGTAACGTTCACGGGGAACGGATCCCAAAATCCAAGTTCTCACAAAAAACTTTTGATCTTAACGAGAAGAGCCGGCAGCGGCGCCATTTGAAATTCGGATTATTTTATGGGTTCAATTTATTGCCTCTTTATCCTCTCGAATTGATCTCGGTTCTAAGTAGAATGATTTGTTCTTGGTTGATAAAAAGGAGTTGGTTTGTTTGACTATTATTTTTTTTAAACTAAAAACAATTAAATGTAAATGACGTTGAGTAAATTAAAGCTTTGGAAGATTAAACTAAATTGACAAGTTAAAAATGAATGCTTGAAAATGTGAAGGAAAGATTAGAAAATTACTCGAAAACTTAATTAAACAAACACTTTAAATTTTGTAAAACTTCAAAACTTAGTCTATCGGAATATAGAATTGCAAAGCTGTCGAAATATCAAAATCATGCCCATCGGAATGTCCATGTTTGGTACCATCGGAATACTCAAAATCAAAACTGTCGGAATGATGTCTTATCGGAATGAAGTTGGTCGGAATGTAGCTATCGGAAAGTTCCCGATCGGAATGTTGTAAATAAAAATTGGCCAGAGTTTCGACTTAAAAAAGGACCTAAATCCCGTCGGAATGTGCGATCGCAATATGCGATCGCAATCCCAGATCGGAATAGGGGGAATTACACCCTATCGTAAAGTAAAACCCATAAGGGTTATTGCGATACCAAGCAAGAGATCCGTCGGAATGTGTTAAAAACCCTCTTGTTGCGATGGAAGCAGATATGTTCCGAAATTGGTGGGAAGCAAAAATTTCAATAAGCAAAGGGAATAAGCTAACCAAACCGAAACTTTTAATAACTCAAAACACTTAAATTTGACAACTTTTGAAAACAAGAAACCTTAAACTTAATAAACAAAACTTTTCAATGACTAAAACTTATATGGAACCCGAAAATAATAAGCTTAAACAATGAATAGGCTAATAAGCATGGAGAGCTTATAACCTATTCGTGTGAGAGCTTAAAGAGAAACAAGAAAGATCAAACTTTTAACACGAGCTCATTCGCCAAATACAAACCGTATGAAATGATAATCGAATTAAAGATTTTGGATAAACTAAGAAAAGTAGAAGAAAATTAAAGAGATTAGGAGCTTAACTTGATTGAGATTAATGAAATTCAAGGTACAAAGATTAAGGAAAGCTTAAATTAAAAGATGAAAAACAAAGAAAAAGTTTAGTGAGAGAAAGTTTGGAACTTTCTCTCTCTAAAACTAGAGAAATGAAAAACTAAAGACTAGCTAAACTAAGTGTGTGAAAATTTGTGAGGCAAGGCCTTTATATAGGCGTGTGTGTATGGGCTTGTGTATGGGCTTTGGTATCGGACTTCTTTTCTTCTTTCTTCCTTGGTCTTCACGCTTCTTTTAAATAACCGTTTTCGACTTTGGATTTTCAGAAGTGTCGGTGAATAATTCCAACTCGTCTTATAATCTTTTGTTTAATAGACTCGAGTTCTTCGACATTTATAAATTTTCCATCTTTGGCTCTATTCTTCAATAAATCTTCAAATAGGCACAATGACTTCAAATCTTTTGCATCTCTTGGACAATAGACTTCGTCTTGAGTCTTTTTCTTCGATAAAACCCGTGCAATCCCATGTTTTCTTCAATATTCTCCCGGTTGACTCTGAAAACACAATAAACACAAAAACCACGCATAATTCCAAACAAATGATATTAAATACGTGTTTCGGTCTTGTTTTAGCCAGAATTAAGTGGTAAAAGGATGGGTGTTTTCACACCTATCACCAACCAACTTTGATGCTCATCCGGTTACTAACTTCTTAAGAGAAATAGGCTTGATCCGTCGACGTAAACAGATTGGATAGCATGTCTTGACAATCATGAGAGTTGTCCACATGATAGGAATCAATGAGTCCTCATTGGGGGGTAAAAGGAAGATTGCCAAATATCTCATTAGGGTTACCTACAGAAAGAGGAAGCAAGATGAAACATATATACATAAAAGGAAGGAACTAAATAAAAAAAACAATCATACGATATTAGCCCTCAATCTCATTGCGAGTGATATCCACAACAGCATCAACAGGCCGAGAGGCACGATCTGAAAAGAAAAGGAAAATATAGTTAACAAAATTAAAAGCATAGCTTTCTTAGCCAATAGGCCTAAGAAGGAGTGAACTTACCACTGATGAGATGGCATTTATACATGATCTCATCGTTCTTTTCAGGCTTTAAATACATAAAATGTCATAAAATTACCATATATATGCTTGTGTTTATTTACTTGTGTATTTTAGGTATGAATATCATGAAAAAGACAAAAGATCACAAGAAACAAGGAAAAACGAACATGAGAAATGAAGCAGCACAATGAACCGGGCCCTAGTTTATGATTTCTCAAAGAAAAGACCTTGAAGATTTGAAGATATACAAGAATGATCCCTCATCAATGAAGAAATGACACTTAATACCCTTGTATATTGATAATTAAAATTTTGGTCCCTTAAGTTTATCAAAATTACAAAAATGTCCCTCAACTTTGAAGATTTGGTAAGTTTAGTCCCTTAAGATTAAAGAAATGTCAACAATGGTCCTCCATAATGTCAAACATACAATGAAGACCTTCAAAGTTCAAGAATGTCTAAGATCAGTCCTTGAAATATCCAAAAATGGCAAAACAAGTCCTTGTTATCCTTATTACAATGTTTTGGGGCAAAACTGTGAAAAGGAAAAGTTTATTAACAAAGGAAGTCGTTTAAATGGGCTGAAATAATTGTTATACAATCTTTTCCAAAGACCAAGGACCAAACTTGTGCACCCAAACATTCAAACTTCATAACACGCGCCAAACAATTAATCCCCAAGTTTTTCGTATCAAACACCAACACTATTCACCACTTGAACCCATAATTTACATTCACTAAACAAAGGGTAAATCTCAATTACCTCACCCCACGTGTGATTCACCCTTACACGATCACATGCCACACCTCACATCATTCACCACTTCACCAAGGACCCCACCCCATTCAGCCTTCAACCAATGAGAGGACGACTTAGTCTCCAAGTTATGCCATGGTTGTAGTAAAATACGACCCTTTTAGGAAAAAGACGTAAAAGTGGTAAGTATTAAGTGATGATTTAGGAAAATCAAGCACTAATGACCCAATGAAGTTCGTTTCCCAAGGAGGTATATGTGTGTGACTAAAATGTGGCAAGGTTTGAGATTAATATTGATTAGAAGGGGATGAGAAAGGAGAATGACGAAGACGTGAAATTAATTACTACTACGACTAAACGTAAAACCGTAAAAAGTACAAAAATAAAAATTAACTCTAAAAATTACCAAAAATTCACCAAAAATCAAAATAAATAAACTAAGAGTTTACCAATGATCAAAACTTTTTCAAACCTTTTAATTAATTAAATATTAATTTTTAAATGCTAATTAAAGCCCTAAAAATCAAATTAATTATCAAAAAGCCCAAATAAAGATTTTTCAATTGGTAAACCTCTAAAATGACCTAACAAAATTAAAAACTATTTTTATAAATTTTTAAAATAAGAAAAACTATTTAAAATGATTTAAAAACTATCAAAACTTAAAATAATTATAAAAATTAATCTAAAGATGATAAAATTAATCTAAGAGTTGCAAAAATCCTATTTTAATGTATTTAAGCTAAGAAAAATATAAAAAGTGCCAAAACGTGAAATTTGAAAAATAATAATAAAATAATATTAAAATAATATTAAAAATCCAAAAATTAAAAAAATTTCTAAAAACTTGCAAAATAGTTTGTTTTAACCTAAATAATTAAAAAATGAAAGTGAAAAGACCAGAATACCCCTATTGGGCCCTTAAATGGGCCAAAAGGAAAATCAGTCAAGCTTAATGGGCTTTTTAGCCCAAAAAGTCAAAATAACCCCAATTGACTTGAAAAAGCCCTATCTAACTCAAAATTCAATTCTAAACACAAAACTCTGAAGGCCCAAAAGCTGAAAGTGAGCTTATCACAGCTTAATGAACAAACAGCTTATTCTTATTGGGCCAATAAGCCCATTAAGCAATAAGCCAATGCCATAAGCTCTAATTTGACACACAACCTTCTTTTGGGATACTAAAGAGATCTGTAAAAAGAAATTTTGAAAAAGCACACTCAATAAGACAGAAATAAGCAAAATAGAAATCCACTAAACGACAAAATAGTCGGGTTAGAGTTCTAGGCTGTTTCAGAAGATCTGGTTTGTTGCAAAAGCTCACAATTAGCTTAACTAAGAATAATCAATCAAGAAAATCACAAAAAGCCAAGTAGAATAAGCTGTAAGAACCAATAAGCTGGCTGAAAAAGCCAAATAAGCTAGTTTTCTAGCAAAAGCTTAACCAAAAGACTTGTAACCTTCCAGACTTGTTATTAAGCTGAGAAAAATGAGTTCTATTACAAAAACCAAGTTGTTGCATGTACCAATAAGCAAAACAGATTCAATAAGCTAAATGACCAAGTTTGACCAAAAGTCAAACGCTGAAAAGTGTAAATCAAGCGCTGAAAAGCATAAATTGGACGTTGACAGACTTAATGAAGTGTTTAGACTTTGTTTTCACCCTGCTGGTCAAGGCTTGAGTGCAAGCCTTGTGAATCAAGGCCTACCAGTTGAGTACATTTGATGAGTTTTGGCACAAATAAGCCAATAAGCCAGTAAGCTTATAAGCTATCAACAAAGCAATCCAAGTAGCAAAATAACCTCACAAGCAGCACACAAATAGGATCCAAGCAACAAAACAACAAGCCTCAAACTAGAAATACAATGGCAAGCACCAAATGAGGTGGTCACTTTGTTGATGCAAATGACCACTTCAGCCAACTTTGATAAGTTATAGCACAATCAATAAGCTACCAAATTCAACAACCAGATAACCAATAGATATCTTATCACCCAAACTATTCCCAAACCTGATTTCAGACCTTAGATCCAACTAACAAAGAAGTTATTGGATCTGATGTGTTTGACCAATCTCAAAAACACTTTTATCAGATTTTTCCAAAACTTGAAATCCTTTTTCCAAACTTTCAGAAACTTAACAAATGAGTAAAACTTGTATATTATGACTTGTTTAGATTTCCCAAACCCTAAGAACCAAGGGCACAAGGCTACAAGGCCTTATGAACCAGTAATCCCAAACAGTCCTTAATCCACAACTTTTCAAAGCAACTTGTGATTTCTGTAGGATATGTAAATCTATGCTTATGTTTTGTAGAGAGAAAGAGATAGAAAGATGGTGGATTTCACACTTCTAGAGAGAGAAAGTTTAAGAGAACTATGTGTTATTCAAATGAAATCACCACCCTCTCCATCAATGGAGAGGGTTTATATACCAAGCCCATAAGATGGGCTTGGGCTTACATTTGGGCCGGCCATACAAGCATGGATCGGGCTTTTCCTTGTTTAGTTAATTAAAAGATATCTAGACTACGAGCTACAACTTAATATATTGTCGGAGTGACCGAATCTTCCTAAATACGTAAAAACGTATTTCCAACAATCTCCCCCTAAGGGAGGTCACTCCAAACAAGGGTGTTACCCAAGTTACAATAATAAAATAAACCTAGCATACTATACTTGTCTTGAGCTCGTAGTCTTCGTCTTTCTTTTCTTTTTCTTTTCTGCTGAACATGCTGATGTGATCTTTGATATCAATCTTTAGCATTAATCTCTTGCCTTGATCTTGTGCATCCATCACTTGTGATCTTCGCCTCTTCGTGACACCATATCCCACATACTTATACCTTTTGTAATTCTTGAAAGCTTCAGAGTTCAATATAGCGGAAGACTTAACTTTTAGGCTTTCTTGAATTAGATGAGGTATTAAGTGCATAAAATATAAGCATGCGGGGACGACTTCTTCTTGGATTCTGCAACGCCACCGTCTTCAAATGCCGCAACATAAGTAGACACGAACGAAATGGCTTTGAACATTTCATTCTAATTTGGTAGCATTTTACCTCCGGTCGGTGAAGCCCGTTGGACGATATAAAATATCGTACTTGTGGCAGGTAGATTTAATTAAAAATCTCATTGACAAGATTTCGCGGGTAAACCTGTTCTCTTTACTCGACCGTCCAAAGCTGACTGCGAACGTAAAGAGTGAATCATTTGGATAAAATTATCCGCATGATTGAAGCCGTCAATTCTGATTCCTGGAACAAGTGAAATTCAATTAAGAACCGCACCATCGTTGCTTTCCAGTTGTCACGAGCTTGATTCATATTGAATCTTGCAAGTTACCTACCAAGTGTTGTTTGATGTTAACACTAGAAGGATTTCCACTCATCACTGTGAACACTAAGGTATCACTCTGTGTTCTGGCAAGATCACTGAGATTTTGCGTAGAGGCCTGGAACGTGTTTAAGTTCAGCTAAGAATTAAACCACTGTTGCTTTCCAGTTATCACAAGCTTGATTCATAAAGAATTGCACAAGTCACCTACCATGAGCTTTTTGATATTCGCTCAAGAAGGATTTCCATCTTCATTGTAAATACTTTCGTATTACTCGGATGTTCAGGCAAGATCATGAAGATTTTGCGTAGGACTCTTAAAATCTTTCTTACTTTTCACAGTGTGTGAAGAAGCAAGGAAATATGGAAGTGTGTTCTAATGAGATATTTGATGATCTCAAATGGCTCTAGACTCGATCGTGCATTTTGGATTTTAGTGATCGGAGGCTGGAGAGGAGTGCCACCTTTTCAATACCAATTTATTCGGAGTGAATAAATCAATAGATAATGTGTTGTCTCTGTGTGATTAAAACAAATACCTTTTGAGAGATATCTGAGTTAGCTAGGATGGGTTGTGCATTGCATCATTGGGTCCATGATGTCTGTCTTCAATATCGAGAATCATTAAAATGATCTCAATAGCATATGTGTTGACCCGGTTGCTGCCTAAAGTTGTAAGGAGGGCTTCTTTCTTTACACCCTTTATCTTTACAATTCTTTTTCATTCTTCAACCCCTTCAATGCCTACCAATACGTCATAACTAGCACCTTGTTGTGATTGTTCCAGTGCTAACTTAAGTACTTGGTCGGCATTCAGCTACGTTCACAATCTTTCTCCATCTTTCCTAAGGACTACTATTTCTAGCTATGGAATGTCCTTGGGAAGATTCCTCCGGTTCTGGAAGAATCATAGGACTTAACCTATCCTACCATCCTTATGTCACCACAATCTTCATCGTCGTGAAATAAATGGGTTTTGGGTAAGTATATGTCACCATGAAAATCCATTTTGATATGCAAATCCATTTTGCTCCCCCTTAACATATGCCACGATATTCAAAAACATTTCGCACATGTCAGGATGAGCCAGCACATTAAGTCAAACCATTTGTGATAATATCCCATATTAAATCACATTTTCTCCCCCATATTAAAAATATTAACCCAATCGATGTTTTTAATATCAATTGATTTAATGAAGTTTTAACAAATGTTTTGGGAAGAAAAATGCAAGTCTGTTTTATCTTCATGATACCAAATGTATGAGATATGATATCGATTTGTAGCATGATCACATATTCACCATATTTAAAAAGAATTGACAAGGTTGGACCTGATTGATGTGAACATCATATGATAAGATCAGATGGTTCTTGTCGGTATATGTTGGTCGCCTCGTCACGTCTGAAGTCATCTCTTGACACCACATGTACGATTGGTATTGTATTCTTGACACCAACTTGTGAACTTGGCACTTTCGGCATCGAAGATTCTGAATGCTTGACAATTGCTCCCCCTCAATTGTTGACCCGTGTTCTATTGAAAGAGTTGTAGTCGTCGGTTGAGTAGTCGCATCTCGAGTATGTAGATACCAATTGTAGATTGCTATGGTTGTAGAGATGATAGCTTCATAAAAACAAGACTTCTCTTGTTTTAACAAATAAATGCACTGAAACGTACATAGATTTGTGTTAGACCAAGTTATAAAGTAAACTTGATCCCTTACAAGGTTTTAAAGTAAACCTTGCCCGAGAAAACTAATTCCCGTTGTGAGCCAAAGCTTTCATAAGAAATACTTGACTTTAATGTGAAAACCGGGTTGCAGTCAGAAATAACTACAAGCCATTTTGGCATGTTTTATGAAATATTTACAACTTTTGTACGAACTCTATTTATGGCGCCGTGTCAATATTAATCAACTTTTCTAAGGCGGTAAATATTATCATACCAAAAGACATGCCTTTGAAAAATAAAGTAAAAATATTTTTGTATTTTTATGAAGTTTTCAATTTTTATGGTTTTTATATGGTTTTATATTTCTCTATTTTGCTTTTGTGGATAAAAATATAAACAATATATACAGATGATCACCAAGGATACGGAGAATAGTTTTACCACCACTATTCTTTCGCTTCATCTGCCAGCTCCTTTAGAGTCTCAAGCGAGAAAGTTCTCATTCCTAGCTTATCGGCCAAAAATTCAATACGAGCGCGATCTAAAGCCTTCGTGAAAATATCCGCCAATTGATACTCAGATCGGACAAAGTAAAGCTCTATTACTCCATTTTCCACTTGCTCCGTGATGAAATGGTAGCGAATGTCAATGTGCTTTGACCGGGAGAATTGAACATTGTTGCAGCATAAGGCAATTGCACTCTTGTTGTCACAGTACATCGGAATTTTGTTGAAACCTAGACCATAGTCGGTTAATTGCGATCTCATCCAAAAAATTTGAGCACAGCAACCGGACATAGCTATGTATTCTGCTTCCGTACTTGAAATTGCAGCGCTTTTCTGCCTTTTCGATGCCCAATTGATTAGTCGATCTCCTAGTAGTTGCAAAGTTCCACTCGTGCTACGCCTTGTATCTTGACAACCCGCATGATCCGCATCTGCATATGCCATTAGTGCAATCGAAGAGTCTTTCGAATACCACAGTCCCCGATTAATGGTTCCTTTAAGATATCGAAAGATCCGTTTAACAGTAGCTAAGTGTAACTCAATAGGCCTAGTTTGATATCAAGCACACATACATATAGCAAATTGAAGATCAGGTCGACTAGCTGTGATATACAGAAGAGTACCGATCATTCCACGATAAAGTGTCGGATCAATGGCAACTCCATTTGGATCTTCATCAGGTTTAGTTCGTTCCACCATTGGAGTATCCACGGGGTCGCAAGATTCCATCTTGTACTTCTTTAGCGATTCAAGGACATACTTGGATTGATTGATAAAGATGCCTCTGGGACTCTGAGATATCTGAAGACCTAAGAAGAATGATACCTTGTCCATCATTGACATCTTAAACTTGTAAGACATGAGTGTCCCAAACTCATCCGATAAGGTTTGGTTCGAGGCTGCAAATATAATATCATCAACATATATTTGTACCATAATCATATCTTTACCTCGTTTCTAAATGAACAGCGTGGGATCCACCTTGCCTTTAGCGAAGCCTTGCGTAATGAGGAATTGTGACAATAGATCATACCATGCGCGAGGAGCTTGCTTCAACCCATAGAGAGCCTTCTTAAGCTTGTACACATGATTAGGATAATTAGGATTCACAAAACCATCCGGTTGTTGAACATAGACCTCTTCCTTGATTTCACCATTCAGAAATGCCGTCTTCACATCCATCTGATAGACGATCATATTCATGTGGGCTGCATAAGCGAGGAATAGTCTAATAGCTTCCAAACATGCAACAGGTGCAAAGGATTCCATAAAGTCGATGCCCAATAATTGCTTGTATCCACGAGCTACGAGTATAGCTTTGTTCTTAAATATTCCGCCTAACTCGTCGAGTTTCACCTTGTAAACCTATTTCAAAGTGAGTAACTGCACTTGATCCGGGCATGGGACAAGTTCCCATACTTCAAGACGTATAAATTCATTAAGTTCTTCTTGCATAGCTTCTATCCAACAGGATTGAGTAAAAGCTTGTTGCCATGTCTTAGGTTCAACTTCAGTGAGAAAAGCATCAAAATGACAAAACATTGCATTTTCTTGTAACTGAATTCGTGTGGATACCGGACGATTGGGGTCACCAGTAATAGTATCTATAGGATGATCCGTTGTCCACTTGCTGTCATGTTCACGAATCCGTGGATTGGAGTAGACTGTAGAAGGAGCTTCCTCTGAGGTGGACGACCCGGCTTGATTAGGGTCAGGAATTGGTACACCAAAGAATGGAAGTTCACGCATTTGAGCGAATTCCAAATCGTGATCATCATCGTCCTCTTCATCATCAATAGGCATGACATGGGTAGTTGGTTCGGGTGTTGGTTAAGAATTACTCGTTGATGGTATATCTTGACCAATTGTAGGTGCAGATGTGTCCGATTGTGCTTCGGTTGCTGGAGCGACAACTTCAGTTTCTGGAGCAATGATACTTGGAGGAGTAAAGAATTCATCAAAGAACGGTTGAAACAACGTATCCCATTCAGTCCTAGAAGGTGGTTTAAATGATGATGAAGTAGGGTTATTTGGGACAAGACCAGAACTTATGTTACTGGGTCCCATTTCATGAAGTGCGACTTCAGAGCTGCTTTGCTCAGAAGCCATTGCTGTTAGCTCATCAAAATCAACATTCATAGTTTCGAGGATCTTGCGATAGTTATGATTGTAGATTCGGTATGCCTTCTTTGCAGGTGCGTAACCAATGAAAATACCAATATCATCCTTTGGTTGAAGTTTTCCCAAATTGTCACCATCATTATTTGGATAGCAAAGAGAACCAAATACATGAAGATATGATAAATATGGTACTTTTCCATGGAGAAGCTCATAAGGTGTTTTACCATGGCGTTTACGAATTAGTGACCGGTTTTGGGTGTACACTGCTGTAGATACCGGTTCTGCCCATAAAAACAATGGAGCCGATTGTTTGTTGGTGGAAATCCTCTAGTTGCAACAAGTTTTGACAAGTAGGCGGTGAGATGGTTTAGTACATCAGCTGGCGTATCATTTGGAGTAAAGACCAGTGCTTGGATTGGTGGAAGTTTATTAGAGTAGAAAGCTTGTGCTGGTTGTGCTTCTATTGGAAAATATCCTTGCTGAGGAGTATAGCCCATTGGAGAAGTGTTGACTTGTGATAGTGATGTCTGATATGGTGGTTGCTATGGAAAAGATTATTGATGAACACTTTGTTGATATTCTTGCTGTGGCATCATTGGTGGTTGATAAGATGGTTGCTGATAGGTGTGTGGTGGTGGCTGCTGCAAGTATGATGGTTGTTGATAAGTATAAGCCATGTTTTGTTGAGAAGCATACATTGCAAGTGGATCATGAACTTGAGGTGTAGACAACCGAGCCTCGATCACATGGCATTCGTGTTGTTGAAGAAAAGCTTGAAGTTGATCCACATTGGTGTTATGCAAGTCCTTAGCCAATTTAACATCCGTCACATATTTTTTCCATTCTGGAGGAAGAGTGTTCAAATACTTGGTGTTCAATTGAAAGGTAGGAATTGCCATGCCATAGATATTAAGCTCATTCAACAATAGGGTAAATCTCAGATAGTAATCATTGAGAGTCTCCCCTGGCACATAAGCAAACTTATCAAAAGTGTCATAAAGCTTACACTCTCGTTCTTGTTTAGTTAACGAGGTGCCTTGCATTAGAACCCGAATTCTATCCCATAACTCTTTGGCAACGTTATGTTTGCTGACGAGTTTGTAGACATCTGGAGAAAGGGCTTGGAGAATGATGTTTGCAGCATACTTATCACATTTATCTTGAATCTTCATATCTCCAGTCAACTCACCCGTTGTGCGAGGACGAGTAGTCGTACCTTCCGTCACTGTACCATAATCTAATGGTCCATTGAGCACCGATGCCCAAATTAGATGTCCATTCTCCTTGTTCAACATATAAAGTTCCATTCGGGAAGCCCATTCCTCATACATAGTCTTCACCAACATTGGTGGACGATTATCCGTACCCGAGAGGATGGACTTATCCGTAAGAGATGTGTACTCCATTTCAATAAGTGAAGATTTACAAAGTTGATCGATCAATTAAAGAAAGTAAATGTGTTTGTTGTTGTGTGTAGAAGCCGAGAAATAATGTTAAAATCCCCGAAATTATGTTCTCGATAAACCAAAAATTCCAAGATGAAATTACACACAATTTTCAAAAACACATTTTTGAAAAATCTTGGAATACTTGTTGCCCTATCGCAATGCCTAAAAGGAATGTCCAATAGCAATGTCCAATCGCAATAAATCCTATCGCAATAATCCAATCGCAATAAATCCTATCGCAATGTTCCAATCGCAATAAGTCCTATCGCAATATCCAATCGCAATAAATCCTATCGCAATAATCCAATCGCAATACCCCTATCGTAATAACCCTGTCGCAATACCTGTCGCAATACCTGTCGGAATACCCCTGTCACAATATGCATCGCAATATGTATTGCAATAACAAGGAAGTCCAATCGCAATCTGGATCGCAATGATAAAAAAACACACAAATCGCAATCCCAATCGCAATGTGGATCGCAATGTATAAACCCTAGATATTACAATGGAGAGTCTGTCGCAATGGTACAAACAGTGCACGATTTTTTCCACTTTTCTCGGATAAAACACACCAAATTCGTGATTTTAAGCCAAAAATTGATCCAAACACCCAAAAATTTTGTGTTTTTAACCAAAGTAACAATACCAAATCACTACCACAACTATGTAGATGATTTGTATCAAGATCAAACCATAAAAAACACAAAAAAAAATTGGTACTTTTGAAATCGGATCAAAATAGCCGTGTAATCCAAGAACACAAAAAAAAACTAAGCAATCATCCCATGGCTCTTGATACCATTTGTAGGATATGTAAATCTATGCTTATGTTTTAGAGAGAGAAAGAGATAGAAAGATGGTGGATTTCACACTTCTAGAGAGAGAAAGTTTAAGAGAACTATGTGTTATTCAAATGAAATCACCACCCTCTCCATCAATGGAGAGGGTTAATATACCAAGCCCATAAGATGGGCTTGGGCTTACATTTGGGCCGAGCATACAAGCATGGACCGGGCTTTTCCTTGTTTAGTTAATTAAAAGATATCTAGACTACGAGCTACAACTTAATATTCTGTCATAGTGACCGAATCTTCCTAAATACGTAAAAACGTATTTCCAACAATTTCAACTAACAACCTACTGATTTTATGATTCAAATAGCAACACTAGGTGACAACTAACAGATTGCAACCATAAAGCACAAAGCACAAACATAAAATCACCAAATCACATACCAAAATACAAAACAGACAAGATCATATATTTTTTAGAGGAATCTTAACAAGAGGTTATACCTATCCTCCACAACATCCTAGGAGGACCAGCAATGCTCCTTGGACCTTGTTCAACAACTAGAACAAGACCAAGGTACTTCAACAAGAAAAATGGATGACTGCCTTGGTTGATGTTTCAAAGTAGAAACTCAAGGGCTTGATTTCTTCAACACAATGATCAAACAGCCCAACCAAAGGCCCTAATCCCTTCACAAGCTTGGTGTCAACAAGCTTGTAAGAGCTTATAGCTTTTGGTTAAGGATTAGTACAACAAAAATATCAAAATCAGAAACCACTTTTCAATCTTTTTTTCAAACTTGAAAACCTTACCAAACATAAACGTCCTTGAACCAAATGATTCAAGCACACTTATAACATCAAATGGAACTCAGAATCACCTTTAAACAACACCAACTTTCAAAAACATAAAAAGGAATTACAATTTTCTCAAAATACCAACTTTTATAAATTTCAAAAAGGAATTACAATGTTTAAAAGGTAAAACTGGAACAAGGTTCTCTCACAAGTTAAGGAGTCCTTATGTAGGCATAACAGATGATTCTAGAATGCTAAAAATCCTAGCTATGAATTCTCAAAATTGCCCTTGAGTGCTTGATGCCGTTTGATGTGTGTGAGCTGTCCAAATGCATCATGGACGTTCATTTTAGCTTTGGAGTTAAGCTATTACTCTAAGCTGTTGATCTTGACACGTCAGATTACTTGGAGAGAAAGTTGGATGTTGATTGGTTGACATGTGAATGGGTGGGACCCTTTGGTGAGTGGGGATGAGGGTTTTGTGTGTGGGATGGGTTTCTGCATGTGTGAATCACACGTGGTTATGGGTAATTGGGATTTACCCTTTGTTTTAAGTGGAATGGTAACTGGTGGTGAAAGGTGAATAGTAACACTTTTGATCCGTTTTTTGTGGAAGTGGAAAGTGTTTGGCGCAAATTCTTTTTGAATGTTTCATTTGCCCAACTTTGGCCCTTGTGTTTTGGTGAAATGAATAAAACAAGTATTTCAGCCATCAAACACGTTTTCCTTTGTTATCCAAGTTCTGACTTTCACACTTTTGCCCCAAAACTTTGGCAAAAGTGTTTCAAGGGTTTATTTTGCCATGTTTGAATATTTGAGAGACTGATTTTGGACATTCTTGATCTTTAAAGGTCTTCAATGTATCTTTGACTCCATGAGGGACCATAATTGACAAATTAGAATTGATAAGGGACTAATCTTTCCATTTCTTCAAAGTTGAAGGACCTTTTTGTAATTTTGACAAACTTAAGGGACCAAACTTGTAATTATGAATATACAAGGGTTTTAAGTGTCATTTCTTCATTCATTGAGGATCAATCTTGTATTTCTTCAAGTCTTCAAGGTTTAATCTTGGATAATTCATGAACTAGGGCCCAGTTCTTTGTACGGCTTCGTTTCTCGTGTCCGTTTTCCTTGTTTCTTGTGATCTTTTGTCTTTTTCACGATATCCATACCTAAAATACACAAGTAAACAAACACAAGCACATATATGGTATTTTATGACATTTTAATGCATTTAAAGCCCGAAAAGAACGATGAGATCATGTATAAATGCCATCTCATCACTCCCCCATACTAAGCCATTGTCGTGCCCTCACACAATGCTAGAATAAAGTATCTATGCATCACCAAAATTTTAATTTTATTATCCTTTATTGAAAAGTAAAAGACTTGCAACAATACTACGAAGATGTGTAAAGACATAATGTATGATTTTTCATCACGAATGTGACTTTTAGGGTCAATGAATAGAAACAAGTAAATGTCCCTTAGAGTAAAATTCGTCATCCTTGATTGTCATACATTCCATGCTAAGTGCAAAAACGAGATCATTGTTGGTACAAGTCACAATGCTAACACTACTCATACGTCCAAATTGTGTAATACTTTTTCTCCCCGCAATCCTAGTTATTATAAAAGGAAATGGGTTACTAGCATTTTTTAACTATTTGTCATGGATCACAAGTGATTCATATTGACTTATTTGAGTATTTATTAGTCCGAAAGCAAAGTAGCACGATTTAATCGATAGTTAGCTAATACATGAATTTTATGCCACGTATCAAAATTCGTAGTCCCAAGTCTTTTCGAATTGATTATTGGTCTAAAGTGCGACTCAATCATCTTTTGGTGAACAAGAGAGTGGTTTGGTTTTGTTTATCTAATTTTAACTAAAAGCAAGTATGAAAATGTCGTTGAGTAAAATTAAAGTGTTTAAGAATTAACTAAAAGTTATTTAGGAAAACTTTAAGTAAAATCTTAAAACTTAGAAACATGTTCTATCGTAATATTGCAATTCATCTCTGTCGGAATGCACCAAATCATACCCATCGGAATATAACTAAAATAAGCCATCGGAATATCAATCCTAATACCCATCGGAATGCAAAACAACAAGTCTATCGCAATGATGTTCGTCGGAATGTTCTTAGATCGCAAAATTCCAGATCGGAATGTTGTAAATACTTCTATCGCAATGCTGTTCTATCGGAAAGCTGTTGTTGAAAAATGGGCAGAGTTTCGTCTTAACCAAGACCTTAGTCCCGTCGGAATATGCGATCGCAATGAGCGATCGCAATCCAGATCGGAATAAGGGGGAATGACCAAATGATCGCAAAGTAAAACCCTTTTGGGTTATTGCGATCTAAACCAGTAGTCCGTAGGAATGTGTAAAGCCCCAAGATTACGATGGAATGCACTCTTAATCCGAAATTCGTGGCAAGTTTAAAACTCAATAAGCTGATGCAATAAGCTATTCTACCCGAACCTTAAACAATTCAAAAAGCTTAAATTTGACAACTTCTCCAAACATAAAATCAAACACTTTATGAAAGGAACTTTTGTAATGACCAAAACCTTTGTGAAATCCGAAAATCAATAAGCTAAAACTTGAATAAGCCAATAAGAATTAAAAGCTCACAACTTGTACGTGTAGAAGCTTATGTAGGAACAAAGGGAATGAAACTTCTAACCATACAATCTCAACTTCAATCACGGATCATGGAGGATTCGGATCAAAGGAAAGATTTCGAATCAAAAATCAAGTAAACCAAGAAATGTAGAAGAAGATTAAAAACTTAAAACTTAACTTGAATTAGATAGATGAAATCCAAATACAAGAATGATGAAAGCTTAAAAGAAAGGAAGAAATGAAAAACTTAGTGAGAGAAAGTTTAGAACTTTCTCTCTCTAAAACTAGAAAGAAAACTTAAAAATAAATACTAGCTAACCCCCTCCTAATGTGATTAGGAGGGTATTTATAGGGAAGTGGGAAGTGCATGTGTGGTGCTTCCTTCTTTTCTTCTCGACTCGATTTAATTCATTTGTCTTTCTCGATGTCGTCTCGGGATTAATTAAACTCGTCTTAACATTTCTTCATTTATTCTTTGACTTCTTTAATCTTCCGTCTTTAGACTTGTTCTTCGATAAATCTTCAGAATAGGTCTTGGACATCCGTTCTTTAAGCACTCTTGATCTTTTGACTTCGTCTTTTCCCGTTTTCTTCGATAAAAGCCCGTGAAAGCCCGTGTTTTCTTCCTTTTTCATCTTTTGGTCCTAAAACACAATAAAAACACAAACCACGCATAATTCCGACTTTTACGACATAAAATACACGTTTTGGTCTTGTTATTATTGGAAATAAGTGGTAAAAGGATAAGTGTTTTCACACTTAT
This sequence comes from Glebionis coronaria, assembly GCA_025667525.1. Classification (NCBI taxonomy): domain Eukaryota; kingdom Viridiplantae; phylum Streptophyta; class Magnoliopsida; order Asterales; family Asteraceae; genus Glebionis; species Glebionis coronaria. The sequence continues at coordinate 120,150 of JANFOE010000115.1, read as the reverse complement.
TAAATCCCCTACACTTGACCATTGCAATGCCCTCATGCAATGCATTAATTTTAAAGCACGGTTTACATTCTCCATCATAAATAACCCACCTTGACCTTTATTAAATGCTAATCATAAAAAGATAGAAGCAAGTAAAGAAATCAAACACTTACATTGGGTTTTGGCTGCCATGAACGTTTATCGTCCTCAAGTTTCACGATCCCCATACCAAGCTTAAAAACGAGATCATTGTTATTATAAGTTAGTAAACTACCACGAACTCATGTGGGCCAATTATTCACTTAGACTCCCTTATTCCTAGGTGTATCTCTTATATTTTATTTTTGTCTTGAATGATCACGAGGATGCATTGTTTGACTTATTTCGATAGTTACTTAGGCCGAAAATAAAGTGAACGATTTAATCAATAGTTAGCTAAAGGACAAAATCTTTTAAAACTGCTTCTCGAGGCCTCATAAAGTTCATATCTTGGCATAACTCGCTTCACGATTTGAGACCTTTCTCGGACCGATATTTGGTAGCGACTTCATACTTCGAATCTTTGAGAGACGTTCATGAAATAATGGTCTTCTCTTTATAATAGGAATTTCTTCACTCGAAGTTTTGAGAGATTCTTCATATTTGGACCACGACTTCTTTATTTTTCTCCAATCTTTATTTTGGACTTTGATATACAACGATCCGCCTCCTTTTAGGACTTGGATCTATTTATCCTCATACCTTGTTAGGGCCTTTTTGGATAGACTTCTCCATGATCTTTTGGGGAGTTTTTGCTTTTCGTCGTGTGTCTCGATCCTTCATATTGATTTTTGATAAATGATTCTTCACATCACTTTTGGATCTTTAGCAACAAAATGTAGCCCTCATGCATTATTAGGGCCTTTTCGAACTCGCCAATCTTCGCATCCCGCTTCAATAAGTTATGCCTTGGCTATGAACTCTAATCCGTACCGAGCAACTTTTAAACGATCTTAGGCTAGAAGCTAAGTAACCTTTTAAATCATACAACCTTATTTATTGCAGATAGATTTATTAACAAGCGAAGGGAGAATAGGCATATAATCAACTCACATAAGCTCACGAAAGAATACCAAACTTATAATTGACTCTATCATCTCTCGTTCTCCACAGTTTAAAATCTCAAGGAATGAGACTCGTGGATGCTTAGCCTATTAAATCAAAGTTTTGGGTTTTCGAGTTATCTATAGGATCTTTCAAATTCTTAGACTTTTTCAAGTTTAGAAATCGCATTTTAAAGTTCCCTTGATAAACAACTCTCTAGGATCAATTATAGGAACTTGCGAAAAGTTCTTGTTCTTATCCCGTGAGAGTTAAGACTTTCGCGTTTTATAGCTCCCTATATAAAAGCCTAGCAAAACTTGACTTAAACACGTTAAGGATACTAGCTAGAGTAAACTTAGATAAGTAAACTCGGGTTGAGTCAAAATGTTCACGACTAAGAAAAGTTTAAAACCACTTTATTAAAATTTATTCTAGCAAGGAAAGAAAACAAACATAACAAAGGAAAATACAACTATATAACTAGGCCAAAATAGATTAAAAATTTTGAAAAATGTCGAAAAAATCAAGTTTTCCGGTTAAAATGAGGGCAAATTCATGGAAAAGACCACTTACTTCGATAGAAGTCCCCCCTACACTTGAGATAAATATTGTCCTCAATGTTTGAGCATGTGGGAGTAAACTCCCCTACACTTAGGACATTATGCCCTTTGTTTAAATCTTGCTAAGGAAAGGACAACTAAAGTGACTTCAATGTGAACATATAAAATATGAAATATTGAATCACAAGAGTTTAGGATAGAACCGGGAAGATGGGAACACGGTATCACGGTTCGTCAAAAGTCATCAAGGTGCTCTTTGAAGCTTGAATCCCTGCATAGCACAAGAAACAAGACAACAAACACATACGGGGCTCCCCCTACACTTATTATGAAAGCAGTAAAGGATAAAACACAGGTTGCCTCCCGAGAAGCGCTTGTTTTTGTTCACCGAGTCACGAGCCTGACTCGACCCAATTTAGTTCATGGGGAACGTGGTGAGGGATGGAATCATCTCGTGAGAGATGACCTCACCAAAGTACAGCTTCAAATGCTGGCCATTCACCTTGAAATTGGGCCCATTTGTCTGAGAAAGCTCAATGGTCCCATATGGAAAGACTTTGGCGACGGTGAATGGACCAGACCAGCGGCTCTTCAACTTGCCAGAGAAGATCTTCAACCGAGAGTTAAAAAGTAAGACTTGAGCACCAATGTGGAACTCTCGGTTCTTAATTCTAGCATCGTGGATGATCTTGGTCTTCTCCTTGTAGATCAGCGAGTTCTCATAAGCTTCATTCCTCAGTTCATTTAGCTCGTTGAGTTGAATCTTGCGATGATCACCGGCTTTGTTGATGTCGAAGTTAGCCCACTTCAAGGCCCAGTGCGCCTTGTGTTCCAGTTCGATAGGGAGGTGGCATGCTTTCCTGTACACAAGACGATAAGGTGTACAACCAATGGGTGTCTTATAGGCGGTACGGAAAGCCCACAGAGCATCATCTAACTTATCGGCTCACGCGGCACGATGATCTCCCACAGTACGCTCCAAAATTCGCTTCAATCCACGGTTGGAAATCTCGGCTTGCACATTGGTTTGGGGATGATAGGCGGTGGAAAGACGGTGATTGACACCATACTTAGCCATGACTCTTGAAAATTGATCATTGCAAAAATGAGTCCCGCGGTCACTGATAATAGCACGAGGAACGCCGAATCGAGCAAACAGCTGCTTCAAAAAGTTCACAACCACCCTCGCATCATTCGTAGTGAGAGCCTTGGCTTCAACCCATTTGGAAACGTAGTCAACGGCTACGAGGATGTACTTGTTCCCTTTGGAAGATGGAAATGGCCCCATAAAGTCGATGCCCCATACGTCAAAGATTTCACATTCCTGTACGAAATTTTGAGGCATCTCATCTTTATGTGTGATCTTGACTTGGCGTTGGCAAGCATCACAATGCTTAACCATTTCGTGAGCGTCACGATAAAATGTAGGCCAATAGAATCCAGAATCAAACACTTTCTTAGCGGTGTAGTTGGGACCAAAGTGACCACCGGTGGGTCCTTTATGGCAAGCAGCAAGGATTTGCAAAGCTGCCGGTCTATCAACACATCGACGAATGATCAGATCAGCACATTGTTTGAATAGAAAAGGGTCATCCCAAAAGTAAGTCTTAACATCATTCAAGAACTTCTTCTTTTGTTGGGATGTTAACCCTTTGATGAGAATACCACCCGCTAAGTAGTTTGCAATGTCGGCAAACCACGGGGTGTCATCAAGATTGAGATTTATAGACATTAAGGTCTCAAGGGGGAAAGATTCATTGATCTCTTTGTTCGGATGATCCCCTTGATATGGATCCTCAAGTCGACTCAGATGATCCGCGGCTAGGTTTTCAGCACCCTTCTTGTCACGAATTTCAATGTTGAATTCTTGAAGGAGTAAAACCCAGCGAAGAAGTCTTGGCTTAGAGTCGTGCTTAGTCATCAAGTACTTCAACACGGAATGGTCCGTGTAAACGATTGTGGTGGATAAAACAAGATAGGGGCGAAATTTTTCAAAAGCATAGACAACAGCTAAAAGCTCTTTTTCGGTTGTCGTATAATGCAATTGAGCCCCCGTCATTGTTTTGCTAGCATAGTGGATTGGTTGGAAGTGTTTATTCACCCTTTGACCCAAAACCGCACCAATAGGCAAAGTCGCTAGCATCGCACATCAATTCAAAGGGTAGCTCCCAATTAGGGGTAACCAAGACCGGTGCCTTAGTTAGCTTATCCTTAAGAAGATTGAAGGCTTCGATACACTCTTTAGAAAAGATAAAAGGAGTATCTTTTTCCAAGAGGTGGGTCATCGGGCGAGCGATTTTAGAGAAATCCTAAATGAATCGACGATAGAAGCCCGCATGGCCCAGAAAACTTCTCACACCCTTCACGGTTGAAGGTGGAGGTAATTTGGCTATGACATATACTTTAGCACGGTCGACTTCAAGACCGGCTTTAGAGATTTTGTGTCCTAGCACAATGCCTTCTTTTACCATAAAATGGCATTTTTCCCAATTCAGAACAAGGCGAGTGTCTTCACACCGCTTAAGCATACGTTCCAAATTGGCAAGGCAAGAAGAGAAGGAATCCCCAAAGACCGAGAAATCATCCATGAAGACTTCCATGGTTTGCTCAACCATGTCATGGAAGATAGCCAACATGCACCTTTGGAAAGTCCCGGGGGCATTGCATAAGCCAAAAGGCATTCGTTTGTAAGCAAATGTGCCATAGGGACAAGTGAATGTTGTCTTCTCTTAATCTTGGGGATCGATGGGAATTTGGAAATAACCCGAGAAACCATCAAAAAATCAGTAATATTCATTACCCGCTAAACGTTCAAGCATTTGGTCCATAAAAGGAAGAGGGAAATGATCCTTTCTCGTGGCATCATTGAGTTTGCGGTAGTCTATACAAACTCTCCACCCAGTAACGAGACGGGTAGGAATCAACTCGTTGTTTGCATTGGGCACAACGGTAATTCCGCCTTTCTTAGGCACACAATGGACTGGACTAACCCATGGTGAATCCGAAATAGGGTAAATCATACCCGCATCAAGAAGTTTGATAACCTCTTTTTTGATGACGTCATGGATTTTAGGATTCACCCTTCGTTGGCTTTGAATTGTGGGCTTAAAGTCGTCCTCCATGAGAATTTTATGTGTGCAGAAGTGAGGATCAATTCCACGGATGTCGGAGATTTTCCAAGCGATAGCGCTTTTATGTTTCTTCAACACGGCGATAAGTCGGGATTTTTCTTCTTCTTTCAGGTCCTTTGCGATGATGACCGGTAACTGCTTGTTGTCTTCAAGGAAAACGTACTCTAGATGAGGAGGTAGGTCTTTAAGCTCAAGAGTAGGAGGACCCTCAATAGATGGTGAAACTAACGATGGATCATCATTAGTCACCTCTTTAGGAGAAGGAGGAGAAAACGGGTCTTCATTGAGAAGTCTCTCAATAGTACGAATGTCTTCATCCCAATCGGTGGACGAATTATCATACTTAATATCGAGAGGACCCAAGCTAGCTTCGAAATCATCCAAGTCACTTTCTCCAAAAGGAGTCAATGATGGAGCAATTGAGGCAACGGTCTCAACATTGGGTAGAGAAGAGAGAGTACTTTTGCAAGCATCATGAAAATTTTCTTCACAAGCCTCATCGAGAACATCAATAGCATTAACACTCTCATATGAATAAGGTTGCTTAGAAATCTTACCCATGTTGAAGACAATTTTATCGTCACCAACTCTCATGATTATTTCGCCCGCGGCTACATCAATGAGAGTGCGACCGGTCCTCAAGAAGGGAAGTCCAACGATTAATGGAACACGAGGATCCATCTCGTAGTCAACAACGACAAAATCCGCCGGGAAGGTGAATTTGTCAACGCCAACGAAAACGTCTTCGGCTATCCCCACTGGATAAGCAACCGTACGGTTAGCTAATTCCAAGGTCATTTTGGTGGGGACTAGCTCGGGGAGAGATAATTGCTTCCAAACACTTAAAGGCATTAAGTTTATACTGGCACCTAGATCGACTAGGGCCATGCAATTCTCTACTCCCGAGAAGTTGCAAGGAATCAAGAAGTGACCCGGATCACCAAGTTTGGTGGGCAGTTTCCTTAAGAGAACGGCGGAGCAATTCTCATTAAGTTGGGTCTGAGCAATGTCAAGAAGCTTCTCCTTGTCACTTAGAAGATCTTTAAACATCTTAGCGTATTTAGGCATGTGAGCGAGAGCCTCGGCAAAGGAGATGTTAAAATTCAATTGTTTAAACATTTTAAGAAAGTTTGAAACTTGAATATCATCCTTGCTCTTTTGCTTCTCTTTCCTCAACCTTGAAGGATAAGATATATTGGATGAAGAAGAAGGCTTTAGGGGGGTAGGATCACTCACAACCACGGGTGGTGGGGAAATGGGGGTAGAAGGCCAAGAAGGTGGGGAAAGTTGCTCTTTTTCCTTGTTCACAATCACGGGTGGAGGTGTAGGAAGCTCGGGTTCCGTATAACCTTTTCCACTACGAGTGGTGATTGCTTTCATCTCCCCTCTTGGATTCGCAACGGTGTTACTCGGAAGAGTACCCGAAGAAGAGGGTTGATTACCTTGGATGAGCGAACCGATCATATCACGTATGTTAAGCGCTTGAGTGCTGAAAGAGTCTCTGATGTCTGCGCGAATTTCATTGCTTTGTTTTGCCATGTCATTCCTTAGCTCGGCTTGAATATCGCTCCCTTGTTTCGCCATGTCATTCTTCAAGTTGACAAATTGACTCTGAAGATTCGTCGCCATCTCTTGATTAGTCTTTATGAACGTCTCGACGTCTTGATTTAATGCCATCGGATGATTGAGAGGTGGAGCTTGGTAAGCTTGAGAATTTCCTTGAGTTGGGTATGGGTTTCTTTGGGATTGATATTGATTGTTAGCACGAGGTTGGGATTGGTTGTTTCAGTTATAGCTTTGTTGTTGGTTTTGGTTTGGAGGAGGGAAACCGGGTGGAGCAAGATAGTTATTTGAACGATAACTTAGCAAGCTACGGTCTCCTTGAGGGCGATCTTGATAGCCTCCCGTGGGATAAGTACCGTATGCTGCATTAACGTTTTCAGAAAAATTGCCTTGGGTAGAAGGACCATCATTGTAAGAATGAGGACCACCACATGTGTCACAAGAAATAGCAACGGCTTTAGCTTGTTGAAAGTGGTTTGTGGCCATGGTCATGAAATTCTTGTTCATCTCAGCGAGTTGTCGAGAAATTTCAGTCATCTCGGGATTGGAAGTAGTAGAAGAAACATTGACTCTCGGGTTAGATCTTGAGGATGCGGATGAATCCCAATTCTTGTGGTGAGTAGTCATGTTTTCAATCAACTCTCTACACTCCTCCGGTCTCATTTTCATAAAATTACCACCGGCGGCGGCATTGATCGTGTCACGATCACAAAAAGTGAGACCATTGTAGAAAGTATCAATGAGAGTGACGGGGAGCATGTTGTGATTTGGACAGCGGTCGATCAAATCATTGTATCGTTCCCAAGCATCGAAGAGCGATTCATCATTGTCTTGCATGAATCCACTAATTTGGTTACGAAGTCTTGTGACCATGGATGGTGGGAAATAGCGCGACAAAAAGCGTTGAGTCATGTCATTCCAAGTATGAATAGAATTCTTTGGGAGACGGTCAAACCATTTTTCGGCATGGTGAGAAAGCGAGTGGGGAAAGAGTTGAAGGCAAAGGTCATCCATAGAAACACCGGGGGACTTCATGCTTTGGGTGATGGTAATGAATTTGTCGAGGTGTTTGTTGGCATCATCATCTGGAATTCCACAAAATGGGTTAGTTTGCACTTGTTGGATCATGTGATGCTTCAACGAAAACTCCTGAGCCGTGACGTGCATCGGCGCAATCGGGCCTCCGCGTCCGTTCATGGTGGGTTGACACAATTCCTCCATTGTTCGTAAATCAGGTAGGGGGACATTGTTGTTGTTGTTGTTGTTGTTGGTGGTGGTGGTGTTGTTGTTGTTGTTGTTGGTGTTGTTATTGTTATTCAAATTGGGTAGAGGTGGGTTATTATTGTTGTTATGAATACCAGCCATATCTAAATCTTCACTAGTCTCGGGCTCAGAATAGTTCGAAGATCTAGTACGCATACACCTGCAGAAGAAAAATATACACAGAGAGAATATTTATATAATTTTTTTGGTGCAAACCTTTGGAAGAGAATTGCTTTTATGATTTTTTAATGGTTTTGTATTTTTGAAGAATTTTATTTTTTTTTGGATTTTTGAAAATTTTTAAAGCAAGGAAAATAACGTTCAAAGAACGGATCCCAAAATGCAATGCGTCTCTCACTAGAAACCGTAAATCGTAACGAAAAGAGCCGGCAGCGTCACCATTTAATACATGAATTTTATGCCACGTATCAAAATTCGTAGTCCCAAGTCTTTTCGATTTGATTATTGGTCTAAAGTGCGACTCAATCGTCTTTTGGTGAACAAGAGAGTGGTTTGGTTTTGTTTATCTAATTTTAACTAAAAGCAAGTATGAAAATGTCGTTGAGTAAAATTAAAGTGTTTAAGAATTAACTAAAAGCTATTTAGGAAAACTTTAAGTAAAATCTTAAAACTTAGAAACATGTTCTATCGTAATATTGCAATTCATCTCTGTCGGAATGCACCAAATCATACCCATCGGAATATAACTAAAATAAGCCATCGGATTATCAATCCTAATACCCATCGGAATGCAAAACAACAAGTCTATCGCAATGATGTTCGTCAGAATGTTCTTAGATCGCAAAGTTCCAGATCGGAATGTTGTAAATACTTCTATCGCAATGATGTTCTATCGGAAAGTTGCTGTCGGAAAACGGGCAGAGTTTCGTCTTAACCAAGACCTTAGTCCCGTCGGAATATGCGATCGCAATGAGCGATCGCAATCCAGATCGGAATAAGGGGGAATGACCAAATGATCGCAAAGTAAAACCCTTTTGGGTTATTGCGATCTAAACCAATAGTCCGTCGGAATGTGTAAAGCCCCAAGATTACGATGGAATGCACTCTTAATCCGAAATTCGTGGCAAGTTTAAAACTCAATAAGCTGATGCAATAAGCTATTCTACCCGAACCTTAAACAATTCAAAAAGCTTAAATTTGAAAACTTCTCCAAACATAAAATCAAACACTTTATGAAAGGAACTTTTGTAATGACCAAAACCTTTGTGAAATCCGAAAATCAATAAGCTAAAACTTGAATAAGCCAATAACCATTAAAAGCTCACAACTTATACGTGTAGAAGCTTATGTAGGAACAAAGGGAATGAAACTTCTAACCATACAATCTCAACTTCAATCACGGATCATGGAGGATTCGGATCAAAGGAAAGATTTCGAATCAAAAATCAAGTAAACCAAGAAATGTAGAAGAAGATTAAAAACTTAAAACTTAACTTGAATTAGATAGATGAAATCCAAATACAAGAATGACGAAAGCTTAAAAGAAAGGAAGAAATGAAAAACTTAGTGAGAGAAAGTTTAGAACTTTCTCTCTTTAAAACTAGAAAGAAAACTTAAAAATAAAAACTAGCTAACCCCCTCCTAATGTGATTAGGAGGGTATTTATCAATGTTTTAAAAACCGGTTTTATAGTTAACCCGGTCAAGTGGCCGGTTCACCGGGTCACCGGTTCAACCGGTTGAACCGCCGGATCAAACCGGTTTTACTCCAAAAACAAAATTACTTCTTTTCAAAATATACACACTATAAAATATGTTAAACATCTTTAGTAATAAAGAATTTATAGTCAAACAAAACATGTATGAAGGCAAAGACGTGTATACACATGAGTATAAACCCACCACCACTTTATCAAAAGGTATATTCACTGTTTTGAGAACATATCACACTATCCTAACCAGATCTAGTATATTTGATCATCTTCCTCAAATCAAATCAGATCTAGCATATTTTTTCTTATACCTCCATATCTATAAAATGCCACAAAACCCAAATCCTTTCACCTACAAACACCACCTATCAGTCTATCATCATTTTCAGGACCACCACTGATTGTTCTTTGCCGCCGCACAGAGATCCAAAGCCACAGTTAATTGATCAAAAACAAGATTAGTATGTGACTGATTGATTTACATAGCCTACATGTGTCACATCATGTGTCTACAATATACATCCATCAGATATATATCTACCTACGTCTTTCTTGTTCTTTATCTTTCATATCTGTTGAACCGTCCGGTTCCGGTCCGACGGTTCGAACCGGGTCGACCAAAACCCGGCGGTTTAATCCGGTTCGAACTGCAACAAAAACCCGGCTCTAGACGGACCGGCCAATGCTCCGGTTCGCGGTCCAACCGGTTCGACCGGCCGGGTCGAACCGGTTTTTAAAACATTGGTATTTATAGGGAAGTGGGAAGTGCATGTGTGGTGCTTCCTTCTTTTCTTCTCGACTCGATTTAATTCATTTGTCTTTCTCGATGTCGTCTCGGGATTAATTAAACTCGTCTTAACATTTCTTCATTTATTTAGACTCGAGTTCTTTGACTTCTTTAAACTTCCGTCTTTAGACTTGTTCTTCGATAAATCTTCAGAATAGGTCTTGGACATCCGTTCTTTAAGCACTCTTGATCTTTTGACTTCGTATTTTCCCGTTTTCTTCGATAAAAGCCTGTGATAGCCCGTGTTTTCTTCCTTTTTCATCTTTTGGTCCTAAAACACAATAAAAACACAAACCACGCATAATTCCGATTTTTACGACATAAAATACACGTTTTGGTCTTGTTATTATTGGAAATAAGTTGTAAAATGATAAGTGTTTTCACACTTATTATTAGCCGAAGGACAAAATCTTTTAAAACGGCTTCTCGTGTATCTCTTTAAGTTCATATCTTGGCATAACTCGTTTCACGATTTGAGACCTTTCTCGGACCGATATTTGGCATGTATTTCATACTTCAAATCTTGGGAAGACGTTCTTGAAAGTATGTGCTTCTCTTCATATATCTGGAATTTCTTCACTTGACGTTTTTGAGATATTCTTCATATTTGGACCACGACTTCATCGTTTTTCTTCAATCCTTATTTTGGACTTTGATATACAACGATCCGCCTCCTTTTCGGACTTGGATATATTTATCCTCATACCTTGTTAGGGTCTTTTTGGATAGACTTTCTCCATGATCTTCAGGGGAGTAATTGCTTTTCATCGTGTGTCTCGATCCTTCATATTGATTTAGGAATAATGATACTTCACATCATCTTGGATCTTTTAGCAACAAAATATAGCACCTCATGCCTTGTTAGGGCCTTTTTGGATCTTTACCAATCTTCGCGTCCCGCTTCATTAAGTTATGCCTTGGCTATGAACTCTATTCAACCCCGAGCAACTTTTAAACGATCTTGCGCTAGAGGCTAAGTAACCTTTCAAATCGTACGACCTTACTTATTGCAATTATTTTTATTCCTAATGCATTGATCTTATGGGAAGTAAAGCCACAATTAAAAACATATGAGTTTTTGAAAGAACATTTTCATGTTCTACGTTTAGCATGATCACTTGTCTAACTCTATCACTTCTCGTTCTTCACTATATAAAGACCTCTAATTAAAGAGACTCGTGAATACTTAGCCATGCAAGTCAAAATTAAGCCAAATTTGGATTAGCTTTCATTAAGACTATATCAAATCAAAGTTTTGAGTTTTCAAGCCACCTATAGGATCTTGCACTTTCTTGGACTTTTTCAAGTTTAGAGAATGCATTTTATAGTTCGCTTGATAAGTGACTTTCTAGGATCAATTATAGGAACTTGCGAAAAGTTTTTGTTCTTAACCCGAATGAGCTAAGACTTTCGCGTTTTAAAATTCCCTATATAAAAGTCTAGCAAAAATTGAATTGAGCGGGTTAAGGAATGTAAATGGCTCCAAATTCCCATCAAGTCAAAAATTAGCTCTTATTCTACCCATCGGAAAATATACATTCGTGTCTTAAAAACACTTATGAAAACTAAGAAAATTTTTAAAATTTGGCCATTTTTAGCCTTATTATCAACAAAACAAAACGAAACGTTGAAAGTTGGAAAACGTGAGGGCGTAGCAAAGCAAGTATCTATTCACCCCTCCATACTAAAAGTAAACATTGTCCTCAATGTTTTGAGTCTAAAGGTGGAGCACCCCCATACTAGAGACGAAGAGTCGAATGCTTAGGATCTAGCATGGAAAGGGTGATCAACAATATATCTAAAGCCGTTTATTAAGTATGCTAAAAGATAATTGTTAGAACAATAAAGGATATGTCAATGGATTCATGAAAAACTTCTTCAAGCAAACGATGGAGGCTCACGTAAACGAACACGAGAGTCTTCAATCGTAGACGATGATGATGATTTAGATAACACAATCACAAACAACCACAAGACAACGAGTTGGAAGGGCACACATCCTCTCTCATTAGTTATTAGTAAGCGTAAAAGGATAAGCATGGGATCTCCCCCACGAGGCACCTCGTTTTTGATTACCGAGTCATGAGCTCGACTCGATCCACTCAATGCTAATTATCATTGGGGAAGGTGACTTGGTCGAGGTCAACCATTGAAGTAATTTCCCCACCAAAGTAGTGCTTAAGCCTATGTCCATTCACCTTGAAGTTAGGACCATCATCTTTAGCTAGCTCGATGGTCCCATAAGGAAACACTTGTGTAATGGTGAAAGGACCCGACCAACGAGATTTCAATTTCCTGGAAAATATCTTAAGTCTAGAGTTAAAAAGTAACACTTGATCACCAATGTTAAAAACCCGGTTTTTAATCTTTGCATCATGAAACTTTTTAGTCTTTTCTTTGAAAAACAATGAATTTTCATAAGCATTGTCTCTTAATTCATCCAACTCATTCAATTGTATTTTCTGGTGATCTCCCGCAATCTTTAAGTCAAAGTTTGCATGCTTAAGGGCCCAATATGCCTTGTGCTCCAATTCAATGGGCAAATGATAATTCTTCCCATAGACTAACTTATAAGGAGTACAACCGATAGGTGTCTTATAAGCGGTCCTAAAGGCCCATAAAGCGTCATCGAGTTTGTCAGACCATGAAGCACGGTTTTCTCCAATCGAACTTTCTAAAATCCTCTTCAAAGCTCGGTGTGAAACCTCGACTTGCCCACTCGTTTGCGGGTGATAAGCCGCAGAAAGACGATGAGTAACTCCATATTTTTTAAGACCTTCACGAATTGGTCTTTACAAAAATGGGTTCCACGATCGCTTATAATAGCACGAGGGGTTCCGAACCGAGAGAATAGTTGCTTCAAAAACTTCACTACCATACGATCATCATTAGTAGGTAAAGCCTTAGCTTCCACCCACTTAGAAAGGTAGTCCACCGCGAAGAGGATATACTTGCTACCATGAGACGATGGGAACGGCCCCTTTAAGTCTATGCCCCAAATGTCGAAAATCTCACACACTTGAATTATGTTTTGCGGCATTTCATCACGTTGAGACGATTTTCCTTGACGTTGGCACGAATCACACGACTTCACAAGTGCGTGTGCATTACGATAGATAGAAGGCCAAAAGAAGCCGGCATCGAACACTTTCTTAGCCGTGAGAATAGAACCGTGGTGACCACCTGTGGGTCCCTCGTGACAAGCTCTAAGGATATTAGAAGCTTCGGCACCAAAAACACAACGTCGAACGAGTTGATCCGCACAAACCCGAAAGAGATAAGGGGCGTCCCAAAAATAGAACTTGACGTCACGAAAGAATTTTCGCTTTTGTTGTGTCGTCATACCCTTGATTATGAAATTCCCCGCATGGTAATTTGCAATGTCGGCAAACCATGGGGTGGTGTCTTTAGAATTCACTACACCGAGAGTCTCGAGAGGAAATGTTTCGGTGATTTCCTTGTTCTCGAAAACATCTTTGTGAGGATCTTCTAGACGAGAGAGATGATCGGCCGCTAGATTCTCGGCTCCTTTTTTGTCAAGCACGGTGACATCAAATTCTTAGAGGAGGAGCATCCAACGAAGCAATCTCGGCTTAGCATCTTGCTTAGCTAAGAGATACTTGATAGCCGAATGGTCGGTATACACGATGCTTTTAGTTAAGACGAGATAAGGTCGGATTTTCTCAAAAGCATAGACCACGGCAAGGAATTCCTTTTCCGTTGTGGTGTACTTTAATTGAGCCTCGGTCATCGTCTTACTAGCATAATGGATAGGACGGAAATGCTTTTCATAACGTTGCCCTAAGACGGCCCCTATAGCATAATCACTTGCATCGCACATGATTTCAAAAGGTAATTCCCAATTAGGAGCAACAAGAATGGGAGCTTCGGTAAGTTTCCTTTTAAGAGTTTCGAAATCTCTAACACAGTCCTCATTGAAATTAAAAGGAGCATCCTTCTCGAGAAGGTGTGTCATAGGTCGAGAGATTTTCGAAAAGTCTTTGATGAAACGACGATAAAAGCCCGCGTGGCCTAGGAAACTCCTAACTCCCTTAACGGTTTTGGGATGAGGTAACTTGGCGATGACGTCTACCTTAGCTTTATCGACCTCAATCCCCGCTTTCGAGACCTTATGTCCTAAGACGATTCCTTGTTTACACATGAAATGACATTTTTCCCAATTAAGCACAAGATTGGTTTCTTCACAACGTTTTAACATTTGCTCGAGATTAGATAAACACGACATGAACGAATTGCCAAACACCAAAAAGTCATCCATAAACACTTCCATCGACTTCTCGATCATATCGTGAAAAATGGCCATCATACACCGTTGAAATGTACCCGGTGCATTACAAAGTCCGAAAGGCATCCTACAATAAGCAAACGTTCCATAAGGACACGTAAACGTAATCTTCTCTTGATCACGAGGGTCGATAGGGATTTGAAAGTAACCTGAAAAACCATCTAAAAAGCAATAGAATTCATTTCCCGCGAGTCGCTCCAACATTTGATCCATGAAGGGCAAAGGAAAGTGGCCTTTACGAGTGGCGTCATTTAACTTTTGGTAGTCAATACACACCCTCCAACCGGTCACAACACGAGTGGGAATCAACTCGTTGTTTTCATTAGGCACAACGGTCATTCCTCCCTTTTTAGGGACACAATGGATTGGGCTCACCCATGGGCTATCGGAGATAGGATAAATCATTCCCGCGTCAAGGAGTTTTAAAACTTCTTTTTTATGACATCGTGAATTTTGGGGTTTACCCTTCTTTGATTTTGAATTGCGGGTTTGTAGTCTTCCTCCATTAAAATCTTGTGAGTACAAAATTTTGGGTCAATACCCTTAACGTCGAAAATTTTCCACGCAATTGCCCCTTTATGAGCTTTAAGAACTTTCAAGAGCTCGGTTTTTTCATCATTAGCAAGACCTCTTGCAATAATAACCGGCAACTTGTCATTACCTTCCAAGAATGCGTATTCAAGGTGAGATGGAAGATCTTTCAATTCAAGGATAGGTGGTTCCTCGATTGAAGATTTTGGTTCAACACTCATAACTTCCATCGGCGGAAGAAATGGTGGAATAGAAGTATCATCACTAATAAACACCTCATCTTCATTGTCGATTTCATCTGACGTAAAATCTCCTCCTTGGAATGGAGTGAGATTTGGTGTAGAATTAGCAAGAATCGGATCCAAAATAGTGGAATTGCCACTTGACGAGCTATCGGAAAAACCTAACACTTCTTGTGAAAACTCATCGCAAACCACATCAACTAAGTCAATGTGATTGATCGTAGCGATTGCATAAACATGAGAAGGTTTTGAGTTTTGAGTATCGTTTATAACAAGTTCCTCTTTGTTGAATCTCAAAGTGATAGTTCTTGCATGAACGTCGATAAGCGATCTCGAGGTGTCTAAAAATGGACGACCTAAAATTAGAGGAACTTGAGGATCCGTGGGGATGTCAACTACTATAAAATCAACGGGATAATAGAACTTCCCCACTTTCGCGAAAACATCTTCGGCTACTACACATGCTAGAATCGTAGAATGATCGGCCATCTCGATAGACATGTTCGAAGGAGTAAGAGCCGGAAGCGAAAGCGATTTCCAAATGGAAAATGGCATCAAATTAATGCTCGCACCAAGATCGGCCAAGGCGAGGCATTCTTTCATATCTTGTATGTCACAAGGAATGAGAAACTTTCTGGGGTCACCAACTTTTTTCGGTATGCGGTTAAGATAAACCAAAGAACGATTAGCAAGCTTTGAAAGCTTTTCCTTATCGCTCATCATACTTTTAAAAGTAGAAGCAAAACGAGGCATATATAACAACGCGTCGGCTAAACTCACATCAAAATGCACTTGTTGAAACATTTTTATAAAAAGCTCGATTTGTTGTTTGTTACGTTCTTGCAATTTCTCTTTGTTTCGTCTTGAAGGGTAAGGTAAGGGTGGTGTGGGTTGGACATTAGGCAACGGCCTTGGAATCTCGGGTTCCATGATTGGTATTGGTTCAACCGTAGGTGTGGTATGATCGGTACTTCGTGGGATTGTAATATGCTCCTTTTCGACCATCACCTCGGGTTCTTTCTCGATTTCCTTCTCCGTAGAAGTACTTGGACGAGAGATTGGTTCCTTGAAAGTTTTACCATTTCGTGTAGTAATAACCTTCATTTCTCCTTCGGGTTTGCAATGGTATCACTAGGAAGACCACCCGGGGAAGAGGGTTTACACATGATTGCTTCAAACATTTTTGCCATTCGGTCTTCAAATTTTGATTGCCTTAAATCCGCTTTTAACAATTCTTGCTTAATCTCATGTTGTCCTTGTTCTTGATTTTGTTGAAGACGTTGAACATTTCCTTCCATTTTATTTGCATGAGTTTTAAGTTCATTAGCAAGTTCGTTTTTAAGCTCGTTTTTCAACTCGGATCTTAAGCTAATCATCTCACGTTGCATGTTATCAAACTTAGCATCATTTGCTTTAGCGTAATCCAAAAATTCTCCTTGAAGTTTTTAGTGTGAGCATTTTGAAAACCTTGTGTAGTGTTTTGAAAATCACGGTTTTGGTTTTGATTAGTGACTTGTCCATTCCCACTTTGATAATTCCCCTTGTTGTAGTTACGTGAATTGCCTTGATAATTACCACCTTGATTGTTGTTTCGATAGTTATTAGCATTTTGATTTGGTGGAGCTTGATCTGGGCGGGAACCTTGGCCGTTTTGGTTATAAGTTCCCGTTGCTACATAAGCACTCGAAGTGTTACCACCGACGGTAATGCACTCGGAAAGATCGTGAGCTCCACCACAAGACAAACAACTCTTTTCAACCGCTTTAACCGAAGCGGAATTCAAAGCCTCTTGTGCTTTCCAATGAGTCATAAGATTAGCAAATCTATCGAAAACCCGATTTTTCTCATTAGCTTCATCATGTAAGGCATTAATGCTACGAGACGGTGACGACGATGACGAACCCAAATTGGCAACACTCGGTGTGTTACGAGGGCTATAAACCTTAGATCTATTCTCGATAATCTTTAAAGCTTCATCGGTCATTTTGCACAAAAAATTACCACCCGCGACGGCATTCAAGTAATCTCGTTCATGATCATTAAGCCCATTATAAAAAGTATCAACTTGATGCAATTCCGAAAAATCATGGTGTGGACATTCATGTAACATTTCTTTAAATCGTTCCCATGCCATTGAAAAACTCTCATTATTTCGTCGTACAAATCTTGAAATCTCATTTTTCAAATGTGTTGTTTTAGATGGTGGAAAAAATTTGTACATAAACTTAGAAACGAGATCACCCCATGTCAAAATTGAATTTGGCGGTTCTTTCTCAAGCCAAATTTTTGCGGGTCCATCTAACGAGTATGGAAACAACATCATCTTAATGGCGTCATGTGGAACATCCTTAAACTTGCTAGTAGCGGTGAGACGATTAAAATTCCTTATGTAGTAATGCGGGTTGTCTTTCTCATGACCTCTAGACTTATTAGCTTGCAACATAGACATTAAACCTGTCATAATCTCGAAGTTCTCCGCAAGGATAGCGGGAATCACAATGGCCTTTCCAAAACCCTCGGTGGGTGCTTGTAGCAACTCCATCATAGTACGATTAGCCATCACGACTTCTTGTTCTACAATAGGTTCAACAATCTTCAATCAACGTCTCTTGATTTGCTTGCTTTTGAAGACGTTTACGAGCTCGTTTTGCTTGATTACGAGTGATCATAAACTTCACGAAGAATCGGAGGTGAGCAAAGAAGATTCTTTTTGGGTGTTTTATGAATTTTCAATTTCTTTTTTGTGTTTTTGATTGTTTTTTATTTTTTTGGATTTTGGTGTATCTTCGTAGACAACAATCTACCAAATCTCTCCTCGAATCAAACTCTTGATTAAAGAAGCCTCAAAAGAATGAAAACGATCACGTGGAGTGAACGCCTTCGAATGACTTTAGAACTTTGGTGAAAACCAAATTGTTCAAGAGGGTTTAATCACAAAGAAAACCAAGCAAATATATTATACGTAATAATACTTTGTGCGGCAAAACCCTCGATTAGCCTTCAATCTCAAAATACTCACAAGCAAGCGGGGAAACGAGGCGGCGCGAAGCACTTAAGAGCCTTTTTCCTTAGGGTATATTTTATAATACCCACCTTATAGTTTGTATTTTTCAAAATCGAGCTTCACGAAAGTATTTATCTATTTTTGCCTTTTTCTTTTTGTTTGAGATTCGAATACAATAATTAGGAGATCAAATCCCAATTAAGGTTGTGTTTTCACATTTTTGGAGATATTTTGAATTGATTGTGATACATAATACAATATAGTAATAATAATTTCACAAGAAAAACCAAAAAAACGATAATACGTATTAGTAGATTTCTACTAATACAAATATTATTTATGATTAATATTAAAAACAACAAGACAAATTAATCATGACACACCTCCCCGGCAGCGGCGCCAAAATGGTTGTGGTAAAATACGACCCTTTTAGGAAAAAGGCGTAAAAGTGGTAAGTATTAAGTGATGATTTAGGAAAATCAAGCACAAATGACCCAATGAAGTTCGTTTCCCAAGGAGTTATATGTGTGTGACTAAAATGTGGCAAGGTTTGAGATTAATATTGATTAAAATGGGATGAGAAAGGAGAATGACGAAGACGTGAAATTAATTACTACTACGACTAAACGTAAAACCGTAAAAAGTACAAAAATAAAAATTAACTCTAAAAATTACCAAAAATTCACCAAAAATCAAAATAAATAAACTAAGAGTTTACTAATGATCAAAACTTTTTCAAACCTTTTAATTAATTAAATATTAATTTTTAAATGCTAATTAAAGCCCTAAAATCAAATTAATTATCAAAAAGCCCAAATAAAGATTTTTCAAATGGTAAACCTCTAAAATGACCTAAAAAGATTAAAAACTATTTTTATAAATTTTTAAAATAAGAAAAACTATTTAAAATGATTTAAAAACTATTAAAATTTAAAATAATTATAAAAATTAATCTAAAGATGATAAAATTAATCTAAGAGTTGCAAAAATCCTATTTTAATGTATTTAAGCTAAGAAAAATATAAAAAGTGCAAAAATGTGAAATTTGAAAAATAATATTAAAATAATATTAAAAATCCAAAAATTATAAAAAATTCTAAAAACTTGCAAACTAGTTTATTTTAACCTAAATAATCAGAAAATGAAAGTGAAAAGACCAGAATACCCCTATTGGGCCCTTAAATGGGCCAAAAGCAAAATCAGTCAAGCTTAATGGGCTTTTTAGCCCAAAAGTCAAAATAAGCCCAATTGACTTGGAAAAGCCCTATCTGACTCAAAATTAAATTCTAAACACAAAATTTTGAAGGCCCAAAAGCTGAAAGTGAGCTTATCACAGCTTAATGAACAAACAACTTATTCTTATTGGGCCAATAAGCCCGTTAAGCAATAAGCCAATGCCATAAGCTCTAATTTGACACACAACCTTCTTTTGGGATACTAAAGAGATCTGTAAAAAGAAATTTTGAAAAAGCACACTCAATAAGCCAGAAATAAGCAAAATAGAAATCCACTAAACGACAAATAGTCAGGTTAGAGTTCTAGGTTGTTTCAGAAGCTCTGGTTTGTTGCAAAAGCTCACAATTAGCTTAACTAAGAATAATCAATCAAGAAAATCACAAAAAGCCAAGTAGAATAAGCTGTAAGAACCAATAAGCTGGCTGAAAAGGCCAAATAAGCTAGTTTTCTAGCAAAAGCTTAACCAAAAGACTTGTAACCTTCCAGACTTGTTATTAAGCTGAGAAAAATGAGTTCTATTACAAAAACCAAGTTGTTGCATGTACCAATAAGCAAAACAGATTCAATAAGCTAAATGACCAAGTTTGACCAAAAGTCAAACGCTGACAAGTGTAAATCAAGCGCTGACAAACACAAATTAGACGTTGACAAACTTAATTATTAGACTTTGTTTTCACCCTGTTGGTCAAGGATTGAGTGCAAACCTTGTGAATCAAGGCCTACCAGTTGAGTACACTTGATGAGTTTTGGCACAAATAAGCCAATAAGCCAGTAAGCTTATAAGCTATCAACAAAGCAATCCAAGTAGCCAAATAACCTCACAAGCAGCACACAAATAGGATCCAAGAAACAAAACAACAAGCCTCATACTAGAAATACAATGGCAAGCACCAAATGAGGTGGTCACTTTGCTGATGCAAATGACCACTTCAGGCTATTGCGCCTAAGTCAATCCCTAGCCTAGGGCTTTGCCATACCAGTGAGTCTGAGGCGCTGCTCTCGACCAAAGTCGCACGTGATGCTAAGTAAGGATGAACCCCAACTTTGATAAGTTATAGCACAATCAATAAGCTACCAATTTCAACAACCAGATAACCAATAGATAGCTTATCACCCAAACTATTCCCAAACCTGATTTCAGACCTTAGATCCAACTAACAAAGAAGTTATTGGATCTGATGTGTTTGACCAATCTCAAAAACACTTTTATCAGATTTTTCCAAAACTTGAAATCCTTTTTCCAAACTTTCAGAAACTTAACAAATGGGTAAAACTTGTATATTATGACTTGTTTAGATTTCCCAAACCCTAAGAACCAAGGGCACAAGGCCACAAGGCCTTATGAACCAATAATCCCAAACAGTCCTTAATCCACAACTTTTCAAAGCAACTTGTGATTTCAACTAACAACCTACTGATTTTATGATTCAAATAGCTACACTAGGTGACAACTAACAGATTGCAACCATAAAGCACAAAGCACAAACATAAAATCACCAAATCACATACCAAAATACAAAACAGACAAGATCATATGATTTTTTAGAGGAATCTTAACAAGAGGTTATACCTGTCCTCCATAACATCCTAGGAGGACCAACAATGCTCCTTGGACCTAGTTCAACAACTAGAAAAAGACCAAGGTACTTCAACAAGAAAAATGGATGACTGCCTTGGTTGATGTTTCAAAGAAGAAACTCAAGGGCTTGATTTCTTTAACACAATGAACAAACAGCCCAACCAAAGGCCCTAATCCCTTCACAAGCTTGGTGTTAACAAGCTTGTAAGAGCTTATAGCTTTTGGTTAAGGATTAGTACAACAAAAATATCAAAATCAGAAACCACTTTTCAAGCTTTTTTTCAAACTTGAAAACCTTACCAAGCATAAACTTCCTTGAACCAAATGATTCAAGCACACTTATAACATCAAATAGAACTCATAATCACCTTTAAACAACACCAACTTTCAAAAACATAAAAAGGAATTACAATTTTCTCAAAATACCAACTTTTATAAATTTCAAAAAGGAATTACAATGTTTAAAAGGTAAAACTGGAACAAGGCTCTCTCATAAGTTGAGGAGTCCTTATATAGGCATAACAGATGATTCTAGAATGCTAAAAACCCTAGCTATGAATTCTCAAAATTTCCCTTGAGTGCTTGATGCCGTTTGATGTGTGTGAGCTGTCTAAATGCATCATGGACGTTCATTTTAGCTTTGGAGTTAAGCTATGACTCTAAGCTGTTGATCTTGACACGTCAGATTACTTGGAGAGAAAGTTGGATGTTGATTGGTTGACGTGTGAATGGGTGGGACCCTTTGGTGAGTGGGGATGAGGGTTTTGTGTGTGGGATGGGTTTCTGCATGTGTGAATCACACGTGGGTATGGGTAATTGGGATTTACCCTTTGTTTTAAGTGGAATGGTAACTGGTGGTGAAAGGTGAATAGTAACACTTTTGATCCGTTTTTTGTGGAAGTGGAAAGTGTTTGGCGCAAATTCTTTTTGAATGTTTCATTTGCCTAACTTTGGCCCTTGTGTTTTGGTGAAATGGATAAAACAAGTTTTTCAGCCATCAAACACGTTTTCCTTTGTTATCCAAGTTCTGATTTTCACACTTTTGCCCTAAAACTTTGGCAAAAGTGTTTCAAGGGTTTATTTTGCCATGTTTGAATATTTGAGGGACTGATTTTGGACATTCTTGATCTTCAAAGGTCTTCAATGTATTTTTGACTCAATGGGGGACCATAATTGACAAATTAGAATTGATAAGGGACTAATCTTGCCATTTCTTCAAAGTTGAAGGACCTTTTTGTAATTTTGACAAACTTAAGGGACCAAACTTGTAATTATGAATATAAAAGGGTTTTAAGTGTCATTTCTTCATTCATTGAGGATCAATCTTGTATTTCTTCAAGTCTTCAAGGTTTAATCTTGGATAATTCATGAACTAGGGCCCGGTTCTTTGTATGGCTTCATTTCTCGTGTCTGTTTTTCCTTGTTTCTTATGATCTTTTGTCTTTTTCATGATATCCATACCTAAAATACACAAGTAAACAAACACAAGCACATATATGGTATTTTATGACATTTTAATGCATTTAAAGCCCGAAAAGAACGATGAGATCATGTATAAATGCCATCCCATCATGCCACATGGACAAATCAACAGCCCACAGCAAATACTTGCTCCCAAAGGCAAAAAATAACGCTCATGATCATTTTGGACAACTCATCAACAACAAACGACTCAAGGGCATTTTTGATAATTCTTAGCTAGGGTTTCATGTATTTCTAGTTCTAGAATCCTCTTATGTAGTCTATATAAGGAGACCTCAACATGTGAGACCCCCTTTTTCCACTTTTTCTCTTAAACATCGTAATTCCTTATTGAAATTTATAAAAGTTTGGTATTTTGAAAAAATTATAATTCCTTTTATGTTTTTGAAAGTTGGTGTTGTTTAAGAGTGAAGCTGAGTTCCATTTTATGATTTGAATGTGTTTTGATCTTTGGATTGAAGCACATTTGGTTTTGAACAAGTTTTCAAGTTTAAAAAAGTTTGAAAACCTTGTTTCTATTTGGTTATTTTACTTGTACTAAACCCTAACCAAAAGCCTAAAGCTCTTGCAAGCTTGTTGACACCAAGCTTGTGAAGGGATTTAAGCCCTTGGATAGGCTATTTTCTCTTTGTGTTGAAGAATCCAAGGCCTTGAGGTTCCGCTTTGAACCATCAGCCAAGGTCGCATATCATCTTTCTTGTTCAAGTACCTTGGTCACTCTCTAGCTGTTGAGAGTGGTCCAAGGAGCATTGCTGATCCTCCTTGGAAGTTAAGGAGGATAGGTATTGATTCTCTTTAACTTTCCTCTAAAAAATATTTGGTTTGAATCTCTTATGATATTTGCTATGTGATTTGGAGTTCTTGTGTTATTGCTTTATATTTTATTGTTTAGATCTGCTAGTTGTCACCTAGGTGAGGTATTTGGATCATAAAATCAGTAGGTTACTTGTTAAAATCAAAAGTTTGTTTGAAAAAGGGCTAAAACAAGGTTGTTTGGATTTTGGGATCAAAAGGCCTTGTGCCCTTGGTTCTTGGGGTTTTTATACACTAAACAAGTCATTTTTCACCTGTTTTGAACATTGGCTAAGTCCCACAAGGTTTGGAAAAGAGTTTGCTAGTTTTGGAAAAATCTGATAAAAGTGGTTTGAAAATGGTCAAACACATCAGCAAGGATTAAATCTTTGTTGTTTGGATTTAAAGTCTGGTTTTTGGTTTGGGAAGATTTTTGTGATAAGCTATCTGTTCTATATCTGTTTGTTGAATTTAGTGGCTTATTGAGTGAGTTATAGCATATTGAAAGTGGCTGAAGTGGTCATTTGCATTAGCAAAGTGACCACCTCATTTGTGCCTTGCATATTGTTACCTAGTGCTTGCCCTGCTATTTTGTTGATTGATACTTGTTTTTTTGCTGCTTGTGAACTTAGTTGGCTATTTGGATTACTTGTTTGAGTGCTTATAAGCCAACTGGCTTATTGGCCATATTTGTCCAAAACTGAACATCATTTGGCTAACTGGCCTCTTGATTCACAAGGATTCAGCCTTTATTCCTTCACAAAAGTTGCTCAAAACAAACTCATAAACAAACCTTGACAATTTGGTTAAGTTTGGAACACATTGACTTTTGCTCAAATAAGCACAATTTGGCTTATTTTTCAGTTCTACTTATTGGTACATGCAACAACTTGGTTTTTGTGATAGGTGTCTTTTTTCTTAGCTTATTATCATATTTGAGAAATTTTAGGTCATTTGGTTAAGCTTTTGCTAGGAAACTAGCTTATTTGGCTTTTTCAACCAGCTTATTTGCTTCTACAGCTTATTCTACTTGACTTTTTGTGATTTTTCTTTTTGATTATTCTTAGTTAAGCTATTTGTGAGCTTTTGCAAAAAGAATCAGCTTTTGAAACCCTCTAGAACTCAAACCCGACTATTTTGTCTTTTAGTGAAAAATTTCTTTTCAAGATTCTGGCTTATTACTTGAGCTTTTTCAAAATTTCTTTTTGCGAAAGGGTTTAGAATCTCAATAGAAGGTTGTGTGTTTAAGCAGAGCTTATGGCATTATCTTATAGCTTAATGGGCTTATTGGCCCATTAAGAATAAGCTGTAGGCTTATTAAGTTGTGATAAGCACATTTTCAGCTGTTGGGCCTTTAGACTTTTGTGCTTATAATTAAATTTTGAGTTAGACTGGTGGTTTTGGGCTTATTTGGTTGAGGTCGAATTTTGTTGTGCCAAAAAGCCCATTAAGCTTGTTGTTTTTGTTTTTAGCCCATTTGGGGGCCCAATGAGGGTATTTAGGTAATTTCACTTTCAATTTCTGATTATTTAGGTTAAAATAAACTAGTTTGCAATTTTTTATAATTTTTTATAATTTTTAAATTTTTAATATTATTTTAATATTTTATTTTTAGTTTTATTCATTTTAAATAGTTTTAATAGTTTTAAAAATTTGGAAAAATACTTTTTAGTTTAATTAAGTTATTTTAGAGTTTTACAAATTGAAAAATCTTTATTTGGGCTTTTTATTAATTAATTTGATTTTTAGGCTTTAATTAGCATTAAAAAATTAATATTTAATTAAATAAAAGGTTTGGTAAAGTTTTGATCATTTGTAAACCCTATTTGGATTTTTAGTTATTTTTGATATTTTTTTGGGAATTTTTAGATTAAATTTTTATTTTGTCTATTTTTACGATTTTACGTTTTATCGTCAAAGTTTAATTTTAACATATCCGTTATTCTCTCTTCTCATCTTTTCTTTCTATATTAATCCAAAGTCATACAAGTTATTCACACACAATAAACCTCCTTGGGAAAACGAACTTTACTTTAGGTCATTAGCATATGATTCTTTTACGCCTTTTGTTTTAAAGCAAAGGTAGTTAAACCTCTACAATCACGAACCTCAAGAACAGTATGCTCATTCTCAGTCTCATTTGGAGCAACATCATCACCACCTCCTACTTCAGCAGCAAGAGCGGTATGGTGAGAAGTCATGGGTGGATTCTCTTCAGGCATGCGAGGTTAAGATATGGCATCATCGGTGTGTTGTCTTATATTTTCCATGACGGGAGATGACCTACGGGCCTAGAAGTAGCATAACCAACCGATATGGTGTCATTAACAAGCTCATCATCATTATTATCTACCTCGATAGAAGGATCAATGGTTGCCTTTGTTTTCTTTTCCTATGACGAGAAGAACCTTCGCCACCATCCCTTCTTTTAGATTTTCTAGTTCGGGTGACCTCGTGAGTCACTCTTGTCCTAAAACACCCAGTAGCATTGGTCGCAGCCTCTTGCTGAGCAGGTTTTTCAATAGCTTTCCTTTGTTCCCTCTCCTTATTAGCAATCACCTTTGCAGTCTGGATGCTCGACCTGTACCATGGCAGCAGTTTTGGCCGGAATAGGAGTGTCAGCGGCTACGTGAATAATAGTATGCGTGACAATGGTGGTACCCGCAGGCAAGGGATCTCCCTGACGAATGGTAGCACCAGAAAACTTAAGAACCCTTAAATATATGGCCATAGTGATATCTGCAAAGCAAAATATAATGGTTACAAAGTATACACATAACATGAAAGTAAGCAACCGCAAGGAAAGAAAGGTTATTACACTCCCCGTCTGGACCCTTGAAAACGCAAGAATAGCCGACATACTGCCAAATAGAAGTAAGTTGATCGACGTACAATAAACAAGGATAATTTCACACCCCCAAATTCAACGCAGCAGAAGACTAACTTTGGGAGGCTATGACTTCATGAGTAATCGAGAGCTTGATTAGAGAACAACCTCTAGATGCCAAAACCACATAGCAAACTACAAATAGTCCATACAGTCAAGTACCTGAAAAACATGCTTAAAATGTCAACATAAAGTTGGTGAGTTCATAGAGTTTTGTTTTAAGGTGTTTATGAAAAACTGGAGTTTATGTCAACCACTGCACCTTGTAGTAAAAATATAAAAGTTTAAAAAACATAGTTTCTTCGTAAAAATCGTTTCTTGATGAAAACACAGTTTGTTAATAATAACAGACTTTATGATAAAACATAGTTTATTGATAATAACGGCGATTATTAATAAGGACAAATTCTATTGATAAAAGCAAAGTTTATTGATAATAACATCTTAATAAATACATTCCTGATAAAAATAGAGTTTATTGATAATAACAGATATCTTAATAAAGACAAAGTTTCCTGATAAAAACAGAGTTTATTGCTAAAATAGATGTTCACGATAATAATAGAGTTCCATAAATCACTACAGATTGGACACATAACATAGACCCTCAATTGTTGATATTCAGAGTAACTCTCCATTGTGTTATCCAGAGTAACCCTCTATTGTTGATGTTGGAGTGCCTCTCCACTATTGTCATCAAGAGTAACCATCTCATTGATGATGTTCGGAGTACCTCTCCACTATTGTCATCAAGAGTAACCCTCCATTGATGATGTTCGGAGTACCCATCCATTATTGATATCTAGAATAACCCTCCATGTCTCAATCTATATAATTTATTGCATTTTGAGTTAACCACAATATTGATCATGATGATACTTATAATAAATGTAACTTGAACAACATACCATAAAATAGTTCATAAATAAATTAGAACCGAATGGGTATACAACTAAACAATTAATGGAGCTCACAAATGATCACATAACAATTAAATCAGTTTATAAATAGTTTATTTCCAACCAAACAAAAAGATGGGGTATGAACTCACGATAATGATCATCATACAGTCAAAACAGCATATAGCATGTCACCCTCTGGTTTGTAAAACAAGAACAAGATTTAAATGCGAGGCTATAAACTCACCTGAATAATACTACTTGAGGATGACCAAAGTATTCAAGTCACAGCACACACAGTACACAAATACCTAAGTAACTAAGTAGGTCTCAGTATATGCACAAATAATAAATGTATGCAGTTTAGTTACTCGTACGTGCATTCTCGTTATTATTGGATCACAATATATTTAATTATTTATATATACTGTCATGAAAGTGAATATATGTGCGTGTCATTTATTTATTGTTTACGATTACCCTCGATGGTTATAAAACAAATATTTGTAGTCCTGTTCATAAATAAATTATTAAATTTATGTATTAATTCCAAAATTAACAAATTAAAGTTTATTAGTTATTAATCCTGATTTAAAACATGTTTCTTGTAGGAAACATGATATCTCTTATTCAAAAGTTTCTAAAATCGTCCCTCGTGTAACAACAGTGGTTATGTTTAGGAAATAGTGGCTATGTTTAAGGCAGCAGTGGTAATATTAGACTAACGGTGCCAAATTCGAGGAATCAGTGGTAATATTAGAACTAATTGTGGTAAGTTTTACCTTATGCTGATTTCTGCCCAAACTAAACGTACTTCAAAGCTATAAATCAACAACCAACGCCAAAACAACAACTCGAACACACCCTCATCATTAACAGCAGTCCCAAACACCCCGTAACAACTTTCTGAACCTTATCAACATTCCCAAACACCCCTTTCTGCTGCATTTCAGCAGATCCAAACACCCTCTTTTTTGCTGCTCTAAACAGCAGATCCAAACACCCCTTCCTGCTGCTCCTAACAGCATATCCAAACACCCCCCAATGCTGCTATTGTTGAACCAAACACAGCCTTCTGTTGGTGATGCTGTCGTAGCCAAAAGCACCCTCCTGTTGGACCAAACGCAGCTTCTTCAGGTGCCGCGTAAAAACCAAAGCCCAGCCTATGTTGCTGCTATAAAAAAAATGCACCCTGCTGGTGGTTGGGCTTGCTGTTGGTCGCGGTGGTGATGGATCTAGTGGTTCGTCATGGTGGTGATGGTAACATAACAGGTGGTCAGGATATGGTGGCTTCAACATAATCAACCACCACATTGACGGATCTGTGGTGGTTGAACGTTGATGATGGTGGATCGAATCAGGTGGCTGATGGCGAGGGTAATAACCACAGTTGTGGTGTGATGGTATGAGCACATGGTGATGATATGTTTACGAAGGTTGTAGGTGGAAATATGGTAGTTCGTGGCTGAGACCTTCACTATATCAATGGTGGTTCGAGATAACATGGTGGTGTTGCGTGGAAATGACTATGGCTGGTGTTGTTATGGTGTTACGGTGGCTGTGTGATGGCGACATGGTTTATCTACGAACCTGGTGGTTTGGGGATGGTTAAACGATGGGTTCTTATGGTGCATAACATAGATCTACACGATCTATTAATATAGGGTGGTGGCGGCATATTTTCCGATGACCGGAATCTTGCCGGAAAAAGTGACGGCGTCAGAAAATGTTAAGAGATGCTAGGGTTTTGTATGTGTTTTAAATTTAGGGTTTGTGTTTGTTATGAATGAATAAAATGGTTATTATTTTCTGTTTATATCCAAATGAAAGTGTAAAATGTATATAGTTGAGGGTTGGAAGTGTAACTAATTACTAGCTTTTCTTTTATCTTGTTTTAAACGTGGTTCGGGTCTCGTTAACATTCGGTTTGGTTTATGAAATTTGTGCTATTGATTTTAAAATAATTTCTCCAATAAATTAAACTATTCATATGACTTAGATTTATGAATAATTTATTCGTTCATTTAAAATGACACTTATCTATCGATTGCTACAGAAACGTGTCGTTTAAAACAAAATGACTTCCCATTAAATATCTTTGTTCATTTTATAATAAAATATTAAACAATTTAATGAATCTTTTTATCGAATATCTCTAGCTAATTAAATATAATTTTAATTCTTGTCGCGTCAGTTCTCATATTTTTACGCAGTCTTTTACAATATCTACAATAAGCTCTCGTTTTCGAATCAAATAACTTTGATATCTCTCGAAAATGAATTTTTGATTAATAAATAATACAATTTATTAGTATTTAAAGCTTGAAAAATTCTCGGCTATGACATATAATCCGTGTTATTTGGAGTTCGTCCTCGAACTCAATCGTTGTTACCCTAATAAAAGTGTAGAGAAACGGATTTAGAAGTTCTACCTCGTTGTTATATCGAATTGTAACACCCCACTTGGATAAGTGGACCGTTACGTGTATTTATGGTGTGTCATCAAAGCATAAGATCAATGTCCTAAAACATTAACTGACCATAATGGAAATACTAGAATCAAACATCGATAATCTAACATAAGCTCAAAACATGAAAAGTAAAATACTGAAAGAAAGGACTGAACAATGTCCAACATGCAATATACAAAATGAAGTGCATAAAGTAAAGAAGTCTGGATTGCTTCCATCCAATGCACATGCTCTCAGAATCTTAAGAGTGCCCTGGTGTACCTGCCGTTAGAACATGAAAGAACTACATCTGAGCATAACGCTCAACGAATATAATGCATGATAAGAATATACTAAACTTGAAATAATTAATAATTACTGAAGCTGAAAGACTGATATGCGGAGTCTGATGAAAATTGTAGAAAATCTGATAAGTCTGATTTATAAATAATAAAATTGAACTGTTATCTGTTAAATCTAAAAACATGCATTTACTATATTTGAATTGCCAAGAGCTTATATAGGTCATGTGTTGTAACAATTATTGCATGAATAACTGGAGGGGTGACCTCGTCATGCTGTAAAGGGGTGACCTCTAAATAACTGTGCTGGGTGGAGGGATCACCTTTAATGTGAAGGATGTAGAGCACACACCACATTCACATGATAACTGTAAATTGATAAACCTAGGATGCATCCATACGCCCCACTAATAATACTGATAAAATGGCCAAGCTGAACTGAGTGGAACGCTGCGGGATATCACTCTCCCGCAGGTGAGTCATGACACCGGTGCCTCAACTGTCATGGTTACGGTACCTGCGTAACTAGTACTACTGACTGGTCATGCTTGTATATAAGGCTCAGGCAATATCTTAGATATTTAAATAATTTCAGATTATTTATAACATGTACTAGGGAAAACATTTGGCTGTGAACGGGAAATCCTAATCATGCATAGAAGGGAAGTCCCTACTGAAAGGACGGGAAATCCGTACCTCGTGACCAGTAATGAAACACGAATGAAAGATGAAGGATCTACTCCGACTTCACGGATACTACATAAATAAGGAACGTGAAATGAGTTGTCTGATTACTGTTTATGGTTACTGATTCTTATCTGCTCTTAGTTTAATTTATTTTATTCTTGTATTACTGTTTGTATATAATCTAAAAAGTTCTGACTGTTCGAAAACATTGCAGATTAATATATATATATTGTGTTCCTGATTACTGTGTAATATCTATTCCAATAAAATAATATTACTATAAATAGTAACCTGCTTTAAATAGAAAGTTTCTAAATTTAGAAAGATTTCTAAATTAGTTTTCTTGAAAGTTAAATCATAAATAAATGACATGTTTATAAGTAATTAAAATGATTTAACTAATATCAATTAAATTTTATTAATTAAATTAATAAAACAAAACTACTTTATTTATTTATAAAACCAAATTTATAACATGATTTAAATAAGATATTAAAATGAAACTCGAATTTATTATTTTCCGTGACCCTGAATCCCGAGCCCGTAATTTACATATAAGCCGAAACATAAAGCCCAAAACCAAACAGCCCGTTAGTGGCTAAACCGGTTAGCCGGCTGCCACTGACGGCTAGCCACTGCTAGGCCAACAGTGACCCTGACTCAAGCCAGGTTGCCACTGCCTTTGTTACTCGTTCCCACTGTTAGTGTTAAGGTTCCCACTGCTAGAACCAAACACCCCCTTACTGCCTGACAATCCCAAACACACCCTGTTTTTATTTAGTAGACCCCCCTGGTGGTTAGAAACTGTCGTCAAAACACCTCATCAAACCAAAACCGCCCCTCTGGGTCACGGTTGGTCCAACCAGCAAACACACCGAGACCTTTTAGGTCTCGGTTTTCGTGAGATAAAACAACCCGACGGCCCTTTTTTGGTTTATGATTTGCGGATGGTCACATTAAGACACCACCGAGACCCTTAGTGGTCTCGGCTGTACACAAAAATCCCCACCGAGAGCTTCCATGCTCTCGGTTTTCGTCATCAACCCAAAACCCGGCTGACTTTTGATGATTATAACATGTTTATAATATTACTAGTCATTTGTTCTTGCCTAATCACGTATTCAAGATCAGAATCACGAAAAGAAAAGAAAAGATTACATAGTCGTGATGTTATGATGAATGAAGGAGACATACACATCGATTGTTAAAAATATCGAAACCCCCTTGGCTTGTTTTTTTCTTTTCTGCGGCCGGTTTTCTACCCTCCACCAACGAACCTATATATTTTTTTCTTTTCTCTACGTTTTGTTTGGACACAATAAGGGAGGACTTCCGTATATTTTTTTTTTGCATTATGGGCTTAAGCCCAACTTTTTCTTTTTTTTACAAATATAACCGGCCCATTTAAGTTTAGTATAACTTTTCATTTTTATTTTTTTAAATCTTATTCGAATGCTCTCGTTAATTTTCGCGCTTTATTTCTGTCTGATAATTAATACTTATATAGTTTATAAAAACAAAACTGAAAGGATACATATGCTGAAAGAGCATGAAGGCTGAAAAGACATATTAGCTGAAGGATGGTTCGTCCTTGATTTAGAACATGATGCTGCTGAAAGGGTATAAACATGACATGACAGAAGTGAACATGGAACGTGACATGTCTGAAAGAACTTAACCGAGCTATTAAAGGAAAATGATGAGAGGTCCGGATGGACTCCTCCGTTCCGAGTGGCTTCCCGCTCGAAACGACTCCTTCAAAGGTCTAAACACAATAAAAATCTTGGTCCTGATGACCCTGTCCTGATAACTGCTGAAATAGTTTCTGGCTCCACACTTAAGATGGATTTTCTGAATCTGATAAAATGAATATGCTATAGCATGTAGTATACGTGAACCGGTAAGTACCATATAATTAGAGGATAACATTTATATCTCTGAGCAAGCTGTTGAAAACATATAGGGACTAACTACGTGAAC
The DNA here is from genome assembly GCA_025667525.1 of Glebionis coronaria. Taxonomy (NCBI): domain Eukaryota; kingdom Viridiplantae; phylum Streptophyta; class Magnoliopsida; order Asterales; family Asteraceae; genus Glebionis; species Glebionis coronaria. The sequence goes on along the minus strand of JANFOE010000115.1, from coordinate 87,735 downwards.
AATTGTGAACGTGGTACGTGAGAAATTGTGAATGTGGTTCGTGATCATAAAAGAAATATTGTGCATGAAATATATCATGAATGTAATACGTGAAGCATACCGTGGATGTACTACCAGAACATATCATGAACGTATGCTGACTGAGGAAGGAATGCCAAACGATACGGTCTGAGATGTAAAATGTCAGTCTGGTTAGGGAATAGTGGTAACTGATAACAAATTCCATGAAATTTTGTCTCGTTTTTGTTCAGAAGTTTCTAATGGTTGTAATAACTCACTAGCATGACGGCGTTCTATCTTGAACCTACGATATGTCAGGCGTCTAGACATGAACATAGCTGTATCAATGTGTTATATTGTTGTTATTAAAATTCTGCCTAGGTTTATGGTACATTATGGTGTAATTTGGGTGAATAATTATGGAAGAATTTTTAGTGAGAACTGTCAGCAATTTCTTTGGTAGCAGTCAATTGAGTTCTAGAAGAGTTTGTAATTCGTTCACAGGCGTCGGTCGGGACCATCAGGTGATGGCCTTCACCTTCGCAGGATTGTTTGAAATTTATTTCTGCTGAAATAGGGTGGCTCAGAAATGCCCCTTTGTTCATCTGGAATATAAATCTGGAAAGCTGCTTATATATTTCCTCCTATCAGAAAATCTGCAGAATCGTGAAAAGATGATTCCCATGTTCTTCTCCAGAATTTAGGAGATCAGGATGTTATCAAAGAACATACTGACGATTTTGTCTGCAAAGTCGTAAAAAAAATTATTCATAAATTTCATACTATCGCTGGGGCATTAGGGAGCCCAGACGTATAAGTCAAAATTTTAGATAGACTATAACGTGTTCAACAGTAATCTGGAAAACATCATGCCCTTCTCTCACCACTGTTGGTGGCATGGTCGCAAATTGTTCTAGAAAAAATATTTAAGATATCGTAGCAGGTCAGGTAAACCTTCTATACGTGAGATGACATCGATTATGAATGTTGATCTTGTCAAAAAATTTAGTGGTCGATACATGATCTCATGATACCGGCCTTCTTCCCGATAGACATAAATGGCGCACTTCCTGGTGGTGCGCTAGAGCGAATAAAGCCTCATTCTGTAATTCGTGCAGCAATGTTGCAACTCTTTTAAACTCAGCTGATGCCCTACGATAAGGAGTTATGGAAACAGGTTTCGCACTTGAGACAAACTCTATGTTAAACCCTATCTTGTGGTTAGGGAGGAATTTATGGGAAAACCTTCTAAAATTTTTATCTGCAAACTCTGGGATAATCTACTGATCATAAATTTAAGGAACTTCAGAAGTAGATTTATATCTGATAGTTATAAAGGTCTTACTAGCTTTGGAATGATAAGTCACTTGCTGTAAAGCATAACAACTTGTACTGATTTTATGGCAAAAATAACATTGCTATCTTTGGGAGTTAGTAAGACGGATCTTGTCTTCAACTAGAAGGAAAAACCTTACAAATATGGTGATACTGTAGAGTCTTTTATGGATGGGAGGTAGGTAATACATGATTTAAGATAAAGTTGACATAGGAACACACGAAGTAAATGTGGCAACTTTCACTGATTGTGTTCATTTGTAACCTAATAGAATGACCACTGTGTGTCTAACCTGAAAAATACTCCGGTGGCGGTAACTGAATTGTAATGGTATGATTTATGTGTGGCATTGATAAGTGTGAAAACACTCATCAATAATGATCCAAAAACCACTCAAAACACAATCAAATACATTATATTAACTGAAAATTATCAGAATTAAGTGGGTATTTGTGTTTCATGTGTTTTCAGGTAAGAAGATACATTTTTGAACAAACACGCGGTTTCAAGGACTTATTTGATGAAAAGACGAAGAAAATGATGAATCATGTTTCAAGGACCTTACTTGTCATTATTTCAAAGATCGAGGAACTAAAGTGTAACTTTCAAATAAGACGAAGGATGAAAAAGAAATAACTTAAAAGTTTTTAAACACATTTGAAAAGAAAGAAGAAAATGAAGGACCAAAAAGAAAACTAGGGAGAAAGTTTAGTAAACTTGGTCAATTAACCAAGACTTGGTCAAAACACAAACACAAACGTGTCCTTCTTCATCATATCAAGAGAGAGAAAAAAAAGACAAGTTTCAGACGGTTTCATTTTGTCCACCACCGAAACCTTCAAATCAATATAACGAGAGCTACACGAAGATTCAGGCAAAGCTCAAAGAAGGAAAATCGATCCTTATCATCTCCTCTACATAATGATACGACTTAATTGGATCAAGAGGAAGGAATGAAAAAACGCCCAATTTAGAGATGATGAAGAAACCTAGTCTAATCCTCGTATTAAACACGTGGCATCAAGATATTGGTCAGGACACGTCACTCTTCTTCTTCAAACGTCTATAAATACAAGATGAAGACCTCATTTGGAGAAGGTTAGCTTAGGAGTAGCTCTCTCACATAGTTAGTTAGTTAGGTTTAGATAGTTAGTATTTCTCTTAAAAGCTTATGATTTTCTGTTAATCTTTCAGTTAGAGGTTTGTTAGAATCTGTTAATTAGTTGAGATTTGTAACCGAATATCATTTACTCCATTAATGAATCTTTGAGCTTTCTTAACTCTTCCATTTCTCTATTGTTTTACTGCTTAATTGTAGGAATCTAAAAATGATGATATGATTTTAAGTTTTGTAACTGTTTGATGTGATTGTTATGATTTCGAGCATAAGTCTTACTTTCCGCCATTGATAGAGTTCATAAGATCAGTTAAGTATTTGGTTACATCCATTAATGAATTCGTTTTCAGTCAGTTAGCATTCAGTTCTTGGTACAGTTAATTCATTTACTGGAACTCAGTTTAAGCTCATTTCGAGCAGTTTGATTGCAATTCCAGTATTCAAGCTCATAGGTCTTAATGAGCTTATGAGTAATCTTTCTTTAAAAGTTTAGAAAGCTTGTTTGTTGTTTCAGATCAGCTGTGGTTCAGAAGTTAGTTTGTTAGACTAGTCTATATAGTCTATAAAAGTTCTTTTCATAAGTTTCTGTTAGAAATCAATTAGATAGATAAATAGTTAGCTGTAAATCACGTGAGTTAGATTTTCGCAAAGTTTCGTCTTAGTAGTAGCTTATGAATACTGAGTAGTTATTGAGGTTATCAGAAGTACGTCGTTCCTAGTTATTGTATACAGGTGATCTCGATCCAATTCAGAAGATTGCAGTTCAACGAGCAGATCTGTTGGATAATTCAAGTCAATCAGATTGTTAATAAGTAGCTAAAGTTGATTTCAGTAGTTGAAGGATTCGAGTACTAGTTCAGATGATGCAAGTTAGCTGCTAGATCAGATCAGTAGCCATAGTGTAGGTGTGTACGGGTTTTCAGCGAGCTCAGCGCTCCGCTTCTCCCACAACGGAGGCCTTGATATATCTTGGTTAAGCACGATTTTACTTTTCTGCATTTTTCTTAGAGTAAATCAGTTTGATGCTTAGGTGTAGTGTAATTTTGTTTAAACTTGTTTGAATTGACTTGTGCTTAGTTTAATGTAATTTGTTTTAGCATTTTGAATGGTTACTTGTGTTTGAGTTGTCATAAAATTTCATCCTGCTTTAATATTTAGTGTTTGGATTAGTAGTGATATAGGTGCATTTTATTGATTTCAGTAATGTACTGAGTGAAATAGTTCAGAGACTAGTTAATGAGTTTAGAGTCCATTTAGTCTCAATATAAAGTCAGCAAGTTTGTGCTAGTATTCAAGTCAACGAGGGTAGGATTTTGCCTTTGCTTTCTAGTTAATATCAGTAATGTTAGCAGTTTAATAGGTCCATATCTGGTGGATTTAAGATAGTGTAATAACTTGAATTTGGTTCTTTTACTAATTAGATATCTCTGCTTAGGATTTTACAACCCATGGTTTGCATAGGTAGTTCGAAGGTTGATTAAAGGTACTTTGTAGTATTCATTTAGCAGCCTTTTTGTGAGCAAATTCCAACTTTAAAAGTCAATTAGCTTAGTTAATCAAACAAATGACTGTAAGAATGAGTATGGGCCATTTTTAGTTGCTGAAATGCTAGATTTGTAGGATAATTGCTCTTAGATCAGTAGGATTTATATTGTAAAGTTTGGATTTTGGATCCCCTGTATGAATGGATTAATGTGTTTCACTTCTCTTTTATTATAGCTTAAAGAATCATTAGCAAACAACTTTAAAAAAGCTTAATTAAGCTAGATAAAAAAGTAACAGATGTGTAATCTGTTTTGAAGTCTATTTGCATTTAGTTTTGTAAAGTTACATTTTTAACCCTTTACTTTGCATCTCTTCATTACAGTCACGGTCCAAGACTGTTAAGTTGGTTAGCTAGTTAGTCCTTCAGTTGAAACTTTCTTGCGTTAGTAGTCCTTATTAGTTTAGGTCTTTTAGTCTCGTTAAGTAGCTGGGCTTGAGGTTTTCTTATTGGGGTATTTGTTTGTAGTTGTTACTGTTGTTTTAGTCATTGTAATTTCGTTATAGAAAATCAGTTTTAATTTTGGATAAAATTGGTTTTTACTTTTTTTTATATGTTACTTTTACAAAATTTGTATTAGACTTGTTAAGATTGATATTATTTTGTTAATTTTACTTTGTGCATTTAATTGTAGTACTTGCAACATGTTTTTAGATTAGTACGTATTACATATTAGATATTATTTTTACCTTTTTTACTTGCTATTTGCCAATTAGACATAGATTACCAATCAACTTTTTACCACCAAAAATAATAAAGTCTTTGCTTGAAAAGTTACATCAATTCGGATTGAGTCGAGAAAAACGAACTAAAAATGAAATATCAAATGGCGCCGCTGCCGGTTATTTTCGTGAAGATTAACGGTTTCGAGTGAGACGATTTTGGATCCGTTCACTTTGTGAACGTTATTTTTACGTATTATAAATCAAAAACATAAAAAAAATCAAAAAGATAAAAATACAAAAAAATAAAAAATCACAAAATCAATTCTTTTGCTAAAGAATTGAACCAAAAATATAAAAAATCCAAAAAGTAATCTTTTTCCTAAAAGATTACAACAAAAATATATATTATATCGGTTTTCATCGTTTTTACGTACATATAGTATTTTTCTTAAAAACCAAATAAATACAATAATATTTTTGATATATTATTATATGTAAATAAGTATACGTAGATACGAACAACCAAGTTACCTATTTCCATAAGTATTGCCGAGGCAATACACCGTGTTAGGGGGCGTTCCGGTCCTTGACACGTGTATCGATCAAATTCAATAAAGCAAGAATAGATAAATACTTCCAATAGGCAATAATTCGAAGAATACAAACTACAAAGTGAATAGAAAGGCGATGTGCTATAAAATGCCATCTAAGGGTCAATAGGTACTTAAGTGCTTCGCGCCACCTAACCCCCCGTTCACTAGTGCGTATTCTACGAAGGAATGCTTGATTGGGGGTCTTGCACCCAAGTAGTAATTACATATATTATACTTTCTTGTGGATATTTCATATCGAACCTCGAGGGAGATAATATCTTCTCCTTCAAAAGTCGACCGAGAGCTTATCTCTCACTCCTCGAGTTTACTTACACCTGTACTCGCACGCGTGTAACCATACCACCTTTGGTGTATTACTTCCTTCCCCGAGGAAGCTTTTAAACGTCATTTTACTTGTATATACATTCGGCCACCTTGTTAAACAGGGATACTCGTTCCATGTTGGAGATTTTGCAACAACGATCCGCCAACGCTAATTGTTCGACTTGTGGAGGTCCACACGATACTTATTTATGTGATCAAAACAATGGCTATTATGGGGAGGGATATGCTTATAATGGAACCGAGAACCCGAATTTTCGTCCTAACATTCAAATGGACTACACTTGTAATGACTATATGGGATATTCCGGTTTTTCATCACAACCTCCACCATCATTTCATGATCAAACCTTTAATGAGCCATACCAAAACCAAGGATTTTCCAATTATGAGGGTTTTCAAAATAATGATAATTTTCAAGGCTATAACCAAGAAACCTTTCATAATCAAGGATTTTCAAACAATGAAGGCTTTCAAAATGATGAAAATTTTCCTTGCCATAATCAAGATACTTTTCAAAATCAAGGATTTTCACATTATGAGGGTTTTCAAAATGAAGGAAATTTTCAAAGTTACAATCATGAGAACTTTCATAATCAAGGCTCTTTTCAAACCTATAATTTACCTAATTATGGAAATCCACCTCCACCCTATTCTTCGACTTATTCATGTGAGTTTTGTGGAAAAGAACCCCATTGTGGTTATGATTGTCGACCAAAGGATCTGTCTTCTTATGCTCCTAATGCTCTCCATGAGTTATCTTCTCTAATTGAGCATGAAGGAAAACACTTGGAATATATGTCGAAGGCTCTTAATCGTAGGCGAGAAATGAGCCTTGAGGAAATGAAAGAAGAGTCTCGGTGGTTAAGGGAGGAAATTAAGTCTCATGAGAAAATGGAAACTAAGTCTTGGCAATTTAATGACAAGGAACTTGGTGATATGTTTCGTGAATCGTTGAACAAATTATGCCTCAAGAAATATTTAGATGATTTACTCTTTAAGATTAATACAAAGGAAGAAGAAGAATATCTTGCTACTCGTAGGCCTTATCCATGCTTATATGAAGATGATTAGGGACCTCCGATTTGTATGACACTTAATGATGACACATCTTCATCACCTTTACCTCACATGGAACCCAACAACTCTTTAACCATGGGGGACGAGCCTCTTAGCACTAATACAAACACCGATTTGGATGAATTAACCTCTTCTAGTGTTGAGAACCTTATCCCAATCCAAAGAGAGCTTGAGAGTGTTTCCAATGAACCATGTGACGAGCTTTATATTGATACCTCTTCTCCTCACGATCACATTGAGATTTCATCACATTGACCTTCATGCTACTACTAGTGATTTTGGTGACTTTGGTCTTGATGAATTGTTTAAAGAAAGGGATAATGAGATTAAGGAAGAGTTTGTGAAAGACTTACCACAAATAGAGGATGATGATTGTGATTCTAGTGAGGCATCTTATGATATATCATCCGATGACTTTTCATGTCAAGATGACCTTCCTAATTTGGATGATGATGTTGATCATATAGAAGAAGTGGAAGATGTTCATATTCGTGAGGTTTTATCAAACGTTTATAATCTTATCTCCTCGATTGAAGCATTGAATGAAAACCATAATGATGATTCCATAGAATAAGAACCTTTCATTGATATTTCTTTACCGGTTTTTGAGGTTGCACCTATTGATTTTTATAATGATATCATCCCTTTGAGTGATTCTCTCATTAATACACCTTCTTTTGAGCCTTCTATTCCCACCCTTCCACCCTTGAAGTTGGTTATTGATGAAGATCCTATACTCTTAGAGATTGATCCTTTTTCACCTAAGGCAACTTTAGAACCCAAAACCTTTGATATGGATTCTCATATGGATATTGATGCCACCATAGAGGCTTATCTTGCAAATATTGATATTGAGGTCGATGATAGTGATTCTAATTGGGAAGAGGAGATTCGTCTTAGTGAGAACTTGCTTTTTGAGAACATAGAGATTACACCTTCTTCACGAGATACTATTACTATTGATCCTCCTTTTACTATGCCTTCTATGGAAGATTACCCACTTTTTGATGATGATGAGGAGCCCAACATGGACATAATAGTTATGAATGTTTTGATACCTACACCTTCATTATCTCATGATGCTTTGATCACTAAAGGAGAAACTTATATGGTTGATACGAGCTCATCTTCTTATTTTCCCATGAAAGGAAAGGTTTTTGGTCCTGGGATACGTAAGTTTGGGAAAAATTTGTTTTCATCTACTCCACTTAAGAGTGTGATTTCTCTTGATCTGGGCTTTTCGTATGAGCTTTCTTTGGTGATGCTACCTACTTTAGAGTTGTTCACTTGTCGAGATGGAAACTATGTATTTGATCCTGGGGTGCTTCCTATTTGAGAGATTTTATATGTTGGACAAACTTGAGACACGTTGGACCGTTCCATTTATCGAGGCGGATATTGTAAATCTTATAGTACATGGCAACGTGCTAAGTTTGAGTGTATCATGTGAGATGTGCTTCAAAGTGGATATCTTTTATTCTCCATGATGTTTTCCCCAAGGACAACATAATTCGGGGCCCAGTCGAGCTAGCGACTTAAGGTTAAAACAAAAACTCAAGCATTGTATAACTAGGTTAGAAAACGTAGAGTAGATCTAAATAGGTTAGGTTTATTTAAAAGGATGTTATAGTAGAGTTGAAGTGGAGGGGTGGCCTTTCTTCGTCTTTTGGTGTTTGTTTCAAGGGTTGCTCTCTCTCATTTCATTCTTGGAGCTTATGGAGGAGGCCCGTGTATCTGGTTCACTTCGATTAGTTTTGCTATTGTGATATTCAAAACACTTGTGCTTAAAATGAATACCCTTTAGTTGTCTCTTTCTTAGCTTGGGTTAAGCAAATTCTATTCAATGTCATAAGTGTAGGGGAGTTTACTCCAATACTCTTAAACATTGAGGACAATGTTTATCTTAAGTGTAGGGGAGACTTCTATCGAAGTAACCTTACCTAGACCATTGCCTTAACTTCATGATAACATGGAAAATTAATTTTTCAAACATTTTTCAAATTTTTGATCTACTTTGGCCACCAAAAATATGCATTCATAATTTTTTTGCATCAATCATTTTTCATTTTCATTACACATTTGCATTGTATATATTTCTTCTTTTATTTTTCATCAAATATAAAAAAGAAAAAAATATAATAAAAACATGGTTTAACAAATTTAGACTTCTTTGACATATTAGGCCCGCCATGGATATTTTGAATCAACCCGAGTTTGCTTATCCAAGCATTCTCTAGCTAGTATCCTTAACCATGTAGTCCTTCATTGGTCTATTAGGCTAAGCATCCACCAATCTCATTCTTTGAGACTTTTAATTTGTGGAGAATGGGAAATGATAGAGTTGAAGCAAGTATAAAAGGGCTAGATAAACTTCATGATAATTACTTGTGGCTAAACCCTTCTCTTCTCTACTTCTATTTTCTTCGCATGTATATATGTTAATAAATAATCAAGAACGGTTTTAATCGGTTTGTAATCTCTTATGCATTTTTGTCTAATCATTCATGGTTGATATAAAGTACGTCTTAAGATTCTAATTTAGAACGTTTTATGTGTACTAGACTTATGTCATGCTTAATATTTAGTGGGTGTTTTTCCTTTTATTCTTTTCAACTTTCTTTGTGAGGAATAAAGAAAAATAAGAGTGGCTTACAAAAAATGAGTGGCTAGAAAAAGAAAAAAAAGAAAAAATAATAACTATACAAGACTCCCAAGAGGGGCAGTGAAGTGTTAATTATAGTAACTATTAGATTCCAATATTACCTTGACGGGTTGCGGGGATTTAATAGTTGCTCCAATCCAATATTACCTAGACGGGTTGCGGGATTGAAGATCCAAAGTCTCAAAAAGGCGGAGGATGTAAATTATTGTGTGAGTTTTATTTTTCTTTCCTTAGCGAGTGTGTAGCTACTTATTAATGCATGACATGAGGATTTTACACATAAGGCGAATGACTTATTACTCTTGAAACGGACTTATATTAATTGTGAGCGGTTTTTCAAGTAATGGATGAGAGGATTACTTAGGATTAAAATCGTGCTTCCTTATTTTTGGATTTTACATTTCTTATATTTCACGCTTCAAATAATGACAAATTTTCTCTCAAGCAATTTGCTCAAATAATAACCGGTTCCGCATTTAATTATCATGAATAAGTTGATGCACTTTCTACTTGTGAATACAATGATCCCATTTTAAGCTTGGTACGGGGAAAGTGAAACTTGAGGGTGATAAGTGTTCATGGTACCAAAATCCCTAATCTAAGTCATTAATTTCTTTATGAGTTATTTCCATCAAACCTATTTATGAAAAGATCAAAAATATATTAATAACATTGTTTTCCTTACATTGCATTATAAATATTCAAAACCATTCATCATGTAGTATAGTTTAGTTTATTAAATCATAAAATGGCCAAGGTTGATTAATTATGAGAAAAATGCATTCTAGAGCTTTGAAATGCTACATTGCATGAGGCCATGGCAATGGTTAAGTGGAGTGGAGTTGATAAGTGTGAAAACACTCATCAATAATGATCCAAAAACCACTCAAAACACAATCAAATACATTATATTAACTGAAAATTATCAGAATTACGTGGGTATTTGTGTTTCATGTGTTTTCAGGTAAGAAGATACATTTTTGAGCAAACACGCAGTTTCAAGGACTTATTTGTGAAAAGACGAAGAAAATGACGAATCATGTTTCAAGGACCTTACTTGTCATTATTTCAAAGATCTAGGACCTAAAGTGTAACTTTCAAATAAGACAAAGGATGAAAAAGAAATAACTTAAAAGTTTTTAAACACATTTGAAAAGAAAGAAGAAAATGAAGGACCAAAAAGAAAACTAGGGAGAAAGTTTAGTAAACTTGGTCAATTAACCAAGACTTGGTCAAAACACAAACACAAACGTGTCCTTCTTCATCATATCAAGAGAGATAAAAAAAGACAAATTTCAGACGGTTTCATTTTGTCCACCACCGAAACCTTCAAATCAATATAACGAGAGCTACACGAAGATTAAGGCAAAGCTCAAAGAAGGAAAATCGATCCTTATCATCTCCTCTACATAATGATACGACTTAATTGGATCAAGAGGAAGGAATGAAGAAACGCCCAATATAGAGATGATGAAGAACTTTAGTCTAATCCTCGTATTAAACACGTGGCATCAAGATATTGGTCAAGACACGTCACTCTTCTTCTTCAAACGTCTATAAATACAAGATGAAGACCTCATTTGGAGACGGTTAGCTTAGGAGTAGCTCTCTCACATAGTTAGTTAGTTAGGTTTAGATAGTTAGTATTTCTCTTAAAAGCTTATGATTTTCTGTTAATCTTTCAGTTAGAGGTTTGTTAGAATCTGTTAATTAGTTGAGATTTGTAACCGAATATCATTTACTCCATTAATGAATCTTTGAGCTTTCTTAACTCTTCCATTTCTCTATTGTTTTACTGCTTAATTGTAGGAATCTAAAAATGATGATATAATTTTTAGTTTGGTAACTGTTTGATGTGATTGTTATGAATTCGAGCATAAGTCTTACTTTCCGCCATTGATAGAGTTCATAAGATCAGTTAAGTGTTTGGTTACATCCATTAATGAATTCGTTTTCAGTCGGTTAGCATTCAGTTCTTGGTGCGGTTAATTCATTTACTAGAACTCAGTTTAAGCTCATTTCGAGCAGTTTGATTGCAATTCCAGTATTCAAACTCATAGGTCTTAATGAGCTTATGAGTAATCTTTCTTTAAAAGTTCAGAAAGCTTGTTTGTTGTTTCGGATCAGCTGTGGTTCAGAAGTTAGTTTGTTAGACTAGTCTATATAGTCTATAAAAGTTCTTTTCATAAGTTTCTGTTAGAAATCAGTTAGATAGATAAATAGTTAGCTGTAAATCACGTGAGTTAGATTTTCGCAAAGTTTCGTCTTAGTAGTAGCTTATGAATACTGAGTAGTTATTGAGGTTATCAGAAGTACGTCGTTCCTAGTTATTGTATACAGGTGATCTCGATCCAATTCAGAAGATTGCAATTCAACGAGCAGATTTGTTGGATAATTCAAGTCAATCAGATTGTTAATAAGTAGCTAAAGTTGATTTCAGTAGTTGAAGGATTCGAGTACCAGTTCAGATGATGCAAGTTAGCTGCTAGATCAGATCAATAGCCATAGTGCAGGTGTGTTCGGGTTTTAAGCGAGCTCAGCGCTCCGCTTCTCCCACAACGGAGGCCTTGATATATCTTGGTTAAGCACAATTTTACTTTTCTGCATTTTTCTTAGAGTAAATCAGTTTGATGCTTAGGTGTAGTGTAATTTTGTGTTAAACTTTTTTGAATTGACTTGTGCTTAGTTTAATGTAATTTGTTTTAGCATTTTGAATGGTTACTTGTGTTTTAGTTGTCATAAAATTTCATCCTGCTTTAATATTTAGTGTTTGGATTAGTAGTGATATAGGTGCATTTTATTGATTTCAGTAATGTACTGAGTGAAATAGTTCAGAGACTAGTTAATGAGTTTAGAGTCCATTTAGTCTCAATATAAAGTCAGCAAGTTTGTGCTAGTATTCAAGTCAACGAGGGTAGGATTTTGCCTTTGCTTTATAGTTAATATCAGTAATGTTAGCAATTTAATAGGTCCATATCTGGTGGATTTAAGATAGTGTAATAACTTGAATTTGGTTCTTTTACTAATTAGATATCTCTGTTTAGGATTTTACATCCCATGGTTTGCATAGGTAGTTTGAAGGTTGATTAAAGGTACTTTGTAGTATTCATTTAGCAACCTTTTTGTGAGCAAATTCCAACTTTAAAAGTCAATTAGCTTAGTTAATCAAACAAATGACTGTAAGAATGAGTATGGGCCATTTTTAGTTGCTGAAATGCTAGATTTGTAGGATAATTACTCTTAGATCAGTAGGATTTAGATTGTAAAGTTTGGAGTTTTGGATCCCCTGTATGAATGGATTAATGTGTTTCACTTCTCTTTTATTATAGCTTAAAGAATCATTAGCAAACAACTTTAGAAAAGCTTAATTTAGCTAGATAAAAAAAAGTAACAGATGTGTAATCTGTTTGAAGTCTATTTGCATTTAGTTTTGTAAAGTTACATTTTAACCCTTTACTTTGCATCTCTTCATTACAGTCACGGTCCAAGACTGTTAAGTTGGTTAGCTAGTTAGTCCTTCAATTAAAACTTTCTTGCGTTAGTAGTCCTTATTAATTTAGGTCTTTTAGTCTTGTTAAGTAGCTGGGCTTGAGGTTTTCTTATTGGGCTATATGTTTGTAGTTGTTACTGTTGTTTTAGTCATTGTAATTTCGTTATTAAAAATATGTTTTAATTTTGGATAAAATTGGTTTTTACTTTTTTTTATATGTTACTTTTACAAAATTTGTATTAGACTTGTTAAGATTGATATTGTTTTGTTAATTTTACTTTGTGCATTTAATTGTAGTACTTGCAACATGTTTTTAGATTAGTACGTATTACATATTAGATATTATTTTTACCTTTTTTACTTGCTATTTGCCAATTAGACATAGATTACCAATCAACTTTTTACCACCAAAAACAATAAAGTCTTTGCTTGAAAAGTTAAATCAATTCAGATTGAGTCGAGTAAAACGAACTAAAAATGAAATATCAGGCATAATAGAACGGGTATACCCCCTTGGAGGGTACCCTGAATTTCGGAGGATCTGGTTTAGGAGGCATACTGGTGTTATGAATTTGATTCGTACCTTGAGAAGATATTCGTATGACGTGTACCATGACTGGTGTCCTGATATGTGTCTACCGAAATGATACTTGAGACCTATGTCTTGACTGATGTCATGACATGTGTTTTAGTGGATGAATCTGGACAAGGCTGAAAATTTTTGGTAACTTCTAGGATTGGCGGACCGGTTAGACTACTGACCTCTGTATTTCTGGTCACGTCCGTTCTGGAGTTCCAATGGTTACTGACTGATTAATTATAAGCACGGTGGTTGTCATTACTGCTATGTCTATCAAATTATGATGGTCATTATCATGACCGTGGGTCATGTAACTATCTTGCTGAGTGGCCAGCTGGTTCCGGTTCCCAACCTTCTGAATGAAGGTTAGTTGGGTGAAGTGTGACATCTAGCTGAGAAAGTAAAAGCATAGGATAGAATGGTAGTGTCTGGTGATTGAAGTTTATTCTTGTTAGAAATTTCAAATTTATAGTTTTCGTCCTTATTCTGCAGAGTCTTCATAGTATAAACAACATCAGCATCTTGAGAAATCCCCAAAGCATCAGCAGCATCAGCATTTGTGAGGTCTTCAAGGTGTTAGTAGCATCAGTATCTGGTAAAATCTTCAACTCACGAGCAACATCAGCATCTGGTATAATATCGACAAATGGAAACGCTTGAGATGATTGAGGTTCTATTTGCAATATCCATGAGGTAGGGTACATGGAGTACACCTGGACTACTATACATGAAGTACAAAATGAATACTGTACATGGAGCATATCTGAGACACTGTACGTGGAGTATACATGAAATACTGTACATGGAATATAACTGAGACACTGTACATGGAGTACATATGGAATACTGTACATGACACTGGTGGGAATTTCTTGAGATGATCGATACTGGTGTTAACCGTCTGACATGGTCAACGGAGATAATTTGATTTAACTGGTTAGAAAACTGAACTGAAACAACATGTTAGCCTGGCAATTCCTGCGTAGACTTATTGTCGGTTTATAAGGGTTTAAGGATATGATTAAACGGAATTTCAATAATGGTCAACATAAAGACATGACTGATGAAGACCAAACATGATTTATCATGATACGGATTTTACTGAAATCCTTCTTTTGTGTCTTTGCATGAAAACATCATCACCTTGCTGAAAAACATAATCCTCATAAGGAGATATGAAGTTAGTCAGCATGAAACGACATCCACTTGAGGTATGAAACTTGATTGTTACAAAGAACATAGAAGTATAATCAACTGAAGTTTAACATCAACTGATGTGGATGGCTATGGTTCAATCCACAGAATTCAAAGAAGAAAACATGTGACTAAGTATGGGCGATTCTGGTTCAGTCCATACTTGTCAAAATTTCATGAGAACTATCATGTATAAAATTTACAATCTGGGACTAAATGTGGTTGGTTGTAGTCCAACCACACTTGTCAAAACTTTATAAAATGTCATGATATGAGCAAAGGTGAACGTCTATGGTTCATTTTACAAAATAATAATTGACTGAAAGCATGAAAATTTGATCTTAACATTGGTGAACGTATATGGGATGGTTCACCAAGTAATATTCGACTGAAAACATGAATCTAACATGAGTAAGGATGAACGCCTATGTTCAGTTCATCTATACAAAAATCTGAACGGGCAAGGGTGAACGCCTATGGTCAGTTCAGCAAAACAAAATTCGCAGAAAAACACATGCCACTAAATATGGCCAGTCCTGTACCAACCTTTTACTTAGTCAAAACTTTAAGAAAACTGACCGGTAAATGAAGAAAACTAACTGATAAATGCATGAGAAACATGAAAGATAACAACATCAAAATCTGGGAAGTTCTTGGTGACTACCCACTAGTCCCAGGTCAAGTTTTAGAGCCTACAGGTCGAACCTTGCGCTCTGATACCAAAATTGTAACACCCCACTTGGATAAGTGGACCGTTACGTGTATTTATGGAGTGTCATCAAAGCATAAGGTAAATGTCCTAAAACATTAACTGACCATAACGGAAATACCGGAATCAAACATCGGTAATCCAACATAAGCTCAAAACATGAAAAGGAAAATACTGAAAGAAAGGACTGAACAATGTCCAACAGGCAATATACAAAATGAAGTGCATAAAGTAAATAACTCTGAATTGCTTTCATCCAATGCACATGCTCTCAGAATCTTAAGAGTGCCCTGGTCTACCTGCCGTTAGAACACGAAAGAACTACGACTGAGCATAACGCTCAGTGAACGAATATAATGCATGATAAGAATATACTGAACTTGAAATAATTAATAATTACTGAAGCTGAAAGACTGATATGCGGAGTGTGATGAAAACTGTAGAAAATCTGATAAGTCTGTTTTATAAATAATAAAACTGAACGGTTATCTGTAAAATCTGAAAACATGCATTTACTGTATTTTAATTTCTAAGAACTTATATAGGTCATGTGTTGTAACAATTGTTGCATGAATAACCTGAGGGGTGACCTCGTCATGCTGTAAAGGGGTGACCTCTAAATAATTGTGCTGGGTGGAGGGATCAGCTCCAATGTGAAGGATGTAGAGCACACACCACATTCACCTGATAACTGTAAACTGATAAGCCTAGGATGAACCCATACGCCCCACTAATAATACTGATAAAATGGCCAAGCTGAACTGAGTGGAAAACTGCGGGATATCACTCTCCCACTGGTGAGTCATGACACCGGTGCCTCAAGTGTCATGGTTACGGTACCTCCGTAACTAGTACTACTGACTGGTCATGCTTGTATATAAGGCTCAGGTAATATCTTAGTTATTAAAATAATTTCAGATAATCTATAACATGTACTGGGAAAACATTTGGCTGCAGACGGGAAATCCTAATCATGCATAGAAGGTAAGTCCTTACTGAAAGGACGGGAAATCCGTACCTCGTGACCAGTAATGAAACACGAATGAAAGCTGAAGGATCTACTCCGACTTCACGGATACTACACAAATAAGGAACGTGAAATGAGTTGTCTGATTACTGTTTATGGTTACTGATTCTTATCTACTCTTAGTTTAATTTATTTTATTCTTGTATTACTGTTTGTATATAATCTGATAAGTTTTGACTGTTCCAAAACATTGCAGATTAATATATATATATATATATATATATATATATATATATATATATATATATATATATATATATATATATATATATATATATATATATATATATATATATATATATATATATATATATATATATATATATATATATATATATATATATATATATATATATATATATATATATATTGTGTTCCTGATTATTGTGTAATATCTATTCCAATAAAATAATATTACTATAAATAGTAACCTGCTTTAAATAGAAAGTTTCTAAATTTAGAAAGATTTCTAAATTAGTTTTCTTGAAATTTAAATCATAAATAAATGACATGTTTATAAGTAATTAAAATGATTTAACTAATATCAATTAAAATTTATTAATTGAGTTAATAAAACAAAACTACTTTATTTATTTATAAAACCAAATTTATAACATGATTTAAATAAGATATTAAAATGAAACTCGAATTTATTATTTTTCGTGACCCCAAATCCCAAGCCCGTAATTTACATATAAGCCGAAACATAAAGCCCAAAACCAAACAGCCCGTCAGTGGCTAAACCGGTTAGCCGGCTGCCACTGACGGCTAGCCACTGCTAGGCCAACAGTGACCCTGACTCAAGCCAGGTTGCCACTGCCTTTGTTACCCGTTCCCACTGTTAGTGTTAAGGTTCCCACTGCTAGAACCAAACACCCCCTTACTGCCTGACAATCCCAAACACACCCTGTTTTTATTTAGTAGACCCCCTGGTGGTTTTAAACTGTCGTCAAAACACCTCATCAAACCAAAACCGCCCCTCTGGGTCACGGTTGGTCCAACCAGCAAACACACCGAGACCTTTTAGGTCTCGGTTTTCGTGAGATAAAACAACCCGACGGCCCTTTTTTGGTTTATGATTTGCGGATGGTCACATTAAGACACCACCGAGACCCTTAGTGGTCTCAGCTGTACACAAAAATCCCCACCGAAAGCTTCCATGCTCTCGGTTTTCGTCATCAACCCAAAACCCGGCTGACTTTTGATGATTATAACATGTTTATAATATTACTAATCATTTGTTCTTGCCTAATCACGTATTCAAGATCAGAATCACGAAAAGAAAAGAAAAGATTACCTAGTCGTGATGTTATGATGAATGAAGGAGACATACACATCGATTGTTAAAAATATCGAAACCCCCTTGGCTTGTTTTTTTCTTTTCTGCGGCCGATTTTCTACCCTCCACCAACGAACCTATATATTTTTTTCTTTTCTCTACGTTTTGTTTTGACACAATAAGGGAGGACTTCCGTATATTTTTTTTGCATTATGGGCTTAAGCCCAATTTTTTTTTTACAAATATAACCGGCCCATTTAAGTTTAGTATAACTTTTCATTTTTATTTTTTTTAAATCTTATTCGAACGCTCTCGTTAATTTTCGCGCTTTATTTCTGTCTAATAATTAATACTTATATAGTTTATAAAAACAAAACTGCGTATTTAATCTTCTGATTTAAAATACAGGTTTTACACGAATATACTTAGATCTACTCACATATAGTTATGTCCGAACTTTTAAAATCATGTTATCCACCAATAGTTAATTAGGTAAGAAATAGGTAGAAGCGGGAATATATCTTAGCGGTTCTTACTGTCAGTCTAACCAATTGGGCATTATTCATAGAACGATACGAGGAAACAATTAGAAGCGAAGAGTCTAGAAGAATCATCAGCGCATAAAAGTCTAAGAGGTTTCACCACCACCAGTCCATTAGGTTCATGTCGATCAGTGTATTTTTAGAAAATTCACGCAATGATTCGTGAATTAAATGAAGCTTAAAGAAGCACTCGCCAAACGTCGTAATGATAACGTTTACAAGGTAAAATAACGATTAACTTGTACGGACGTATCATGAGTCAAAAGAAATACCCTCTCAATACTAGAGTACTAAATCAATACCATAAATATACAAGGTCACGTCGGATATCCTTAAGCCCACTCATTTATAATCTCATATTTGCATACAAATGCGTTCTAATCTATGCAAATATGTCATTATAAACTTATGGTTCGGTCATTTATGATTTCTTTATTCAAATGCAAAGGCGTCCCAATCCATTTCAATAAAGACATCATAAATCATCCTACCTAAGTGTCACCGGCAAAATACCCAATTCAAAATCGTTAAATTCTCTCAACGATATTATCCAAATTTACCAAAAGCAGAGAGCATGAGTTGACAATAAGTAGTCTTCCATAAGTAGACGTTGCGAACTACCGAATCGAAGAACATAATTGTCGATATGCGATAAAGCGGTTGTAGATGTATATCTAGTAAAGAAACTCACGGTTATAAGTAGGATAATTATATAATACTCAGCTATAAATAAGCAAATATCTGATCATACAAATCTTTCCCATCCTCGAGGAAGATTCATCAAACACTAAGCTGAGTAATAACTTATCATAACCCAACCTCGAAACTCACTCACTAAGAATAGCCTCAGGGTTTGTTATGAATTATTACATATCTCAACCTTTCGATGACTCAACTCGACTCTAAGCATACAACACATTCACATTAACACGTAAGACTACCAGTCTTACCCACCCTCGAGGTAATCCATCAAAAATCATAGGTTGTGTAACGTCTCATACTTAATTCCATCTTGCACTCAATCAAACATGAGGCCCACTGAGGCATAGTTAAGTATTGTTACACCTCTCAACCTTTTTGAATGAATTAGCTCGAACCTGGAGACTACTCACGGCCAATCATCAACAAAAAAAATTTCACATAATGTCTCTAGGCTTGATTATAAAAAGATTTGTTGGTCTATTGTATAACTCACAATGCCCAATGAATGTTCTAGTGTTCATATATAAAAACAAATTATATGTCTAAGTGTACTAATCAAGCAATCGAACTTATGTAAACTAGTAATAACATGACGGACAACAAAGCAATAGTAAACATGCATTGCAATTATTCATATAGCAGCGAAATAAGTCTGATGTGATGAGTTTTAATAGTAAATAAAACGGAGAGCCGGATATAATCTAAAGTTACTAATGTAACCTAGTTCTCTATAACCAAGGCTCTGATATCAATCTGTCACACCCCCAAATTCACCGTAGCGGAAGACTGGCTTTGGGAGGCTATGACTTCATGAGTAATCGAGAGCTTGATCAGAGAACGACCTCTGCATGCCAAAACCCCATCGCAAACTCCAAATAGTCCATACAGTCAAGTACTTGAAAAACATGCTTAAAAATATCAACATAAAGTTGGTGAGTTCATAGAGTTTTGTTTTAAGGTGTTTATGAAAAATTAGAGTTTATGTCAACCACTACACCTTGCAGTAAAAATATAAAAGTTTAAAAATAATAGTTTCTTGGTAAAAAACGTTTCTTGATGAAAATATAGTTTGCTAATAATAACAGACTTTATGATAAAACATAGTTAATTGATGAATAACGACGATTATTAATAAGGACAAGTTTACTGATAAAAACAGAGTTTATTGATAATAACAAAGATCTAAATAAAGACAAAGTTTCATGATAAAAACAGAATTTATTGATAATAACAGGGATCTTAATAAAGATAAAGTTTCCTGATAAAAACAGAGTTTATTGATAAAATAGATGTTCACAATAATAATAGAGGTCCATAAATCACTACAGATTGGACACATAACATAGACCCTCAATTGTTGATATTCGGAGTAACTCTCCACTGCGTTATCCAAAGTAACCCTCTATTTTTGATGTTGGAGTGCCTCTCTACTATTGTCATCAAGAGTAGCCATCCCATTGATGATGTTCGGAGTACCTCTCCACTATTGTCATCAAGAGTAACCCTCCATTAATGATGTTCGGAGTACCCCTCCATTGTTGATATCTAGAATAACCCTCCATGTCTCAATCTGTATATTTTATTGCATTTTGAATTAACTACAATAATGGATCATGTTGATACTTATAATAAATGTAACTTGAACAACACACCATAAAATAGTCCACAAATAAATTAAAATCAAATGGGTATACAACTAAACAATTAATGGAGCTCACAAATGAGCACATAACAATTAAATCACTTTATAAATAGTTTATTTCCAACCAAACAAGTTTATAGATAGTTTGCGACCAAGCGTGTACCTCCCTCAATAAGTGATTATAGAACTTTTATAAATCAATTTAAAACTAAAAAGATGGGATATGAACTCACGATAATGATAATCATATAGTCAAAACAACTTATAGCATGTCTCCCCCTCACGGGTTTATAAAACATAAAAAATATTTAAATGTGAGGCTATAAACTCACCAAACTACGGAAATAAAGCTAAAAAAGGTAGAGCAATTTACACCGATAGGCACAAGCAATGAAATATGAACAAAAAAATGATCTATAATTCGAAGGAAGAAAGAGGAAAAGGGTATACGAAGTCCCCCCTGATCAAAATGGTGCCAGTAGACCAATAAGGTTGTTCGGGAGTTCGTCCATACGAAAGTTAGGGGAGGCGGAGTAGGATGAAGATCTGGGGAAATTTGGAAGCTATCAGCTATCATGTTTACATGATCATCATTCAGATCGGAGGTGTAAAGATACATGTCAAATTTAGGCATCACATTGGACTCATTAACAACCTCCCCGTTGTCGTGATCCGGGAGGCCTAAATCTATGGTCGCCTCAGAGGACATAGCGACAGTCCGGTAAGGAAGGCAAAGGAAAAGAACAAGTATTGTAAGAAAGAAAGACACACCTGAAAGGAAGGAAAATGTACCTAGCGTCTCTTGACAGTAAAAAGAAGTAAGAAAAATGGAAGGAAAAAGGGCCTATTAATAGGAAAATGAGGGACCATCAAGAAGTCAAATCAAGAACAGTGAGAAACGTGGCGTAAGACGGTCATAGGATGAAAGGGTCAAGACACGTGACACCATTATGCAAGACTACGCGGCTTTCTATAATTTCAACCGACAGTAATTAATGAAGGTTGACGCGTAGCAAAAAAAAGGAAAATATATACTTTAAGTATCGGATCACCAATATTATAATATTGATAATCCAATACTGTGGGGACATGTTCGCGTATATGGCTGCTAGGCCATATTTACACAAACCGCAAGGAAACGACGAACTATTGTCGTCCTCGAGAATGACACTCCGACTCACATGCGAAAGGCACAGAAAAAGAGGGCATTATCAAAAGTAGCAAGACCGCCTCGGGAAAGGACGAAGCATCCTATTATACAATATCCTTTTATTAACCATCGGTTCAAAAGAAGGGTCGAGCGTGATCTAGAATTTAATGATCATTTCCCCCAAGGCGCTACAGTGACCTAGGCCTCATTCGCAATGTGCAATAGTATGATACGCCAGGTACAATATCTTGGGTGCTATAAATACCATAGAGCATTCAGTGCAGATAACCATTGTTTTATACACATTTATTACACACACATATATTTGGCCAAGCGACTCATCCAGTATCTTACTCTTACATCAGAGCCTAGCCTCTGCCCAAACCCGAGACGAGGCTAATGTGTATTTCTCTAGTGTAAGCTTGTTGAGAAGATTGTTTACAAGGCCCAAAGGCGAATTTATCCTACCAGTGGTCCATCGAACTTTTGCATCTACAACATGTATGATCTTTACAGTAGGAGCTTAAGGGGAATGCTTGAATAAAATACAAGGGTAATTTTGGTAAGTTGTTTGTATTTATATTTATCTTGTTTGTTAACTGGAGAGGCAAAATATGTCAAGCGATGAAAGTTTTAGAAGGACTTCAAGGGCTTAATATGTAATAGTGTTTAGTAGTCATTTTTGTTATTCATCTCTCCCATAAAAAAGTTGTTGTCGTTTTGGTTGTATAATCTCAGCCTTTGAGATTAATCGTTTGCTTCTTTGGTAATTTGTTTTTTCTTTGTATTGTACTGATCACAATTCAAAAATTACATTCGAAGTGACTGCTTTAAGCAATTAATAAAAATACGCGAAGAAGTTGGTTGAATGAATTACTAGTGTTAATCTTGATTTTTGATTAATTTATTATACTGGATTTTGGGAATGGTCGAGGTATTATGTTGTTTAAGACGTTAAGTAGCTTCTTTTTCGAGTAGGGTTATTGAGTTTTAGTCATGCTCTATGATATTTAATTTCGGGTTCTGATTTAGTTTAGGTCTTTGTAACCTTTAGCTTCACGCAAATGTTTTTAAATTTTAATACAGTTTATTTACAGTTTAAAAGATGAGCAATGCTAGAACTACATAAACTTTACAAAATAACCTCCATATAATGAGTTGGCATGACACTTTTGTCAATGTTTTTTTCTTTTTTTCCACTATCTCTCTTTTTTTAAACAAATCATTTTGTGACACATGATTATGTGGAAGTTATTTTGTAAAAAATTTGTGGTTCTAACATTACTCTTAAAAGATAATAATATTGGGTAGGATTTTCTTCCATCATCATAGATTCTACAATATGGATAGAAGTTATATATAAGTTCAAAAAAAAAATATACTACGTATACTTATATATTTCTGGTTGTTTTAAACATTTCTTTCCTCTAATAGCTTACTCCCTCCGTCTCAAATTTATAGTCTTGTATACTATTTCGGGACGTCCCAAAATTATAATCCCCTTCCAAAAATAGATGTAATTAATAGGTGCTAGAAATTATAAAGTATGTTTAATTAATTGTATAAGGGTAAAAGTGTTATTTTATAAAAAAGTAAGAGAGAATGCAGTGATAGTGATATTTCTAAAATAATATGTTTTTTGTCGGTGACTATTAATTTGGGACAGAATGAGTACTTATTTTATTGAAATTAATCTGATGACTCATAACATGACATGATTGTTTCCTACCATAACCCTTCATACAAACGGTCTATAAATAGGTGATCTTGCTGTTATACATCTCACGAATTACTCAAATACATCGATCTCGATCATTCAAGATCAATCCTTGCCAACATGAGCATTTCATTCTTTTCGTCTGCTAAATCTCTTCTCCTTGCTCCAATCAAACACTTCATCCGTGAAGACTTTCATGACATCTTTAAAAGAATGCCACTTACGGATAAGCTTCTTTTCATGGTGTGTGTACATCATGAAGTTGCGAATTTAATAAGAATATTAAACTTGATTACATATATACATACTAACAAACACTCCACAAGTAACGTAAAAATTTGTGTAATACTCCGTAGTTTTTATGCGTATAAAGTATCATTTGCTTTGAGTGTAGGCATATTAACGGCTTTATTAATTAAGTTCTTAATTATTTCAGAAAATTGTTCATTAATTTTAGGGTTCAATTGTTTTTACAGATTATTCATGGTGTTGATAAGGTAGGGATTCAGTGGCATAAACTGCCGGTGTTTTTAGGGCTCATGTACCTAGTCATACGGCGTCATCTTCATGACGAGTACAACTTGCTCAATGTTGGGAGAACTCCAGTGGGGGTTCGGTTTAACCCTAGCGACTTTCCATACAGGACAGCAAATGGGACGTTCAATGATCCTTTTAACGAAGGTGCAGGAAGTGAGGGAACTTTCTTTGGCCGAAACATGCCACCCGTTGATCAGAAAGATAAGGTATGTTGTATAAATTATAATGCATGGACTCATTGCCTGTATATATAATTTTTGTACGACATATACGTAACATCAAAGACACACTTGATTTATCAATGATTTGCTTTCGACTCATTTCGAGTACCAAGAACTAAAAATAATAAGGGATCTGTAATTGAATGAAAAGGATCAATATTATATAGAGGAATTTAAGAAAAACCAAGAACCGGGTTTAAAGTCACGATTGTACTGCAGCTATTAAAACCAGATCCAATGGTAGTAGCAACAAAGCTTCTAGCACGCAAACATCTTATAGACATTGGAAAACAGTTCAACATGATTGCTGCTTCATGGATTCAGTTCATGATTCATGATTGGATTGATCACCTCGAGGAAACACAACAGGTTATATTTAGTTTATGCACATTCATTTTTATTAATTCTCTAAATGCATATAAACATGGCAATAGCTAGCGCACAGTTAGCTAATATTTTCTCTAGTGTCATGGATTTAATCAGATCGAGCTGAGGGCGCCTCCAGAAGTTGCTAGTGAATGCCCTCTCAAATCCTTCAAGTTTTACAAGACAAAAGAAGTCGATACTGGTTTCCATGATATTCAGAAAGGTGGTCGTAACATCAGAACCCCCTGGTGGTATGAACAACTAATCTTTTTGTCAACTATTTACACGTAGTAAAAGTTTCATTTTAAAGAATATGTCAAATTTATAATACTGAGAAGATATGCAATTAGTAGTAAATAGTCGACTCTTTCAGGGACGGGAGTGCAATATATGGAAGCGACTCTAGTAAATTGCAACAACTTAGAACGTTCACAGACGGAAAACTAAAGATTGGGAAAGACGGCCTTCTCGAGCATGATAATGATGGACTACCGTTATCAGGAGATGTCCGTAACAGTTGGACACTACAAGAAAAAAGGGCTTTAGTGACCAAAATTGAGTGACCACTTTTTTATTTCGTCATTAAACAGTGACGAATATAATTTATGGTCATTATATTTCGTCACTAGTACAAAGTTAGTGACGAGACTTATAAGTGGTCATTATGCGGTCACTAAATTACATTTGTGATATTTCTATTCAAAAGCAGTGATCAAAATTTGGTCACTACACTACCAGTGACGAAATTTTGGTCACTACTTTTGCTAATTCCATTTAAAAATAAATACATTTACGTATATACTTACTAAAATTTGCATATTTGTATGTTCGTAAACACTATCATATGTTTCATATAAAAAGTATGCATTAATACGTTAAGTTGTAAATATTTAACTTTGTTTCACTGATTCTTACCAAAACATATATAAAGAAAAAAAAAACTTAAATATAAGATTTTTTTCTCATTAATATGTAAAAATGAAAAAAAAACTTAAATATTAAACTACATTTCTTACTGAGCATCGGGTTGAAACCGACCCAAACTGAATTAAACCGAAACCGTATTTAAAAAACAAACTGATTTACATATAAAAATCGAAACCGAACCGGTTATAACCGGTTCGGTTCGGTGTAGGTGGTTCGGACCGATTTAGGGTCGGTTTCGAGCCGAACCGAACCAAAACCAAACTGAACCAAACCGAGCTATATATTCAAAACCAAAAACCAAACCAGATTTGCTCGGTTCGGTTCAGTTTATCGGTTATGTTCGGTTTTTGATTTATTTGTTCAGCCTAGAGGTGGCAAAACGGGTGGACGGACGGGCACGGGCGACAGGCTAAACGGACGACGGGCTAAACAGGCGGCGAGTCAAACGGGCGCGGGCTAAACGGACACAAGCAAAAAGAACAATTATCAAAAACTCGAAATTAACAATTATCAAAATAAAGGCCATTAATATTTATCTTACTTTAAAACTCGAACAATTAAAAGAACAATTATGAAAAAAATATACGTAAAAGTTTTTGGGAAAAAACTAGCCCAGTAGAGTAGAAAAGGTCCAGCCCAATTTAATAACATTTAATCATTTAAACAAAAAAAAATTATTATCAGATCCAGCTCATTCCAACTTATTATCAGCTTATTCTCATTCCAACAAAAACACACACTTATTCATCTGACGATCCAGCTCATTCCAACTTATTATCAGCTTATTCTCGATCCAGCTTATTATCAGCTTAAAATATGGGTTAGGTAACGGTTAATCTTCGGTGTATAAGCTTATTCTCGATCCAGCTTATTTCGCGGTTTGGATTAACGGTTCGTTTTCTTTTTCTTATAATTACAATGATATGTTAGTTTAATTGTGCGATTTTTTTAATGTGAGATGTGAGATTTGGATTAGCGATTCGTTTATTGTGAGATGTGAGATTTGGATTAGCGATTGATGTTAGTTTACAATGATATGATATGTTAGTTTAATTGTGCGATTTTGTGATTTTCTAAGGCGAATTTGCGTTAGAAAATTATAATTGTTGCGTAGAATTTGCGTAGAATTTGCGTAGAATTTGTGTTTTTTGATTAGCGATTGACGTGTTTGAGTTAAAACCGTGTTCGTATGCGCGGTTTTAGTAAGAATTAGACGAACAGGTGAAAATTATAATTGTTGATTTTTTTTTGTGTATTATGCGAGTATGCTGAGGCTTTCGTTGCAAAAAAGTGATTGATGAGTGTGAGGTGGAATTGATTTTGTTATTTGAAGAGGTGTTGTGACGCGACTAGAGATGAGGTATGATAAGTGTGTTTGTTTTAGTTATTTTTTGTTGTCGGTGGCCTCTTTGTTTAATTTCAATTTATCGTCACTTGATTTTTGGAATTCATTTGCCCGCATGATCCGACTTACATTGTCATATACTACGTAGTGTCGTAGTTGATAGGTTTCATAACAGTTAGAGGATGGTCAGTGTACAATGATGTCGTGTGGTGCATCTTACATGTTTCATAAAATAGCACATGGTCGTAAGTTCTTTTATTGCAAATGTTTTAAATTAAAGAATGCATTTATGTAATCTATAAAATATACATAAATTTATAAGTACAGCTTTGATTCCATTTTTTTGTTTCAGTTTTTATGTAGTTGTGGGGGCTATGGTATTTCGATTTATGCAAAAATGTGAGAAAGATGAGGTGGTGTCAACGGTAGCTAATTGCAGTATCAAAAAAAAGATAGCATATCTAGATTAGTGGAAAGAAAACATATTATGGTGGCACCTAGATTTAGCATGGGTTGGGCGTGACGTACCCAATGCTCTTAAGAAAACTTATTCATGTTTTATATTTAGTAGATGTAAGCATCACGTTACCAAAATTCCATTAACTTATGAATTTAGGAAAATTAATAACAGACTCCCAATTAAGCCCCTATTTCGCTATTTTTGTGTACAAACTGTGTCGAGGCATTGAGTGATCTAATTCTAAACACTCCCAGTTAAGCTGGTTCAGTGGGTGGTTCTTTACCCATCAGTCATGGACATGGTTTCACCACTTTTTACCCATCAGTCCCGCTTTTTCAGCTAAATAAGAAACTTAATCGACTCCTTTGCCCTTGACAATACAGTGTTCTGATCGTACCATTTGAAATGTTGTCGTTCGCATAAGATTCAAATATTAGTTATCGTGGTCTTTAATGTAAATCTGTTTGGGAGTATCATAGGAAAGATATTTACTGCCATAAATGGTTCCTGCGACTATCAATAGAACTAGGTTCACATGGATAATGAGGCCCAGGTTTTAATGGAGTAGAGAAATCTGTAACAAAGAAAACCCATACATTTACTAATAAATTTTACAGTATATAATAACTTTTGCGTTACAGCTTCTGAACCTATATAACAACGACACCCTGTCATCAGCTCTGTCGCACCTCACACAAAGTACTGTGTGTAATAACTGATATATATTTGCAGTACTGTGTGTAATAACTGATATATATTAGTTACTACTAGTAGTTAGGTAGGTTGCTGATTTATGTATAATTGTGTGTTTAAGCTTATATAGTTAACTTTATCTGATAAAGGTTTACGGTTTGAAGGTTTACAGAGGTTTACGGATTGAAGGTTTACGGTTTGCTCAAAAGTTTTGTAAGTTTTGTAAGTTTTTTGTTTTCGCTTAAATTTCGTATCGATTTGATGATCTTACTGATTATGCTCAATTAGTTTAGTTTAAAAGGCAAACGGTTGAAATAAGTTGAGAGTATTAAACTGTATGTAAATGTGGACAAAGATTAAACTGTAAAGTGTAGATGCTAATTTAAACGGATCGATTGCTGCATTTGCTGTAGCAGCTATAACTTAAATCAGTTATCTTATGCAAAATAGATCAGCTCAGTTGTAAATGAAATCAGTTGTTAGATTAATATGCATAACTAATGGACTTGATATGTTTTCGATTTTTGTAGTTTAATATGCAAACAGTTGATTAGTTGCTATTGCTGAGTAGGAATATCACTCGATTTATATATATATTTTTTTGGAACGGCGGCATTTTATTAATGGAAAAGCTAGCAAAAACTAGCAAACACAAAGTATCACTCGATTTATATTAAAAACCTGAAGCAGATGCTCTGCTTATTCTTTATTTACAGTCAGGTTTTATGATTATATATGTTGAGTGTCGAATTACATTAACATGTCATTTTCAATACGTATACTTGTTTTACGGTTATTGTTTTATACAGTATTTATAATATTGATAGAAAACTATGTAGTTGTTCACTAACTAAATTAAAAGTAGTCTAAATCTATATGCAACAATAGGATTCCTCAAAACGAGACCTGCAAGTAAATATGACTTCGTGTTAGTGGAGACCTAGGAAATAGTTAAGAAACTTGACCATCTGGGGAAATTGGCTAAACAATTAGTATATAATACATTTATCATTGTTTTATACAGTATGTATTATATTGATAGAACATTATGTAGTTTAACATAAGAGCTTGCGGTTTATGTACGGAATTAGCTGAAGTTTTGGAAAAACACTATTTGCTCAATCTATTTAGTTGTTTTCAGGAACTCTTTTTATTATTAGAGCATATGGATAAGTCGACTGCACCACGGATAAATGACCCTAGATATAAGTTGAGAGTCGAGGAATTTCTTAGATTATCTTATCGTCACAAACACGAGTCATTAGAAATTCCATGCCCTTGCAAAGTCTGCAACAATTTTCGTGACCATAATAAACGCACCATCTATTCACATCTTATTCACATCTATTCACATCCTGATCATTTTTTAAAAATCGTGTTTGAAGCACAACAACCAACTGAGTCTCTTGAAGTCTTGAGATAGTTTTTTACTGGTTACTTTCTTTAGCTCTTGACACAAACACCCCTTCAGGTTATGACTTAGACCATCTAACAAAAGTTACAACCTTATTTCACATACATGTCGCGATTAGATTTAAATTTTTGAAAGTTTGGCCTCTTCATATTTCTGGCTTTAAACCCTAACGATCAAATAATCATCATCTTCATTTCATCTAGCGCGTGTCATATTCTCAGAAATCTACAAAACCCGCGATCAATGTAAGCTGTACAATGAGTTTATTAATATGTATGTGTTTTTGTTACATCGAAGTGAATTTGTTGTTTCTTGCGGATCAGTATCATCTTAAGTTATGTTATGTTATATGGATGGATCGTGTTTTGTATACGCATGAAATGAATTAAATCTGAACATATTTTCTAGTAGGCGGCGGGCTGGGCTGGGATGCTTTGACTGGCTTGATACCTGAGATTCTCCGGCTATGACCGGTTTTGACCCAACGATTCGCTGGTTTGACCAGGTTTCATCGGTTATGAACAAGTAGCTTTGTCGGTTCCCGACTGAACCGGCCTGGTTTTCAAACCATGAGGTTGAGAGGCCTTTGCAAGAGATAAAAAAATAACTCTGAGTTGTGTTATGTTATGCCAGTAAGTCTCAGAAAAGTCTGAAAATCGGGTTTATGGAATATAAGCCGAAATTACATAAACTCGCAAGCGGACTGTTCTTGTATACTTATATATGGAATTCTTTTTGGACATTTCTAGACAGCTTATTTATGAGCAGTTGATCCTTTACTTGATTTTGAAATTCAAAACTGTTTGATTTGGTTATCAGACGGTATGAGCCAAACTATGTGTGTACTTGATATCTAATACAGAAACTCTAGAGTTTATGTTTGCATACATGTCTGCAACTGGGAATTGAAATTATTTGAATGTAGGTATCCTCACATTATTGTTCCCGCAATATGTCCTTAAACCAAATAGTACACCAAGAATAGTTATTTTCTTCGAACATGGATGACCTTTTGCTATCACTGAATCTCATCGAGTTTCTGAACTGAGTTCCTTCTGACATTGGACCAGTATTCTGCTTCTGCATATAGCCTGATTAGTCCAAGTATATCAAGGGCCGGCCAAATTCATAGACTTAATACTATAGGACGTACCATTGCTATATATGATCGTGCATTAAACTTGTTACTTAATACTATAAATGCATAGACTTTCTGCTTCTGCATATAGCCAGATTATAATATGCATAGACTTAATACTATAAATACTATAAATGCATAGACTTTCTGCTTCTACACGTTTGTTTGTTTCTGTTGACATATAGGACGTACCATTGCTACTATAAATACTATAAATGCATAGACTTTCTGCTTCTACACGTTTGTTTGTTTCTGTTGACATATAGGACGTACCATTGCTATATATGATCGTGCATTAAACTTGTTACTTAATACTATAAATGCATAGACTTTCTGCTTCTGCATATAGCCTGATTATAATATGCATAGACTTAATATCAGGGAATGTGATACTCAGAAATATATTGTGTTAGCGTCCACATAGAGCATAACACTTGTTTTTGTTTTATATCAGGAAATGGAAAACCCAAGTTATAAAAAGCTGAAACAAATTTCAGGGAAACGACAATATCAGGGAATGGAGAACCCAAGTCATAAAAAACTGAAGCACGTGCCAGGGAACACGAAGGTGAGGTTTGAAAGTCTGAAATAAAATATGATGATTAGTAATAAACTGAATGTATTTTTTATTGCAGGTATTTGATTCTTCCCAGGTGAAATTTAGCCAATCAAAAACGGTATATACTCCTAGTAAAGCTAACATTTGAAGTCATATTTTTTTATCGTAATTTTAACCAATCAAAGTGTTATTATTTCAGAAGGAGATGGGTGGTGGGCCCGGAAAAGTATCATTTACAAGGTATAATCAGAAGAAACCGAGTAGCAGCAAGCCGAGCAGCAAGCCAAGTAGTAGCAAGCAAAGTAGTTGCATGCCAAGTCGTTATTTACGTATGGAAGATGAGGAAATCAACACAACAAATTTAGACACAGGGCATTATTTCTATCCCCCTCAAAGTCGTGGTAGACAAGTAAGAACCAGGAACCATGACGAGGAATGCTTCCAAGAACACGATCATGGAAGTGAAACAAGGAATTCTTTCTCTCCTCCTCAGCGGCGACGGGTAAGAATTGAGAATCAATACGAGGCAGATCAAGAAGAACAACAGCATGAAGGTGATTTTGTACAAACTGAGAGTTACATGAGTGATGATGAACAAGAACCACAACATGGAGGTGATCTCGCACAAACTCAGACTTACATGAGTGATGATGAACACGAAGAAGAAAATATTGGTTCAACTTCACAAGGTATGGTATTCTTGTTACTAAACTGAGTTTCTTCTTTCGTTCTTTTGCTCTCTGAGTATCTCAAAGATGATATTTATGTTGAATCTGGCATAACAGTTACTCGGAAAGAAACTAGAGCTTTAGGCGAAACTAGAAAGAGTCAATTAAAAAAGGGGAGTTTAGTATTTGAAGTATCTGATTATTTTGGACGAGTAGTTGGAAAAGACAGTCAAGGGTTTATAACTAAAGGTGGATGTGTTATGAGAAAGTATGCGAAGGTAGATGGAACAACTTGGAAAAAGCAACCGGATCTCTTGAAGACCGATATTGTCTCTAAAACCATCGTAAGTTTGAACCTTTGAGTTTAAGTGTCGTATCAACCTTTGAGTTTAAGGGTGTATTCTAGTAGACTTGCAATTACAGCTTTTTTATATGTTATTTTTATAACAGCAATTAGTGACATACATTGCGATTCCAGGAAAACTCCAACTTTGATTTCAAGTCTTCGCAGATGACTGGTGCTATGTCATCACAGCTGGGTTACCAACACAGAAATTATCAATACAGGTTGCACCTTATCTATAAAAAATATGCGACAATGGAGGAAGCAATGACACATCCTCCACCAGGCATAAAAGTTTCAGACTCGGTGAAGTTATGTGAACATTTTGCAAGCCCGAAATTCCAGGTTTTAACCTTATTCCTTTATACATGTGTAACCATTTCTTTTTTTTCTTGATTTTATGATTTCTATTTACAATAATGTCACATAATTAACCAACAGTTGGCACACACTCGCTTCCAAGAAGAGTTCATATGGTGAGTTTATTATTTACAAAAATCAACATTTCTTCTTTATGTCCATTCTTTTAATGTTTATTGTGGTATTTATATGACAGAGTATGGGAGAAGGAAAAGAAGTAACAGAAATTCAACAATACCATATGGCACATTGGTCAAAAAAGTTGAACGGAATGATCAATGAGGAGGCCACTAAGATTTGGGTAATTTTAATTTACATATGTACTAATATGCATAGATCTTAAACTTATAAATCATACGTGGTTGAAATTACAAGATATTCAATGATGCAGACTGATTTACAAGCTGAGGAAGCCACTTCGTCAAGCACACCAGCAGAGATATGCATCAAACGGCTTGGTCATCTTCCTGGACACATAAAAGGACGTTCTGCATCTACTAAACAAATGCTGGTAACTGTGAACCTAAGAGCAAAGGTAAAGGCCCTCAAAGAGGAGAATAGAGCTACTAATAAGAAAGTGGATTACTTGATAGAAGAGATGAGCAAGATGACTCAATTGCTACAACAATTTCAAAAACAAGTAAGTTTTGGTTTTATATTAACGTGATTTTGAAGTTTTTACTTGATATATTGTGTTTTTAGTTGGAACCGAACTGCCATTGTTAGTTTAGGATAATTTAGTTTATAAAGATCATTGCTTTTTCACGTTGTTGGCCAAACTGCCAAGTCAAATTTTGACATACTGCCAAGTTAAACTGGTTGCATCTATTATGTTTGAAAAGTCAGAATTTTGTGGCTGAATTTAGGTAGTGATGCTACTTGCTACAATTTAAGCGTTAATGGCATCAAATTATATTTACTTGTGTTGCTTACCAGTTTAGTTGGTTATGGTTGTACATGCTTCACCCTCCTAGTTTAAGCGTTAATGGCACCAAAGAGACAAACTATTAGTTCCTACAAGTGCAATTGAAAAGGTTTAGAAAAGAGCCGCACGCATTGAAAAGGTTTAGGTGCAATTAAAAAGGTTGTGTTTTATCTAAGTGGGTCAAATAACGACCAGGTCAAATAACGACCAAAAAATTTAGAAGAAAACTTATTGTAAGTTGCCTGCAGCTTTAAGTAGATTCAATCAGCAACTTGAAACGCCCTTTCAGACCTCCTTTTATCAGCTTGGGACTTCATTCTATGCTGAGCGTTCTTGAGGTTAAACTTGAGCAGCTTAATGGTGCTTTCCCTAGCCTGTAAGGTCCTGTCAACAGCTTCCACATTACTGTCCTTAGCCACATAAGGAATGTGCAGAGGTGGAGTTTGTTTGGCCAAACACTCTTTCATAAGGAGTAGTATTGTTAGAGGTGTGTAAATTAAGTTGTGCGTGTTTCTAGGCAGTCCAGGTCGACAACTTGATTCAATTTGACTGTCCTTCGGCTTTTGTAATGTAAACGGGTAACTTCATTTAATTTTTTTGGAACCCATTTATAGATAAACAATTTACTTTGTGGTATTGAAATGGGCTAGTTGATATAAAAAGGTGCATACAAACAGATCCTCTACCAAAATGAACTATAGGTTAGAATACCATTAACTAAATCGATGGCCAAATAGTTCCGTGAGTTACTAGTAAGAAGATAAATGATAACACGAGAAACATATTCTTTATAATCTTAAATTCATCTGAAATGGTGCACACCTGCTAATCACCCTTGTGGCCATGTCAGGGGAACATGTTTTTCGTATTGACGGTGAATGACACCTTTGCTTACAAAGTTATAGTTTTCTTTTCGTTCTAGTGCTGGTTAATGCTTCTTTCCCGACTTTGAATATGTATAATCTTCAAGATAGATAGTTATACCGAATAGCTCTGATCATGTGGATCTGAATCATATGATAAAGTTATATCGATAAGAATAAAAATGGTTTAGTACTAGTATTAGTAGTAGTACACTAGTACAAGTAGATCATATTCTGTCTTAATAGGTATCCAAGAGCACACTCAGTTTATTTCATTTCATTTTCCAAGAGCACGCTCACTTATACCTGCCTTACCCATTTTCATGGGTTGAAATTTTCCCTCTATTGATTATCTTTTTTTTTCAGGGAGAAATATGAAGACTACAAGGATTTTCCAAGAGGACACTCACTTATACCTACATCACCAATTTCCAGATTTTCTACAGAATTATACATGCTTTCGCATTATGTTTGTGCTTTCGTATTATGTTTGGGTGTTTATGACCCTCTATTGTTCGTACTGTATTTTTACTATAACGATATGATTCGCTTAGTCATGGATCCACAATTCTGGTGGAAGATTATTAAAAGAATGCTATGTTTAAAGAAATCAATGTTATTGATTTTCATTAATGGTGAAATATGTTTATTTTAGTTGAAATCAATCTTTTGTAGGATAGCATGTTGAAATCAATCATTGTGGTAAATGTGAACCTATTTGAAAATATAATAGGATAGCATGTTCATTGTAGTGACCATTAGTTTGGTCTCTGATGGGTTTTAAGTGGTTGGTATATAACTTGTTGTGTGACTATTTTTTCGTCACTAGCTGACGTTTGTAGTGACTATTTTTTCGTCACTATTAGACGATTTGTGACGACTTTTTGGTCATTCATAGTGTATAGCAGTGACGATTTTTTCGTCACTTTGCTATCTGTGACCCATTTGCTGGTCACTAACAGAGTTAGACCGTGACCATTATTTTCGTCACAGATCAGTGACGAAATATAATCGGTCACTAACAAATTAGTGACGCAGCTATAGTGACGACTGGTGACGACTTTTATTTTGGTCACTAAGTGACTTAGTGACGAATTTCTATATTGTCAGTGAAGAATTCGGTTCTGTCACTATAGGTGGTTTTTCTTGTAGTGGGATTGGTCTATCAACCTTACAAGCTATTTTTGTACTCGAGCACAATATGATTTGCGACACACTGAAGGTTATATATACCATGATTTGGAAGATGAAGATCTATATCGTCATGCAAGACTAGTAACTTCTGCTGTTATTGCTAAGATCCACACCATCGATTGGACGGTTGAGCTTCTCAAAACTGACATGCTTCATGTAGCAATGAGAGCGAAATGGTATGGCCTATTGGGGAAAAAGTTCAAGGAGACATTTGGTCATGTTGGAGGATCCATTCTGGGAGGTCTTGTAGGGTTAAAGAAACCCAATAATCATGGGGTACCTTACTCATTAACCGAAGAGTTCGTGAGTGTTTATAGGATGCACTCTCTTTTACCTAATCAACTTTTAATAAGGGATGTGAATTCAACACCAGGCCCTAACAAGTCTCTATACATAATATCTCAACAATTAAGTTCTTTTATGGATTATTGATTGGACTGAAAATTGGATATATATGGAAAAGAAATTGAATTGAATATAGTAAGTATAGTAATATATAATAAAATGAAGAAGTCAGAAAGTGATCCAAAAGTCTTTAACACGGAATGGATTAGTTTGAACAATGAATTAATTTCAACTAAAAATATTCTATCTGCCCTTCCTGATAAATATAATTTTTTTCATTATTTATTCTTGTACTTGTAAAGGTCGATGGGGAAAAGAGAAGTGACTAAAAAGTGAGTACCTTAATTTTATAAATAGTAACATTAATCAACTATGAGTTTTCATTTTGCTTGGAAACAAATTTTATTTGACAGAAAATGGGGAACGTTAAGCAAGAAACTAAATTAAGCAAATATGTGTGTATGAGTTTACAGGATTGACATGATTAATTTGATTGGGAAAGAAGGCGAGGAAGAATTATCAGAAATTGGATTTACGAGACAAACGGTATCAATGGGACATCAAGTGAAAGTTTATGGACTTTAAAATCGATAGTCGTGTGATAGGTTCGAACTCGAGATCACGGGATTGCACACATTACGTGAAGAGTTAATTTATTTATTAAATATATTTATTATATTTATTAAATCAAACTGTGGCTAACGATCGTTAAGTAATTAAAAGTTAAGTATTAAACGATCGTTATAGAATATTAAAGAAGCTAAAAGAAGGTGTCGGAAAGTTCCGGAAACCCCTTGTAGCACATGTGTATATCCGGATTTTATCAAAGAAAGGGATAAGGAAGAAAAATTTTTGGCTTTATCTTTTGTTTAAACTTGGAAGATAGGTTTTCCAAGGGCTATATAAACACACCTAAGGCTTCATAATTTTTCACTCCATTCTCTCTTCTCTTTGCTCCTAACCGCTGGCCAAACACACCCTTATTAGGGTTCATCTTTGATTTTCTAAAAGCTATTTTAGATCTAGTCCTAGCCCCTCTCTAAGGTTGTTGGGTAGATCTTCCATAGGCTTGGGAGGCTCGGTTCTGTTCGTGCTAGACTCACGATTAGCTCATCGTATCACGTGTGTACAAGATCGTGGTGTGATCTTATTTTAGATTACATCCTGGTGGTGTTCTTGATCTATTTTTACCGGTGATCGTTCTGCTAAGGAAAAGGTATGTAACCCTAGCCTTGATTAATTATAATTGTGTTATTTAAAGATCTTGTTAATCTGCTTCCGCTGTATGCTCTTTGATCTATGTTAGGGTTTTTATAATTGTTATGATAATCATAAACCATCAGTGGCATCGAGAGCCGTTTTAACATGATTATAATTATCAAATCTAAAGTTTTTTTAATA
Source organism: Glebionis coronaria (assembly GCA_025667525.1). NCBI lineage: Eukaryota > Viridiplantae > Streptophyta > Magnoliopsida > Asterales > Asteraceae > Glebionis > Glebionis coronaria. The sequence goes on along the minus strand of JANFOE010000115.1, from coordinate 50,606 downwards.
TTGATTTGTGTTAAAATTACATGTTGTTTTTAGGTTTTATAAAAAATTAGGGGTTTTGTTTTTTGTTTAAAAATGGCTTTGCCGTTTTTTTTATAAAAAAAAAAAAAAAAATTTGTAAACCCTAAAATTACATGGTAATTAACTTTAGATGTATGCATGAATTAATTGTTATGTCATGTGTGGTTACGATCCGTAGTAGTTTTTAATTGTTAAGAGAATATGGAAGATCCGTAATAAACATGCATGTTTTTTACGGATCATATAATTTTGGTTGCTATTTGCTTTATTTGATTCAAAGTTTTAAAATTAGGGAAGACTTTTTATGTTCATAAAAACCCTAGATTTGATGTTCTTTGAATAAATTGTTTGCATGTGGCTATTTGATTTAGTTTTTTTTTGTACTACTTGTTTTCATGCGTTTTTTTTTTAATTGTATGTTGTAAACAAGGGTAATTTTTTTTAAGAAAAATAATATGGACTAAATCTTATCAAAATTAATGAATTGTTTTGAGACCTAAATTACATATGATTTGTGTTGATTAGAATTGCAATAGCAACTTAACGGCCTACTCAATTTTGACAAACTATAAAGTGGGTATAACGCACCGCTGGTCAAGTACCCGGTTAAGAAAGGAGGTGCTATGCTTTTACGCTGACCAAATTCCCGGCTCGCCTGTGCGTCAAAATTGGAATTACCTACGGTTGTTATTGGTATAATTCTTTAAGGTTGTTTGGTTTAACCAATACCTCAACTTGCAAATATATGATGAACTTTTAGTCTCACCAAAAAGTTTACTAAACGTTTTATTAAACTTATGCTATGAAGATGTATGCATGCTTCTCCATACATGATTTTGACACCAAACCTATACCCTAAAAATTTAAGTCATATGCCCTCTAATTGACGAACACTTGAAGTTACAATTGTCGTCATATAAGATATCGGACGATGTTGTAATGGAGAGAAAACTTCATGACTGAATAAGATTGTACATGAAGGTTTTACGTTCTTTAGATTAGTCGACTTAATTGAGTTACTCAGTGAGAACTGGAAACTTAAGGCATAAAGAAGGGATAAAACATGTTTACAATGCAAATGTTTTTGGCAATGTAAATCCCTGACATATCTAGAAATTGCAATATGATTTGGCAATTATTGTTCGACAAGTTACTGTGTTGAATACATTTGTCACTAGCAGATCAACTGATGTGATAAATCTATGTCAATATGGATTCTAGTTTTTCAAGGAAAATACTATGGTTTTATTACCGGGGTAATTTTATTTTCTTGAATTTTATTATCGAAAATACTAATGTTTGAACTTATTTATGTAGAAATGGCTCAACCCGAAAACAATCTGACAATAAGCTCGGCGTTCAAAGCATTTTTTGAACGGCCTGAACTTACTGGCCCTAATTTCAATGATTGGTACCGCTCACTAAGAATTGTTCTGAGAGCAGCGGGTACCATCAATATCTTGGAAACTCCTTTTCCGGAGGATCTTGCTGAAGGAGCAACTGATGCGGAAAGGCTTCAACACGCTGCTAACGTTAAGAAGCACCATGAGGTGGCTGCTATAATGTTAGGGAGAATGGCTCCATCACTTCAAAGGAAGTATGAGCTATTTCATCCTAAGCAGATGCTTGATGAACTCAAGGCAGTGTATGAAACGCCACAAGCTGTAGAGATCTATGATCTGGTTGATGCTCTACATAGTTGCAAGCAAGCTCCTGGAAAGTCCGTAAGTGCACATTACATGGAGATGAGGGGTTATATGGAACAACTCATCGCACTAGGACAACCCTTCGATCATAATATGGCTATTAACTTGATCAATAGGTCCCTTAATAAGGACTTCGGTGATTTCGTTCGTAACTATAATATGCATTGCACGGGGAAGACAGTTAATGATTTGCATGCAATGCTCATTGACTTTGAAAAGGGTTTGAAAGATAAGGCACCCACTGCTACTCCTCAAGTACTTTATGTACAAAAGGGTAGAGTGTCGAAACCAAAACCGCAAGGGAATAAGAAGCAGAAAGGCAAAGGCAAGGTTGATAAGAGCAAGCAAGTTGCGACTACATCAAAACCGAAGCATAACTTTGCTAAGAAATCTTTGAAAGATGAGACTTGTCACCACTGCAAGATGACTGGACACTGGAAGAGGAATTGCTCTCTCTATCTCCATGAAATGGCAGAACATAAGAAGAAGGCTGAGCAAGTTGCTGCAGCACCATCTTCAGGTAACTTATTTATGATAGAGTTACATAATCTTTCATACAAATCAAACTCCTGGGTATATGATACGGGATGTGGTATTAATATTTGTAATACCCTGCAGGGATTTGAGTTGAAGAGGAGACTTACCTATGGGGAACAATTTCTGCAAGTGGGCAATGGCGCACAAGCAGCAGTTGAAGCTATAGGAATATTTAAATTAGTTTTACCTTCGGGTTTAGTACTGTCTTTAAATAATTGTCATTATGCACCTACAATTGTTAGGGGTGTTATTTCCTTTTCTAGTATGTTGGATCTTGGATTTACTCACACGATTGATAATAATAGAATTTCTGTTTTCAAAGATGGTTTATTCTATTTTGATGCAATTTCTGTGAATGGTGTTTTTGAAATTAACATGCATGATATAAATCCCAAGAGGAAAAATAATTCTGTTTTTAGCATGAATAAGAAGAGTAAGTTAGACAAGAACTCTTCTTATCTTTGGCATTGTAGACTTGCCCACATTGGGAAGACTCGCATACAAAAGCTTCAACGTGATGGGCTTTTGGAAAGTATCAATGATGAATCATTTGATAAATGTGAATCTTGTATCTCTGGGAAGATGACCAAGAAACCTTTTAATAGCAATATTGAAAGGGCTACTGAACTGCTTGGTCTAATACACACTGATGTTTGTGGACCACTTAGACATGTGTCAAGGAAAGGTGCTAGCTACTTCTTGACGTTTACGGATGATTATAGCCGTTATGGTTATGTTTATTTGCTTAAACATAAACATGAGGTATTTGAAACATTCAAAACGTTTAAAGCCGAAGTAGAGTTACAACTGGGAAAGAAGATTAAAGCTCTTCGTTCTGACCGTGGTGGTGAATATTTAAGTCAAGAGTTTAAAGATTATTTAAGTAAGAATGGAATTGTTCAGAAACTTACTTCTCCGTATACTCCACAACAAAATGGTGTATCTGAAAGGAGAAATCGTACATTATTAGATATGGTACGGTCTATGTTTAATCTTACAACTTTACCATTATCTTTTTGGGATTATGCTCTTGAAACTGTTGTTCGTATTCTGAATATGGTTCCCACAAAGAAGGTTGATAAGACACCATATGAACTATGGCATGGCAAGAAGCCATATTTGTCTTATTTGAAAGTCTGGGGTTGTGAGGCGTATGTGAAACGTGACTCTGGAGATAAACTCCAACAACACTCAGTAAAATGTATCTTTGTAGGTTACCCTAAGGAAACTATGGGTTACTACTTTTATTATCCGGCTGAGAACAAGATAGTTGTGGCTCGGTATGGATACTTCCTTGAAAATGATCTTGTAAATCAAGAATTCAGTGGGAGAAATTATGATCTTGAAGAAATTCAAGAAGATACATTGCCTTCTGGAAATACTAGCGATGAAATTCCTGTAGAACCAGAAAGTCTGAGTGTTCCACCGGAATTAATTCCTCCACGTAGGTCTCAAAGGGCTATACGTGCGCCGGACAAACTATGTCTATACATAGAGGATGATGAGGAGGAAGTAGGGGATCTTGGTGAACCTGCTAACTATCGATCCGTAATGTCTGATCCATAAAAGTCAAAATGGATAGTTGCGATGAATGAGGAAATGAAATCCATGGAAATCAATGATGTTTGGAGTCTTGTAGACGCACCTAAAAATGCTAAAGTAGGGAAAAATAGGTGGATCTATAAGAAGAAAACTGACATGGATGGTGATGTACAATCCTATAAAGCACGTTTAGTGGCTAAAGGTTTTACTCAAACTTTTGGCATAGACTACGAGGAGACATTCTCTCCTGTAGCAGACTTGCGAGCTATTAGGATTCTCATAGCTATAGCAGCATACTATGACTATGAGATATGGCAAATGGATGTTAAAACTGCCTTCTTGAACGGTCGCTTAGATGAAGACATCTATATGCAACAACCGGAAGGGTATGTTGATCCTAAATATCCAAAGCGCGTGTGCAAACTTCAAAGATCCATTTATGGTTGGAAGCAAGCATCACGTCAATGGAATAAACGATTTGATGAAGAAATCAAAAAGTTTGGATTTATTCAAAATCGTGATGAGCCATGTGTATACCGCAAAGCTAGTGGGAGTAATGTAGTGTTCCTAATTCTATATGTCGATGACATATTGATCATGGGAAGTAACATTCCAAGACTTAAGGAAGTTAAGGATTATCTTGGTAAATGTTTTTCTATGAAAGATTTGGGAGATGCTGCATATATTCTGGGAATTAAGATCTATCGAGATAGGAGTAGACGGTTAATTGGTCTTAGCCAAGATGCTTATATTGATAAGATATTGAAGAAATATAACATGCATAACTCTAAGAAAGGTTTCTTACCGATGGAGGTTAAGCATGAGTTAAGTCATGAGAAAGATGCATCATCACCTGAAGAGGTGGCTTACATGAAGAAGGTGCCTTATGCTTCGGCTGTAGGATCTATTATGTATGCTGTAAGATGCACAAGGCCCGATGTGGCATTTGCTCAGAACTTGGTCAGTAGATACCAACAGAATCCAGGGAAGTCCCACTGGACTGCTGTTAAGCATATTCTGAAGTATTTGAGAAGTACGAAAGATATGTTTTTGGTAATCGGGGGTAAACCAGACACAGAATTGAATGTAACAGGATTCTGTGATGCGTCCTGGCAATGTGATAAAGATGATACGAAGTCTCAGACGGGTTACGTGTTTGTCATCAATGGAGGAGCAGTTGACTGGAAGAGCAGTAAGCAGAAAACCATTGCTATGCATGCGACTCAATCTGAGTACATGGCCGCTTCAGAAGCTGCAATGGAAGCTGTTTGGATTAGGAAGTTTATTGGAGATCTTGGAGTGATGCCTTCAATTAAAGAACCTATTGATATATATTGCGACAACTCTGCGGCAATAATATTCGCCAATGACCCTGGAGTCATGAAGGGCGCCAGACACTTTAAACGTAGATATCACTACGTTCGAGAACAAGTGGAAGCTCGAGAAATAAAATTAATAAAAGTTCACACAGATGATAACGTAGCTGATCCTTTTACTAAGGCTTTGTCTAGGCCAAAGGTAGTTAAGCATGCCAAGGCAATTGGGCTGAAACTAGCTAGCGAATTCATGCAATAAATCTGTTGATTAGTATTTGGATAAAGGATGTAAGACATTATTGAATTGATGAAATAAAGACTGGATTTCGTTTATTTTTCTGTTATTTGATTTTGTATCCTATTTTACATGTTTTAATCCATGAGCATTATGATGTTTCTAAATGTCCGTTGTCGATTAATAATATGGGAGTATTATTAAATTAAGACAATTCAAAATAGTGACAGGGTATACTTGAAAGTATATTGGTCAATTTTGGATGATATTTGATGGATCAAATATTGGACTTATCCCAACTATGTGATTTTACTTTATGGATCTTTGTCATTAAGTAAATCATAAATAGTTATCCTTAGACCTGAGATGCCAGAAAACTGCATTGAATATAGTGCATTTCTGTAAGGTAACCTAACGCTAAACGTAACTGGTAGTCATAAGGGTTATCTTCAGAAGTGTTGCGAAGTTCATGTGTTTTGCTTGTAGTCAAAATGGGATTCGTTTCCTTCAAATTATTATTTGAAGTATAAATACAACTGGGCCCCTCGGGGGAGTAGTAAGATGTTTGTGTGACCACACCCAAATGTGTTTTGGTAATCTTGCTATATCCGTAAACGAGAAACAGAATAATTAATGAAGGAATGACTAAGATCCATATCCTTATTAACAATGTATTTGAAATGAGAGGATAATAATAATGATTATATATCATTAAAAGGTTTTGTCCAGGAAGCCTTACTCGAGTTGTACTAGTGACATTGTTAGTGTAACTAGACGCTAATCAATGTGATCACGATATTCGAATTTTGTCCAAGTGGGAGCTGGAAGTTTATGGACTTTAAAATCGATAGTCGTGTGATAGGTTCGAACTCGAGATCACGGGATTGCACACATTACGTGAAGAGTTAATTTATTTATTAAATATATTTATTATATTTATTAAATCAAACTGTGGCTAACGATCGTTAAGTAATTAAAAGTTAAATATTAAACGATCGTTATAGAATATTAAAGAAGCTAAAAGAAGGTGTCGGAAAGTTCCGGAAACCCCTTTTAGCACATGTGTATATCCGGATTTTATCAAAGAAAGGGATAAGGAAGAAAAATTTTTGGCTTTATCTTTTGTTTAAACTTGGAAGATAGGTTTTCCAAGGGCTATATATACACACCTAAGGCTTCATAATTTTTCACTTCATTCTCTCTTCTCTTTGCTCCTAACCGCCGGCCAAACACACCCTTATTAGGGTTCATCTTTGATTTTCTAAAAGCTATTTTAGATCTAGTCCTAGCCCCTCTCTAGGGTTGTTGGGTAGATCTTCCATAGGCTTGGGAGGCTCGGTTCTGTTCGTGTTAGACTCACGATTAGCTCATCGTATCACGTGTGTACAAGATCGTGGTGTGATCTTATTTTAGATTACATCCTGGTGGTGTTCTTGATCTATTTTTACCGGTGATCGTTCTGCTAAGGAAAAGGTATGTAACCCTAGCCTTGATTAATTATAATTGTGTTATTTAAAGATCTTGTTAATCTGCTTCCGCTGTATGCTCTTTGATCTATGTTAGGGTTTTTATAATTGTTATGATAATCATAAACCATCATCAAGCATGTGGAGCACTTGAACTATGGAATTATCCGATGTGGCTTAGAGATGTTGTGCCTGTAAATGTTGATGGCACCGATCGTCCTGATCATGTCGACTTACCCTCCCTTGAGAGTAAGTAACTTCCCGCCTTTTGATAATTAAAAGACATGTTGTCATCCTTTTTCGGTTTGATCTAAATCTTTACTGATAAACATGCTACACATGATGATTTAGTTTATAGGGACAGGGAACGAGACGTAGCAAGATACAATGAGTTCCGTAGATCACTTTTCTTGATCCCAATCACAAAATGGGAGACCTAACGGACAACAAGGAGGCGATTGAAGCATTGCGTGAAGTGTACGATGATGATGTGGAGCAGCTCGACTTGTTGGTGGGAATGGCGGCTGAGAAAAAGATCAAAGGGTTCGCCATAAGCGAGACAGCTTTTGTAATTTTTATCATTATGGCATCAAGGTACAACTCTAGTAGAAACAAATGATGTAAAAAAACAAATTAACATAACCTATAAAAATTATTGATGGGTTGATTGATTTCTTAGGCGAATCGAAGCAGATAGATTTTTCACAAGCGATTTCAATGATGAAGTGTACACGAAAAAAGGATTAGAATGGGTGAACACAACAGAGAGTTTGAAAGATGTGTTGGACCGCCATTACCCGGAGATGACTGATCGATGGATGAACTCACCAAGTGCTTTTACGGTCTGGGATGCTCCAACGGCGCCTAGTAGTCTTATACGGATATATTTCCGTGTCCCTTTATTCTTTTTGCGTTATGTGTATGTGATGATGGGGTTCCTGAATCCCGTGAGAAGGTTTTTCAATATGAGAGAATTTCATTTTTTATAAAACCTTTTTAAAAGATTAAAAATATCTGGATCGAACTCAGAAGTAAAAATACGATTCAAGTATCAACTTCGTTTCATATTAATTTTCTCAATTAAAAAAGTTCTCTCATATTTTCTCAAAAAAAAAAAACAAATCCTTCTTATCTGGTTCACGAGCTCTTTCCAATGAAGGATTTATCACTTATGTGTATATTATATTGTTTGTAAAATAAAAAAGGGTGTCAATAATTTGCTGGTGAATTTGGCAAAATAAACTATTTATCTTTTGAATGTTAGTATGAGAAGTTGTATTATACTTTCTGTATTTTATGTTTAGAATGTTGAGACATGTTCACCATTGCTATTGGAAGTTGTTGGTGATAACAGTAAATTAATCTGAACATTTCATAGTCTTTTAAATGCTAAAAGGTTATGCTTAATGTAGAAACACATGGATACATAAGATCTTAACTAGATTAATGAATCCAGAAGATGATGAACACACACAATTACACAGCAAACTGGTAACCTAATGACTAGATATAGTCGAATGATTACAAAACTAAATGATTGTTTGACTTAGCAATCACAGGGCATACACAAGAACATCATAGTTAGTTCTTGTATGTTATGTCCTCTTTACACTATCCCAAAGAAACACAAGATGTGCTAATCACACCACAAGTCCTTATTGATAACAAAACTTAAACAAGAAACTATAAGTATTTTCAAACCCTTCAATGCAATTTTACACGATGTTATCATTAGTGCAAAAAAGGTGAACAACAAAAAATGGCCCAAACAAATGGGAATTCTTTCGGAAATGTAATGGATAGGCTAAGGTTATAGTATTGTTTTGAGAAAACAAAGAAGATCAAAATGAAAATGTTGTAAAATAGGTATGATCAGTTTTTAATTACCAAACTTGTATTTCATGGAGAAGATAAATTTTTATTATTTATTTTGGTTTGATCTAATATAAAAATTAACCTAAAATTTAAAAAACGTAGATATTATTCTTGCCATGTCCAAGTTTTTAAAACACCGGAGAAAAGACTAAAGTTGTAAATATAATGAAATATTTTTTATCACTAGTGATAATGTAATGAAATACTTCTAGTGATAAAACATTTAAATGTTTACATAATAACTATGTTTATAAAATATTTCATTACTTTTATCACTAGTGAAATATCACTATAGTAACTAGTTTTTGTCATATTTACAATTGTAATCCTTTCGCTGTTTTTTTTTTACATCTTTTGAATATTTTGAAAAAAATAACTCTTTCATGTTTTTTTTTATGAAATTTAACATTAGATACTAAATAAATATAAACAATCTCTTAGCAAGTAAAAAAATGCAAAACAACCGATTCTACTACAACGTGCATTCATACATACAAATATTTCGTTAATTTCTAGTTTATGTACGAATGGAGCATCGGTGCTTAATAAATGTGCTATATTCATTTGAACCTTGATGCCGAAACATATAGTTTCAATTCTACAACACTATATAACATCGACTATATAACATCCGTCTTCATCTTGAATGTCATACTTTACACTTTACAGCAACATGTGCGAATACATATACGTTGACTTGAAACTCGGAAAATAGACAAAACAACTACCACACACAACTGATCGAGACTAAGGCCAAAATGATTGACGTTATTGATAACGTACAGTGTGAAACGCCCGACTCATTAATATTTGTATTATTTGTTTAAATTGATCTCATCTATACTACTTTATAAAGTATTTAGCACATTCTAAATTAGGAACTCTTAAAAAATTAAGCTAAAAACATTACTATAAAAAGAAATTAAAAAGTTAAACCAATATTTTTTATTTCGTAATTAAGCATTTTTATGTTTAGTCCATTTCATAACCGTCCTCATTAACTTTTGTAATGAGATATAAATATTATCGGTTACGTTTTAACCAAATTCATAATTCTATTTTTAATATAATTTTTGTAACGTTTACTTTATTTAAGTATAAAAGAATCATTTGTTTAATGCAAAAAACACAACAATTTTTATTCCTCTATCATACTTCTGAAAAATCTTATGACTTATTTTGGTTTCTTTTGAGCATCTCAGAAAATTTGTATACCTCATCAAATTCAAAAAGAATTTTTAGCTTCAGCTATTACTATAGTGAACTTATTGTTAATGTACATGCAATTGCTTAACATGAAAATAAAGATCAAGTATGTCAATTTTTGTGTTATTTTTCGTATACTATGCAATGTGGCGTGATAATATTTTAATCTGCATCGCATATGCAATATTGTAGATACGTTATCCTCATAATAAACGTACAAGTGGAGAACATTCAATCGTAAGAAAATTTTGTTACACGGGTACCCACCGCTGCAATGCGCGGGTACCCGACTAGTATGTTAAGCTAGGTGGATTAGCGATGGGCCATATACGGTTTATCTAGATCGCGACCAGCCGTGCGTAGGTATTCATGAGATGAATGGTGGTTTGTATTTAGGAAGGAGACATGCCTAGTTAAATAAAAGATGTGTCCGACTTATTTAAAAGGTAAAGACAAGTGAAAATCCCAAAAATTATGGTTCATAACTTAGGCCAAAATATTAAGATACCTTAAGGGGTACTTCGCCTATAAAAGGAACGTCACTGACATCCGAACATGTATTCCATAAAAACCCTAATCACATACTACACCTTAAAAAATGTCTACTTACTCTCGCGCTAGAGTCTAATCGTGGTCCCCACGGTAAGGTTAATTGTATACTCTCCTTTGTGCAGGATCTCAGCAAAGTTCACTTGATGCAAGACTCGCGCATCCCATACCCGAATAACTACGTATTCACGCCATTCAAGACCCAACCGGACTTTTACATCAACAAGTTGGCGTCATCTGTGTGACCATACACTACGAATTAGTCTCAAAAGATGAGTGCAATAGCTGAAACAACTCCTATTGTCAACATTGTCAAGAATACGGGAAAAAAAGAAAAATCTCACACAACAAAAGCTGTGGACGTTGCACCGGCCGTAGCCTCTCGCAAAAAAATGCGCCAAAAAAACGAAAAGACGTAAAGGACAGGCTTGATTTCGGAGAAAACTCGAGAAGTCACTGGACGAGGGAAATCTCCCAGTACTCAGGTTTTGGAACCTCTCGCAAAGGACGTCGGAACACCTTGGAAAGGCCCAGAGCACGTGACCGCTCGAGAATACATGATTGGAATGTGTTTGAGAGGCTGGGAAATCACAAGAGGATCCCATTCGACAGGCTTAGCGACCGCCGTACCTCGGCCACGAGGAGGTTGTATCCTAGTCAGATAAGGTCTATGGATCGTTCTTACAACAAGGATCATTCCCGGGGTAGAAGGTCAGATAAAGAGACCTATTCCTCCCGACATAATTGGACGCAGATTCCCAACAACGTCAAAACTTATGATGGAACTGGAGACCTAGAGGATCACCTAAAAAAATTCAATTCGCGATCAAGGTAGAATGATGGGCAATGCCCACGTAGTGTCATATGTTTAGTTCTACCCTAATAGGGTCAACGATGGTGTGGTTCGCTAACTTACCGCCAGAAAGAATAAATGGATATACTTCATGCAAGAGAAGAAGTATAGCAAAGGATCTAGTGAAAATCCATAACATCAAACAGAGGGACAGTGAGTCCATTGAAGAGTCCATGGAGTGATTCAAAGCCCACACTAGAAACGTGAAGGAGGCTCTCAAATGTGTGTGGATCTCCATATTCATGCACGGAGTTAATAATCCTAAATTGACAAAACGTATGAATGATCATATCCCAAAAACCATGGAGGAAATGATGATCATCACTACGACCTTCATTCTAGTTGAGACCGCGGCCACATCCAAAAAGAAGGGTCAATCGTCTTGGAAAGCTCAAAATCCGCCCAGACGGTAGGCGCTTTACCGAAAGCCTGAATTTCGTAGTCAGTAGAGGGAAAGACAAGGGTGTAATAGATTCACCTCCTAACAAAAATACCCAAATAAATCCTCGCGGCTGAGTCTCGAAAGTTCAAACCAAACCCCCGATGGTAACTCTAGTGGACAAAAGAAGTAGTACTAAATTTTGCGACTTTCATGGAGACAAAGGACATAGCATCAGCGAATGTGTGCTACTAAAAATAAAATTGAAGAATTAGTATGAGCAAGCAAGCTCTCTCATCTAACCAAAGAAATTAAACAAGATAAAGGACGACAAATGACAAGAAAGAAGGAGCATTCGTCAAAAGACAAGGCCACAACCATCTACATGATACAATCATGGTAGTGAATGAATAGGCAAAAGGTAACCCAAAGGTTCTTTCGCACCAGAGAGATCACATTCCAACCATTGACCTCAAGTAGCGAAATAGAAGGAGCGCTTGTTATTGATGCTGAAATAGGAGGGCATGCTGTTCATCACATGTATGTAGACGGGGGCTTTTGTGTCTGAGATATTGTATGAGCACTGCTTCAACCGACTACAACCTGAAATTCAAATCCAAATAGTTTCGACAACAACACCGCTAACTGGTTTCAGTAGGGAAGTCATATAGTCGCTAGGGCAGTTGAGGTTGTTGGTAACAATTGGAGATATGGAGCACTAACCGAAAGGATGGATGAACTTTATGATAGTAAGATCACCATCGTCGTAAAATAATCATGAAAATGCCAGGGATAAGATAAATCCAAGTTGTTCCCTCCACGGCCAATGAGATGCTCAAATTCCCGATAAAGGGAAGTGTGGTTACAATTCACGCCATCGCCCCAGTACCAACAAAACGCACAACCGTGATAAGGGTACCGAAGGAAACCCTAAATAAGGTCCCGTATCCACCAAAAAATCTTAAGGTAGCTAACATCCATACTTTTTGGACAAGGAAATTTCTATTGTAGGACCCTTATCAAAAGAGGGACGAGCAAAACTATGCTCCCTTCTTAGGGAAAACCTGGATATTTTTGCATGGCAGACGTCAGGCATAACGGGGATACTGCGTACAATCTTCGAACATCGGCTTAACATCCACGAAGGATATTCGTTGGCCCGGGAAAAGACTAAAGGACAAGCCCTAGAAAGTGCCAAAGTTATTCAGGATGAGGTAGAAAACTTGTAGAGGAAGGAATTATGAGATAATTCTACTACCACAACTGGTTGTCTAACCCGGTCATGGTAAAAAAGCACGATGGTAGTTAGAGTATGTATGTGGATTTCACGGGTATGATGATTATTACCCCCCCTCCCCCTTCTAGAGATCGAATAGAAGGTAGAGTCCCTTTGCGGGTATCCTTTCAAACTTTTTCTTGACGTCTATAAAGGATATCACAGATACGATAGCGGAACATGATGAAGAGAAGATGACCTTTCATACCAGCCACGGGGTATATTGTTATACAAAAATGCTTTTTGGCCACAAGAACGCCTGTGTTACGTACCAACGATTGGTAGACAAGGCATTTAATAGTAAAATAGGCATTTAATACAAATCATCATCACGGTCATTATCCATATCAACCTTTCTATAAGATTCTCTTCATTTTATAGCAAGCTTTGGTACCATAACCAACCCCTAATGATTTAGCCACTAGAGACTTAGCCATATCAATATCGATAGTGCAACTTCATCCCTACTATCATGATCACCCATAGACTCAACATGTTCCACGGGTTTACCATCGTCACCAACAAGCATACACTTCCCCTCCATTACATGTTTTTCATTCCTATTGATCTTCTCCACTATAGGAATGTTATTTTGCTCTTCCACATTAAAAAATATATGTGGATGTCTTACTACCCGATTATGCTCCCCCAACAGCCAAGTGGTCATCAGTTAATGCATCATTGGAATTGCTAATGGAAACATAATGGTTAACTGATGACGCAACATAAGCATACACATATAAATTTAGCTAAGCATATTTTAAAAAGAAAAAGGAAGACATAATCAAACAAGCCATAGACATATTAAATGATAGAGTGAATTAAATCTTTACTTAAAATGAGCATAAAGTTACAAGGTTAAATCGACTATAATACATGCTTCAAAAGTATCCCAAAATTTCTACACGAATTGGTAAAAATATTATGTTTTTGTATATAGAAAATTATCCGTGACAGTTTCAGGATGTTGCTCTGATAGCGTCTGGTCGTCATATTTTATTAGGGTTTCTTCCACCACCATTCTCCAGGATGCGTCAGGAGTCTTCCAACGTCGTCGCTTTTGAATCTTAGCGGCACTTGTGGTCAAACGGTGTCTCCACGAACTGTAATTTTTGGTCTTGTGCATGATAATAGAATTTTTTGTACTTGCCCGGTTCCTTCTGAATTGTTTCCAAATCATGTCCAAATCATCCAAGTGCTTTCATATTGCTATAATAACAAAAATTAAGAATTTAGGGCGCTTAAAGACATATTTAGACAAACACGGGGTAAAATGGCCCCGAAAAATTATAAACATGACACCTACTCACTTAACCTTATATTAGTTAAATTGTGATAATCACGGTGACATTCACTTATCCGGGAATCGGATTTTTCATGTGCGTTATCACTTTAACAGAGAGGTGTTGAAAGTAAAAACGGTTAAAATTCTGAATATGGGTATTGAACACAATGTTATATATGCTTTGATGAAGATGATGCTTGGACTCAAGTTACAACACGCTAAATGTTGGTATAGGTTAATATAAAACTTACGGTGAAACATTATTTTGAATTTAGTCTTTATATTAGCTTATTGTTAGATCCATTATTCTAAGTGTTAGTTTCCTATTAGTCACATAGTATTAAGAAAGTTGAATCGTTTAGATAAATATCTTGTGTTGTATTTTTTTTTTCTTTTGCAGATTATAAGTAGTGCAATCTTAATGAGTTCGTGTTCCGCAATCTAACATGCAGGTTGTAGGCTGATCAATCTCTATAGTAGTGGTAGGTTAAAATCTCTTAGATTAATCGTCTCAAAAAGCCAGCTGGAACATTATTACTCAAAAAAAAAAAGTTCGATTTAACTGAAACACGTTATGCACTTATGTTTGGCTATTTTTATTTAGCTTTTTACGATGCCTTTGAGAACTTAAACGCTGAAATGGATAAATTTTAATATCATATCCGCATTTATTAGCATGTACTAATACCTATAGCCGCTTAAAATAGAATTTCGAAAGTTACTCAATTTATAACCCATCACCGTCCACCATTGAATTTTATTTTTAAGGTCGATCAAAGTAAATACCTACACCCAACAACTAATTTCATTCGTGACCTATTCAAGACCCATAAAAAACTTCGTTTACTTGATGTATCCATCCGTATGACTTATTGGTTTAGCTTGTTATTTGAACACACCCAAAATATCGCTTACTTTTATGGACAGGACCACAAGAATCTAGATTTGTTAAAATCAAACATTTGAAATATTAGTAGTAACAATAGGGTGTAGTACTTATTTGACATCAAGCATGAAAAGTTATTAGTAATTTCTAGTCGTTTTGAATAATTCGTTTCTTATAACTTTCTACCGTTTATTTCTTACCTTTCCGATCATTTAACCTACAGATGTGAATCAGGTTCCTACTTAACCATAACCCTTATGACAATCTGTCTATAAATAGGTCATATGCTTTGTTGTTCTAATATCATAAAAACATAGTCCAACATGGTCTTTTCATTCTTGTCGTCTGCTAAATCCATTCTTTTTTCACCAATTAAACACTTCATCCATGATGATTTCTACGATATCGTTCAAAGGATGCCACTCTTCGATCGGATTCTTTTCATGGTTTGTACATGCATGTTTATTGCATGCTTGAGTTCTAACTTATTTCAATAAAATGGTGCACTAATTCTAGGGTTTGATTGTTTTCGCAGATAATTCATGGTATTGATAGAATAGGGATCCCGTGGCACCGTTTTCCTGTGTTCTTGGGGCTTATATACTTAGCTATAAGACGGTACATTAATAACGAGTATAATTTGCTCAATGTTGGGAGAACTCCGGTCGGAGTTCGGTTCAATCCTGTCGACTTCCCATATAGGACAGCCGACGGGAAGTTCAATGATCCTTTCAATGAAGGTGCTGGTAGTGAGGGAACTTTCTTTGGCCGAAACATGTCCCCGGTTGATCAGAAAGATAAGGTATATATTGCTTTAACTTTTTCATGAATATGTTGGATTGGAGTTAACTTGTTATAATTAAATTGAAGAGAAAATATTCTAAACCTAGATAAAATCAGTTGTTTCCTATTGTTGCATAATCAGAATTTTCATTTTTCATTAATTGGTATCTGTTTGAAATCGATCGAGGACAGAACATGAAGGTGCATTGATGGAGTCGTAATCTTAATTTGTAACTTAAACATGGAGTTCAATCACAAAATGCATCTTGCACAACTCATTTTTCAGTCGATTATTAAAGATTCGACACAAATATATACTTTCTACGACTCTACTATTGCAAGCTGAATAACTGAATTTTAGTACTATTATTGTTTAATTAATCAGTAAGATATTATATGATTAGAATAATGACATTGCATACACTTATATACAATTTCCAAAGCCGGTGGGTGGTTGGATCGGAACCTTTCGATCGATGTAATAAATTAATAAGTAATTCCTAGTAGTAGATCATTACAGTATATAGAATATGTTTGAATTATATATTTCTAGCAGTAACAAATGTATCATATGACTAATAAATTATGAGTATATTCCAACAACTACTCCAGCTACTGAATCATGATAATATTACAACGCCAGCTGGGTCAGTACTAAATATAGAGTTTTTTACAAAGTCATTGTTTTTTTAAAAAGTAATTATCATTTCATGGTATGTTCAAATATATTTTCCATTGTATTGTTTGACTTACCAAATTTAATGATATGACTAAATTTTCCATGGTAACATTAATGACAAATTACAAAAAATATCAAAGTGTCATCACGTCATGTGACCCGCTCGTTCTCTATTTCTCAAAAGAAAAAAAAAATTCAAAAATACAATTTTTTATTCTATGTTTACTAATATTATTTAGAGATTACTCGTAATTTAAGCGTAAAATTTGTTAAATAGTTATGCCCTGATAATTTTGTGCCGATTTGACAAACGAACTATTTTATTCAATGACATTAACATTGAACTTCAAATTTTGTTCCGACTACACCAATTTGTCCTCAAGTTGTAACTTGTTACTAGCACAATCGTTTATTCCACATTTTCTATTTTTCCGTTTCACAATTTTATTTTTATTTTTTTAACAAATATCTAATATTTTCGATGTTTTTAAAATTTTTCGAAAACTATAGATTTGTTTTTGAAAATATTAGAATTTTTTTTTGAAATATTAATATTTTTTTGAGACTTATAGAATTTTTTTCGACAATTTTAGGAATTTTTTCAAAAATCATATATTTATTTCAAAAACTTCAGAATCCTTTTTTTTTCGATTTTCCGAAAGTTTGAAAACATATTTTAAGTTTTTGAAATTGATTCACAATGATCAGGTAATATCTTAAGTTTTCGAAAATTTTAAAGAAACTTTTTTATATATATAAAAATTTCAAATTTTACACAAATTCGAACAAATTCTACTAGTTTAAAAAATAATCTAAAATTTTAGGAAAAAAGTCCAAATTTTTTCAGAAAAAAATTTATTTTTTTTTATATGAATATGAACCAAATAAAATACCACCAGTTAACCAAAATAACGGAATATGAAGTCATGTACAACAGTAATTAATTGCGTTAACTTAAAATATGTTGAACATAGCGAAGAATTTGCCTATCGAAGTTTTATTAGTATACATGTAATATACTAAAGGTGAAAAAGAATGGAAAATACCATTTTGGAGAAAGGATGAAAAACGTTTGGGTAACAATAAAAGGTGAGAGAGAATGGAAAATACAATTTTGCCATACAATAGTCAATATTTTTGAAGATGCCATACATAAGTAATTATTTTTTAAGAAGACAACCATTTGGTAAAAAACTCCTAAATATAACTCTTGTATCATATTAATGGAGCAGTTGAACAATGTTGTCACTTAATGAAGTATATATATTTTTAGGAACCACATGCAGCTACTCGTCTTCTATCTGATTTTTCAACTAGACAATAAATTCTTATAATTATCGAAAAGCTAGACCTGAACTACACATGATGAAACCAACGGTACCTAAAGTATCAATGAAAGAACTATTCGACAACGTTAAATGGCGAATTAAATATCTTTGAGAGCTTTCGATAACTTTAACTTTAGCGAAGAACTTTGAAATCTTTCTTATTAGTTATTATCGGCAAGAAATTTTTATTTAAAAAACCAAGAATAAGCTAAGAAATACTAACTAATAAAAGAAATCCTAAAACACCAATTTAGCTCTTTTCGTGATAAACAAAAGACACGTACATAGTTTTTGAATTCATAATATCTCTGGAAAATACGCATAACAAATTTTGGCAGAGTAACTTAAATTTACTGTATCATATTATAAATACATGAATTAAATGTATTCAATACATAAAAAGGTTTAACATTAGAACCTTTTTATGCCACAACATATACTTAAAAAGAGTATCAAGTTGAAATGAAATATACATGTTTTCATTTTATTTAGACCTTTTTTTATAAATCGACCACAATAGATGCCTTAGTATTGTATAAACTGTTGTACACGGTAAATATGTTTTGCCAACATATATAAACTACTAGCAAAATTTCAATAGTTTTTTCAACGCAAAAATTACATTACTCCCACTAGATTTTATATATAGACATACAAGATTAAAAAAATTACATTACTCCCACTAAATTTTATATATAGACATGCAAAAATGCAAAAATGCAAAAATTTAAATAGTTTTTACACCATAAATATCTGTGATACATTTTAAACATGTAAATGATAACAAGTAATAGGTATAAAGACTAGAGCATCTTCAAAGCAAAAATTATAAATTTTTCTTATTATTTTGTCAATCTTTTAGAAAATCTTTTTAACATAGTAAAATAGTGTTTCAAAAAAAGTTTTTACGAAAGACTTGACGCACTCTAAATTTTTGTAAAAAGCTATAAACCATTAACAACTTATGCATTAAATGGAACTATTTTTTTATAAAGCTATTAAAACTGAAAACTTCAAATTTCTTGTGCAAGGAAATATTTTATGAATCTTTAACCACAAATGTAAAAACAACGTAAATATATATGTCGAGAACAGATTCAAGCAATGTAAATACATTAAAACTCAGTTGATTTCATACAGCTATTGCAACCTGATCCGATGGTGGTAGCAACAAAGCTTATGAGACGCAGAAAACTTATAGACACCGGGAAGCAGTTTAACATGATTGCTGCTTCATGGATTCAGTTCATGATTCATGATTGGATTGATCACCTTGAGGAAACACAACAGGTAGTAATTCATTCGCTAAGGTTGATGATTTTCTATATTTATGTTTTTTATTTGCATCAGATAAATTTTCTGCAATATTGTCGATTTGCATCAGGTAGAGATGATTGCGCCTCGAGAAGTAGCTGATGAATGCCCTCTTAAATCCTTCAAGTTCTACAAAACTAAAGTTCTCGATACGGGTTTTCATGACATAAAGAAAGGCCATCTTAATACCAGAACACCCTGGTGGTATGAACAATCTAACTATTTTAGCAACTCTTTGAATAAATTTTTTCCTCTCATGGAAAATGAAAAATATATATAGATATAAAGAAAACATATGATGTTGCATTATTGGATAGATACACATGTTATTCTGAAACCCAATGCACTGGAAATGCTTTTAACATGTTACTATGAATCCTCCTATTTCAGGGACGGGAGCGCAATATATGGAAGCGACTTGAGTAAATTGCAAAAATTGAGAACGTATAAAGACGGAAAGCTGAAGATTGGAAAGGATGGTCTCCTCCAACATGACAACGACGGAGTTCCATTATCAGGAGATGTCCGTAACAGTTGGATTGGTCTATCAACCCTACAAGCCCTCTTTATACTTGAGCACAACAAAATTTGCGACGCATTGAAGGTTATATAAAAACATCAATCTGTTCACGTAGTTAACTTAAAATTCACTAGTTCATAATTTTTGTTCTCAAATCAATTTTTGTACACAGGAAGAATACAAAGATTTGGGAGATGAAGATCTATATCGTCATGCTAGACTAGTAACTTCTGCTGTCATAGCCAAGATCCACACCATTGATTGGACAGTTGAGCTTCTAAAAACCGACATGCTTCATGTAGCAATGAGAGCTAACTGATATGGCCTGTTGGGCAAAAAGTTTAAAGACAAATTTGGGCACGTCGGAGGAGCCATTCTGGGAGGTATTGTAGGGTTAAAGAAACCCAATAATCATGGGGTACCTTACTCATTAACCGAAGAGTTCGTGAGCGTTTATAGAATGCACTCTCTTTTACCTGATGAACTTGTTGGGCCTATTTTAATGTCTTAGACGCCAAAAAAGGACAAGCCTGCAAGTGTACATCTGGAAGATAATACAGGAAGGAAGAAAAGGGCTTTTAGGCCCAGATCCAAACCGATCCAAACCCTAGAAGCACTTATATACGGTTATGCATACACCATAACGTTTACTTTTACTGAACGGGTGTTTTACCACACAAACACACCGATTCACTTTGTATATATAGATTGGATTTCCTGTAAACAAAACAACCCATTATATTCATATCAATAATATCTGCAGAAAGGGTTCAACCCATCTTTTTTGTTCTTATTTTTACTTTATTATGATTGCTGGAAAACATGATGTTGCTATGATCATATCGATCCTGGAAATCACCCATTGAAGACCTGTCAACATTGGTATCAGAGCGAAGGGATCAAGCAACACCAACAAATCATGTCGGCAATCATCAACCATGGAGGAATGATAAAACAGGAAAAGATAAGTTTTTTTTAAAGTTTTCTTATTTGGATTATGATAAGAAAAGATTTTTCAAGATTCTTATTTGGATTATGATAAGAAAAGTTTTTCAAAGGATTCTTATTTGGATTATGATAAGAAAAGATTTTCTTCAATATTCTTATTCGGTTTATGATAAGAAAAAGGGAAGAAAACATAAAAGGCAGAAGAAGAAAAAAAACAGATTTGGAAAAGAAAGAGAAGAACAGAAAGAAAAGAGACTGAGAAGATGGCTGCGTGGTTTATTGCAAAAGAAGGAAGAACACGTTTTTCATAAGAAATTCGAGAAGAAAAGGAACTATTGGTTCGTGATGAACCTTATGACCGTGAGGATTGAAAGGTGTGAAGCCAAAGATGAAAGACGTATGAGATGATACAATCTTTGCAGGAAACCAACAAAAGCCATGTACACAGAGAAACGCAGGGAGTGCAAAGAGACGCAGGGACTGCTAGGAGTACATTCAAGATTTTGGCATCTCGACATTAGGGGGGAACTGTTGGGCCTATTTTAATGTCTTAGACGCCAAAAAAGGACAAGCCTGCAAGTGTACATCTGGAAGATAATACAGGAAGGAAGAAAAGGGCTTTTAGGCCCAGATCCAAACCGATCCAAACCCTAGAAGCACTTATATACGGTTATGCATACACCATAACGTTTACTTTTACTGAACGGGTGTTTTACCACACAAACACACCGATTCACTTTGTATATATAGATTGGATTTCCTGTAAACAAAACAACCCACTTTATTATTATCAATAAGATTCTGCAGAAAGGGTTCAAACCCATATCTTTTCTTGTTCTTCCCTGAATCAATTCCTCTCTTTATTTATATGATCGTTCATGATTAGTTTGATCGTTAGTCGATCCTGGAAACATAGACCAAGACCTTCACAAAAGAACTTCTTATAAGGGATATCAGTTCAGCACCTGGCCCTAACAAGTCTCTAAAAGTCGCAAAACAGTAAGATCTCTTGCACGCTAATTCATTTATCAATGTAATAGTTATTTTCAAATATGCATGTTCTTGTAATAGACATATATATGTATCAAATTACAGGATCGACATGATAAATCTGATTGGGTGGAGAGGGGAGAAGGAATTATCAGAAATCGGATTTACCAGACAAATGGTATCAATGGGACATCAAGCAAGTGGTGCACTTGAACTATGGAACTATCCGTTGTGGCTTAGGGACGTTGTGCCACAAAATATTGATGGCACTGATCGTCCTGATCATGTCGACTTACCCTCACTTGAGAGTAAGTAATCACGCATTCTCTCAAATTTAAAGTCATGCAAGATTATATATCTTTATGTGTTTGATCTTTTATAGTGGATTTTGTATACATGTTGGTGTAGTTTATAGGGATAGAGAAAGGAACGTAGCAAGATACAATGAATTTCGAAGGTCACTATTCTTGATTCCCATCTCAAAATGGGAAGATCTAACCGATGATCAAGAAGCTATTAAAACACTGCGTGAAGTCTATGACGATGATGTGGAGCAGCTCGATTTGTTGGTAGGAATGGCGGCTGAGAAAAAGATCAAAGGGTTCGCTATCAGCGAAACTGCTTTTGTTATCTTTATAACCATGGCATCAAGGTAAAACTCTAAACAGCAAGAGCACTGAAGTTTGGAAACAAGCAATTAAGTTATATATACACATTAATCTAAAACTTATAAATGTTGTGATTTCTTAGGAGAATAGAAGCAGATAGATTTTTCACAAGCGATTTCAACGAAGAAGTGTACACGAAAAAAGGATTTGAATGGGTGAACACAACAGAGAGTTTGAAAGACGTGTTGGACCGCCATTACCCGGAGATGACCGATAGATGGATGAACTCACCAAGTGCTTTTACAGTGTGGGATGCTCCACCGGCGCGTATTAATCCCATACCAATATATTTCCGTGTCCCTTAATAGTTAGTTCTTTCCGTTTTGTATATATGGTTCAATAATTCTAGTGTGTGACTACTTATGTGTATTTATAGCTTCTCTTGAATGATATGAAAGAATACAAAATGCTTCTCTTTGTCTCGATAATGAAATCAGTCATTTAAAAACTGGATCGAATTGCTCGGTTCAACAGTTTGAACCGAGAATTATGGGACCGGGTGAACCGGAACACGGGGAAGAACTAGGTCTAATCAGGGAAAACCCGGAAACAGGAATATAGACCATTTCGATATTTTTGAAAACATGGATGAAATAGAACTTTTTCTTAGATTAAATTTAGATATATGACTTTTCACAATAACCAAACTCTCAAATTACTGTTTTGTTTTTATTATTTTCAGCCAATGGTTTATCTCATCTCCCTGTGAAATATTATTCTTGTCTATTGGGATCGGAATTTAAGAAATATTATTGTTTGGTTGGTTTGGTTTGGTTTGGTTTGTTTTGTCATGCGTTTAATGTTTCTTTGTGTGTACTTAAACTTTAAAAACAACCTCAACCCTAAAATTGGTAAAAATTAGTTTATCACGTATATTATGCTATGCCAGTAAGTAACAAAAAGAATTATTGCAATTGTCTTACCTCTTTCAAACAATATATTTACACTTGTTATTTGACTTGATAGAAACTCATCTTCAAGATCAACCCGGACATGGTCTCATTTATGTCTTGTGCAAAATCTTTTCTTCTTTCACCGATAAAACACTTAATCCATTCCGATTTCCATGAACTCTTTGAAAGGATGAAACTCGTCGACAAACTTCTCTTCTTGGTACGTGTACACTAGCCTTAAATTGGCTATGTCTAGTAGGTTAATCTACAAGTTTCAAAGAGTTAAATTCGGATTGTATTTTGACAAACTTCTCTTCTTGACAAACTTGTAGATTAATCTACAAGTTTCAAAGAGTTAAATTCGGATTGTATCTTGATCTGCATATTTTTTATAGCAAATTTATGTTTGATTTCAAGAAACGTATGCTTGTGAGGGTGAATTTTTCTATTTTTAAGGAGTAGACAAGAAATTTTAAGAAAATGGCGCATCATATATCAATCATGATTCTTAAATTTTGCAGATAATTCATGGCGTTGATAGGTCAAGAATGCAGTGGCACCGTCTGCCAGTATTCTTGGGGTTAATGTACCTTGCTGCTCGTCGGCATCTTCATTACCATTATAGTTTGCTTTTCGTGGGAAAAAGCCCGGCCGGCGTCAGGTTCAATCCTGTTGATTTTCCTTATAGGACACCGGATGGAAAATTTAACGATGCTTCTGATGAAGTTGCCGGCAGTTCAGAAAGTTTCTTTGGGCGGAACATGCTCCCACTTGTTGACAAAAAGAAGGTAAACATACAAGATCTTGTAGGGCTAAAAAAGTTATCCTTAGAACTACTGTTATCGACTTCTCGCTAATAAATGTTACAGTATATATTTTAACGTTTAACAACGTATAGCTTTAACCCGTTGAGGCCACACACATCTGAGTAAAAACATGCTCGCCATCCTCGGGTAACATGAACCGGGAATACCATAGTTATAACATGTACTCAGTATGTCTTTTACTCCTAGATTCTTGCTACTATGCTAATACAAATTGCAATAATTGTAGTAAGAAAATTTAGGCGACGCAGTTAAAGAAATAGGTTTAGAAATGCCAAATTTATGTTGGATGCCAAATAGCAAAAATGTCGGATAAATTTACTAGTCTGAATTTTGTGCAGTTATTAACCCCAAATCCTATGGTGGTGGCAACAAAGCTTCTTGCACGAAAGCAATTCATAGACACCGGAAAACAATTAAATTTGATTGCTGCGTCATGGATTCAGTTCATGATTCACGAGTGGGTAGATCATCTTGAATCGTCACGAGAGGTATGCTTACACCACGCTCTGAATGCATACAACTATTAACTGAATCCTTCTCATTTGTCCTAGATAGTATCTTACCAATCATTAATTATACTACATATTTGAATTACAGTACTAACATGTTATATTATCGGGGTTCTGCCTATCATAGATGGAGCTAAATGCATCCGAAGAAGTAGCTAACCAATGCCCTCTTCCATCCTTCAAGTTTTACAAAACTAAAAGAGTTAAAACTGGTTCGGATAACATCAAGAAAGGTCATCTTAATATAAGAACTTCGTGGTGGTATGAACAACTCATTAATCCATAACCTAAACTAACATAAAATATAATAATTGCATTATTCTCTAGATTTATATGCTGATTATGAAATTTAATACTTTGTAGGGATGGAAGTGCAATATATGGAAGTAATTCTAGTCAGTTGCACCAGGTGAGAACCTACGAAGAAGGAAAACTCAAGATTGCAACCGATGGCCTTCTCCATCATGATGAGAATGGATTGGCCATAACTGGGGACATCCGTAATGGTTGGATCGGTGTATCTACCTTGCAAGCACTCTTCATCCTTGAGCACAATGCTGTTTGTGACACCTTGAAGGTACATCAACATGCATCCATTCACAAAATGACTTTGGTGTTGCATCATATATGATATCTTCAGCCGCTTTTTCATAGTTATGAAATTGTGCAAATTTTGTCAAGGTGTTTAAACTTATATACATAGAGAAAAATTAAAAAAAAAAAACAACAATCAGTGGTGCAAATTTCTGAATTGCAAGCTATTAGTGTGAATCAGATAGAATATCCTGACATGAACGACGAAAATATATTCCGTCACGCAAGACTGGTAACTTCTGCGGTCATTGCCAAGATCCACACTATAGATTGGACTGTTCAACTTCTTAAAACAGACACCATGCATGCCGGAATGAGAGCAAACTGGTAATAAGTTAGAATCACTTAATCAAAAAATTACATTTTATATGTTGCATTTTGTTAAAACATTTGATTAAATAATTTAGCCATTTAGGTATGGATTGCTTGGGAAAAAGTTCAAAGACAGATATGGGCACGTCGGAGGACGCTTTTATAGTGGTCTTGTAGGATTGGAGAAGCCCAATAATTACGGCGTACCTTACTCGTTAACCGAAGAATTTGTGGGTGTTTATAGACTCCATTCTCTTGTACCTGATCAACTACTCATCAGGGATATTAATTTGCCCCCTGGCCCTAATAAGTCTCCAATGTTGAGAAACAAGTAAGATTTGCACATCCAGCCACTTAATTATACTTTGGACTAAAACTCACAACCACTTAAAAACAGTTTTTGGTATATCAGCTTAAATATATCGATAATTCTTCTAAATTTACAGTGTTGACATGGTAAACTTGATCGGCAAGAGAGGAGAGAAAGAATTATCGGAAATCGGATTCATGACACATATGGTGTCAATGGGACATCAAGCATGTGGGGCTCTTGAGCTATGGAATTATCCTGTCTGGCTTAGGGACGTTGTGCCTCAAAATATTGATGGCACGGACCGTTTCAATAATGTCGACTTGGCCTCACTTGAGAGTAAGCATACATTACATGATTTTTGTGTATGAATTAGGAAGAGTATACTCTATTCTTTGTCAAATGTTTCACATTTATGAATGTGTGATGATACAGTTTATAGAGACAGGGAGAGGAATGTGCCAAGATATAATGGATTCCGTAGATCCCTTTTCTTGATACCGATCTCCAAGTGGGACGATTTAACGGACAACAAAGAAGCAATTAACACATTGCAAGAAGTGTACGGCGATGACGTGGAGCTACTCGATTTATTAGTAGGAATGCTGGCCGAGAAGAAGATCAAAGGGTTTGGCATTAGTGAGACGGCATTTGTTGTTTTCCTCCTCATGGCGTCGAGAAGATTAGAAGCAGATCGATTTTTCACGAGTGATTATAAAGAAGAAGTGTACACGGAAAAAGGGATGGAGTGGGTGAACACAACGGAGAGTCTGAAAGATGTGTTAGATCGGCATTATCCGGAGATGACCAAAAAATGGATGAACTCAACTAGTGCTTTTACGGTGTGGGATGCGCCACCGGATCCTAGTAATCCGATTCCAATTTATCTTCGATTCCCTCACTAATGTTTTTGCATGTTGTATAATACATTTCAAGTTTCATGTCTCTTCTAAATTCTAATACAACATTGTTGGTGTCTGAAGAAACATTTTACTATAAGTAGCTAATCAGTAAAAGAAATAAAAAGATAATCCGTGGTAAGTATTTGAATACTATATATCTCCTGTATTTCTAGACTTGTCAATATACAAGTTCACGAATGACATAAAAGTCATGTAAATGGTTCTCTATGATAAGAGTGCTAGGTATCATACGATTATCGAAGACTTGAAAATTCAGGACAAGACAAGAGTACACAAGTCATGAAATAAAAGAATAGACCCAACCCTAATGTTCAGAGTACATGGTATAATTTTACAAAATAAACAACCACGAAGACTTGACTTTTGAATATTCAATTAAACAATTCAACGCTTCTAGTTAGAGCTTAGAACCAGTATATTGAAATTTTACCAATCAGAAGGAACTTAGAATCGCCACCTACGTTCATATAATGATCGTTATAGACTTCTAGACTATTTATTTGCAAACAATTCGTCCGAGCTCCTATGATGCAATTTATAAGGGAAGTCAGAGGGTATTGCATTTATTATTTGTATCATTTGTAAAAGCAATAATTAAAAAATTATACTACGTAATCCATAGTATAAAAAGAGAATGTGAAAAAGTATACAAAGATTAATGTAATTCAATCGACCTCCATTGTTACCAGTACAAATACAAAAGAAAGAAATAGAACAAATGATCTCAAAGATTGAGATCAATACAATCACACAATACTCGAACGAGAGCATTAGAACAATACACCAACAACTATGTGAAAAATACAGTAGAAACTCTATAAAATAATATATTTAGGACCACCAAATTTTATTAATTAAAAGAGATATTAATTATTTTATTAATTAAAAGAATTATTAATTAATCGATAAATTAATAATTATTAATTTATATATTAATTAATATTTTATTAATTTATAGTAGAATACTTAATTTACAAACACCTTTCAAGCTTCCACTTAATTATTGTATACAATGCATGTCCGTATATCAAATGAACGGCCCAATTTGAAAGAAACCTTCAATCTCTTACCTTATTATGCTTCTTGTGTTCAATGTATCACTTTATGAACATTAAAAATATTTTCTATATAAATACAAGATCAAAATAGGTTAACACAAACAAATCATACACACAACATGGCTTCCCATCTTAAAGGTGTGAAAAAAACAACAATGACAGACGAGATTCGAAGAGCATTATGCAAGCACAACAAGGATAATCCAAGTCTCACTCAAAAGCAATTGCAAGAATGGGTTCATAGTAACTATGGTTTGCAGGTGAGTCAAGCGACAATATCGAATACAGTTAAGCGATTAGTATCTCTCACTTATGATCGACGTCGAAGTGCCGGTCAAAAATAACCTAATTACCTTATACTAGATAGGGTAAATGGGTATCGATCCACGAGGACCATGTGGTTTTAGTTTAAGTTTTGGGGTGATCCCTGATCAATAAAGGTTTTGGTTTTGAAATCTGACAACTAAAATACTTTTGATAATAAAAATGCGGATTAAAAATTAAAATAATTATTAAACTAATAATAAAGCTAGAAAAATAAAATAGAGATGTAAACAATTAAAAGAAAAATGTAATCCCTTCTAGCTCCTAATATTTATGGTTGGTCACACTTATGGATTATTGAAACTTTTTAGAACCGATTACAAAGATTATTTTGACTTAATATGAATGAATTAATGTCGGCATTTATTATGTTCATCAACGACTCGCAATAATAAATCTTATATTAATCCAACCAATAATTATGTTTTAATAATTTATTTAGGTACAATTTATATCAGTTATACGACCATCTTTTTTTTAACTAAATAAAATAAGTATGAATCGTTAACTAGTAATAAATTGTCTTGCACAAATAATTAAACATAATATTAAGTCGATAAAAATAATTTATAAATAAATCATAAATCAATGTAATAAAAATATGATAACCTAAAAGTAATGATCAAACTATAAATAAAGTTACCGGAAGGAATTACAACAAAATTAGCCGGACATCGCGGTGTACCCGACCCGCGATACACTGTTCACCTTCTTCATTATTATTTGTTCAATTCTTGCAACTGCTTTCTTTTCCTGGCTATATGTTATGCGGCCCCCAACACAATTTTTGTAATCTTTGTATATCCGAATGCAATTGATGGCACCCCACTTTTGCACTCAATCTTTTTTATTCTTCAAAATCGGATGTGTTTTTCTCCTTCAGCCGTCTTTTGGTTTTTTCCCTATTTTTTTTTTGCAATTATTCCTTGCGGCAGAACTAAAAAACTCTCTTTGGTTTGTCTTTTTTTTTCTTTTATACTTGAGAGTAATGTCGGTTAAGTATTGGGCCACTGGGTCCAAATGGGCCAAAAGTATATTATTTTTTTTTTTTAAATTCTTTTGACATATAATAACTTTGGCCCAAT
This sequence comes from Glebionis coronaria, assembly GCA_025667525.1. Lineage (NCBI taxonomy): Eukaryota > Viridiplantae > Streptophyta > Magnoliopsida > Asterales > Asteraceae > Glebionis > Glebionis coronaria. The sequence goes on along the minus strand of JANFOE010000115.1, from coordinate 21,412 downwards.
AAAAATTAATCCAACACCAATAATTGCTCGAAAAAGCCCGGACAAATAAAAGATGACCGAAAATATTGCGACCCGCTCAAATCTTTTTCTTCAATATTTTTTTCTTCATTCATCGGCGCTTACAATGTCTTTTCTCCTAAAAATTAATTAAAGCGGTCATTTTATTCCATTTCGCTCGTAACCTATATAATCACAAAACACACTCAAAGTACATATATAACGACTAAAAAAAATACAATTATACTAGATTAACATGCTATGAGGTGTATGCAAAATATACCGATTAACTCCTCTCAACTTAACTTTTACCGTCTCGTGTAAAAATAAAATAAAAATATACAAGCATGTTAATTTTATAATTTTTAATTATACTATTGAAATTTAATCAAAAAGATCACATTCAACCTAATACATCAATAACCATCCTACATGACAAATAATTCAAAATGATCACCAATATTTTTGTCCTTCTTAAACACTTAGCATAACCATTCCCATTAACTCCATTTACTTTATGTTTCATATAATTAACCATGTGGCCAACGTACCTATTACACACCTATAATCAATATAAACATTAATATAAAACAAGAGGTGAGAATATCGTACACCTTTTATAACATTGGAGTTTATATACCATAAGAGCGCACCTTAAGTCATCATACTTTAGCTTACTTACTTTCACCTCCTTTCTTTTTTTTTTCCTTTTTTTTTCACATCACACATAAGCTCTATCTTTTTTAGCCATTTGGGACCGTTTCTTATACAAGTCATCCCGAACGCTTTATACACTCCTTTTAAGGTTGATATAAAGACCAATTATTCAGAAAAATGAATATCTATCCTATATGTGCATACTAAGACACATTGACACATGAGAACCGGTTAATTAAGTATGTTTAATTAAATGAGAACAGTTATATTTCGTGCCTACTGGTACATCACATGATGGAATTATCTACCACATAGTCTAATTATACAATGCACTAAATTAAACTAATCTTTCTAATTTCATTACAACAATACAAGGATTGGGTTATTTCACATAAAATTGTCTCAGCTAAGTGCAATTCTATCCATCATAAAAATTGGCGTCTGACCCATGCTAACAACTAAAGTATCACCTTGCGCGGGTGACGAATCAGATAGGCAAGCCCAGCATATGACTACCACCAATAATTATGACAGTTCTCCAACTCTTTTCTAAGGCCACCGTGCGCGGGCGGCGAGCCGAATAAGATCAATTCTAAATGTCCTAACCCAACTATTACATTACTATATTTCATATTATTTATTTAAACTTTCTACTCGATCTAAGCAAAGGTAAGTAGAGGGAATTCAACTGGCGTGGTTTGATCATCTAAATTATACATATGCCTAACTACATGCAAACAATCAAATCAATTTAATAACCAAATTATACAATGGAATTGGGTGCACCTGATAATTATAGCCAAATCTTCTAGCTTGCTCCAATAAATCATCCACAAACTAATCTTTAGAATCTGCAAACACTCAACAAACATATATGTAGAAGAAACTTCCACATCTAATTAGGACAAGACTCTTAATGTGATTTAAAATTTAAAAAAATTTCCAATTTTTCCCAAAAATCACATTTTAAACCATTTTGACCAAAATTTCACACAAAAACATGTAACACATGTGCCACCCCCCCTCAACTTAAAGCATTGCATTGTCCCTAACGCAAAAACTTTAAATTGAAATTTTGGTTAAAAATCAATTTGACAAACTCACACAGAAACAAAAACCTAACTCACTTTCGTAGGAATCACGGTTGCATTTAGCGTATGCAACAAGCCTTTAAACCACTTGGTAGCCCGACTGGACGAGTTTTGTCTCGTGAGGGTTTGTAGTGAACACACCCACAAAGTTCCACAAACCATGGGTTGCCTCCCGCGAAGCGCTAAGTTTACCGTCTTCAGCCAGACATAACTCGTATGAGCTAGTGACACGGTTGGAGTGGTTCCAAGTAAACCACATCCACCGTTTCCATCTGATCACTTTCTAACTCAACATACGGCTTTAAACGGTGTCCATTAACTTTAAAAGGCTCTCCACCCACCATATTTTTTATTTCAATGGCTCCGTATGGAGAGACTTGAGTCACAACGTATGGACCCGTCCATTTACTTCTCAACTTTCCAGGAAAAAGCTTAAGTCTAGCATTGAATAACCAAACTTTTTGACCAACCAAGAACGATTTCTTGGTGATGTGTCGATCATGAAAAGCTTTGGTTTTCTCCTTATAAATCTTAGAACTCTCATAAGCATCACGTCTAATCTCATCCAATTCAGATAGTTGAAGTTTCCTAGAACTACCCGCTTTCTCTAAATCCAGATTAACAGTCTTTATCGCCCATTCAGCCCTATGCTCTATCTCAACCGGTAAATGACATGCCTTGCCATATACCAACTTATACGGTGACATACCAATAGGAGTCTTAAAAGCCGTCCTATATGCCCACAATGCATCATCTAACCTCAAGGACCAATCTTTCCTATCACTACGAACGGTCTTTTCTAAAATTCGTTTAATCTCCCTATTAGATACTTCAACCTGCCCACTAGTCTGTGGGTGATAAGGGGTAGCTATCCTATGATTAACTCCATAGTGTTTTAGTAATTTCCCAAATCTAAAGTTCTTAAAGTGGGAACCCCCATCACTAATGATAGCCTTAGGAATTCCATGTCTAGCAAAGATATTCTTCTTAACAAACTTAAGAACTACACTATGATCATTGGTTCTAGTAGCCTCAGCCTCTACCCACTTAGACACATAATCCACTGCCACTAAAATGTACACATTGCCATGGGAAGTGGGGAATGGTCCCATAAAATCAATACCCCACACGTCAAAGATCTCAACAACAAGTATAGGATTCATAGGCATTTGATCACGCCTTGAAATCCCTCCAACTTGTTGGCAACGAATACATGCTTTCACAAAAGACTGGGCATCCTTGAATATGGTCGGCCAAAAGAAACCGCTTTGTAGGACTTTATGCCCAGTTTTTGTGGCACCAAAGTGTCCACCACATGCATAAGAATGGCAATGAGCCAATATGTCCATATGCTCATGGTCAGGAACACATCTCCTAACAACTTGGTCAGCACATACCTTATATAGCTCCGGATCCTCCCAAAAATAATGCTTCAACTAAGAGAAGAAATATTTTCTTTGTTGCTTGGACCAAAAATCCGGAAGCTTTTTAACAGCTAGGTAATTAACTATATTTGCGTACCAAGGAACCTTAGAAACCTCAAATAGGCTTTCATCCGGAAAGCTTTCCTTAATCACATCAGAAGGGTTGAACGGCGGAGGGATAATTCTAGACAAATGGTCGGCAACTACATTTTCTGACCCCTTTTTATCCCGAATTTCTAGGTTAAATTCTTGTAAAAGCAAAATCCACCTAAGCAACCTCGGTTTTGTCTCTTTCTTAGTCAAAAAATGCCTTAAGGCACTATGATCTGAAAATACTATCACCTTAGAATGCCCCCAAATATAGGACCTAAACTTATCAAGAGCAAAAACCACGGCTAACAATTCTTTTTCAGTAGTGGTGTAATTCATTTGAGCTTCTGAAAAAGTCTTACTAGCATAAAAGATTACAACGGGTTTCTTATCGACCCGCTGTCCTAGAACCGCCCCAGCGGCATAATCACTCGCATCACACATGATCTCAAAAGGCTTCGACCAATCAGGTGATTGCAGAATAGGGGCTTCTACAAGCTTTTGCTTAAGCATGTTGAATGCTTTAAGACATGATTCATTAAAGTCAAAGCGTGCATCTTTTAAGAGTAGATTGCAAAGAGGCTTCGATATTGCACTAAAATCTTTAATAAATCGCCTATAGAACCCGACATGACCAAGAAAAGAACGCACACCTTTGACGGTAGTGGGAGGAGGAAGGGTTGAAATTACTTGTACCTTGGCACGGTCAACCTCAAACCCTTTTTCAGACACAACATGCCCTAATACTATTCCCTCTCGAACCATGAAATGGCTCTTCTCCCAACTAAGCACCAAATTAGTCTCGGTGCATCTTTTTAACACGCTTTCAAGCTGATCAAGGCAACTTTCAAAAGATTGACCAAAGATGGAGAAATCATCCATAAATATCTCTACAGATTCTCCAACCATGTCAGAAAAGATACTCATCATACACCGCTGAAAGGTAGCGGGTGCATTACACAGCCCAAAAGGCATTCTTCGAAATGCAAACGTCCCATAAGGACATGTAAACGTAGTTTTGGCCTGGTCATCAGGATGGATGGGTATTTGATTATAACCAGAGTACCCATCCAAGAAGCAATAGAATTTCTTACCAGAAAGCTTCTCAACTATTTGATCAATGAAGGGTAGTGGGAAGTGATCTTTAGATGTGGCATTATTCAGCTTACGGTAATCTATACAAACTCTCCACCCAGTAACTGGCCGGGTTGTGAGCTTTTCCCCATTCTCGGGTTCAACAACGGTGATTCCGGCCTTTTTAGGCACCGTTTGAGTAGGACTTACCCATTTACTATCCGAGATGGGATAGATAATACCAGCATCTAACCATTTAAGAACTTCCGTCTTCACTACCTCTTTCATATTAGGATTCAGACGCCTTTGCGCATCTCTTGCTGGCTTAATATCTGGGTCTGTAACAATTCGATGCATACATAATGAAGGGCTGATCCCTTTCAAGTCTGCAATCGTCCATCCTACTGCTGCTTTGTACTTGGAAAGCACTTTTAGAAGTGCTTCCTCTTGTGATTCAGAAAGATCAGAAGCAACAATAACGGGTAATGTATTGTTAGGACCTAGAAAAGCATATTTGAGATTGGATAGCAAAGGTTTTAGTTCAAGAGTAGGAGGCACCTCCAGAGACGGCTTCGTGGCCGTGTCAAAAGTAGAAGGCAAGGGCTCCACCTTATACGATCAAGGTGGTTTTTGATGGTCCAAAGAACTGACCAAACACTCTTGAATCTCTAGAACTTCAGCAACATCAAGAATCTCCTCATTATCACCAGTTAAATATAATTCCAAAGGATCATCCTTAAGCATACGGGATGCATGCTTTTGGACTTCCTCGTCAATCACATCTACTTGGTAACATTCATTCATCGTAGGAGAATTCATAGAATTAAACACATTCAATCTTATCTTCTTATTACCGAATGCAATATCCATGGCGCCGGTCCGACAATTAATCCTAGCATCTATCATGGCTAAGAATGGGCGGCCAAGGATAATAGTTGGTTGAACATCCTTGTATTGTGACTCAGTGTCCATAACAAAGAAGTCAACTGGGTAATAGAAATCATCAACTTTCACAATAACATCCTCTAAAATACCTCTAGGAATTTTAGTAGATCGATCGGCTAAGGAAATAATGGTGTCTGTCTTACGAAGAGTTCCTAAGTCATACTTATCAACCAAACTAGCAGGAAGGATGTTAATACTGGCACCAAGATCAAGGAGCGCCTTCTTAATGGCAATATTTCCGACCATAACTGAAATCAACGGTGCTCCAGGATCTTTGAATTTAGGAGGAAGGGAGCTAGATAAGACCGCACTAACATGCTCAGTTAGGTCGATCTTTTTAGGCAAAGACGCCTTCAGCTTCCTCTTCTGAGTACACAAGTCCTTTAAAAACTTGACATATGCAGGAATTTGCTTGATAGCATCAATAAGGGGGAGATTGATCTTAACTTGCTTGAAAGTCTCCCACATATCCTCAGCGTGAGGACCCTTTTTAGCTAACCTTGCAGATGTCGATTTCTCCAAAGCCGTAGGGTAAGGTGTGCTGGACACACCACCCTCCTTAACTTCGGGAGATTCAGTAGCTTTAGGATTCGGTGTTGTTGGTTTAGAAAAATCATTTAACAAATCATTTACCAACTCAGAACCAGACTTAACATTATCAGAATTTTTACCTTCAACAATAATTTCGTCATCAGTAACGAAATCCTCGACATCAGGAGAATTTGGAATTCCCTTGTCATTGTTGTAGATTTTACCGTTTCGAAGAGATGTCACCATATTCACGTGCTCATTTCCATTTTTCTTCTGTGCGGGATTCATGGTGGGGTAGCTCGGTAGCCTTCCCTCATCTCTTTTGCTTAATTGATCCGCCAATTGACCAACTTGTCTCTCAAGAGCTGCAATAGATTTAGTAGTGGTCTCGTGTCTTTGATTAGTGACCTCAAATTTTCTATTAATCTCTTGATTGTTGGTAGATAATGAATCCATAAGCCTATCAAACTTTCGGTCAAGGTTCAAGAGACGGTTGTCATCTTGGCCTTGGCCCTGATTTGGATATGTTTGTTGTGGCCTATGATTGTAAGAATTTTGTTGGAAGTTAGATGAATCGCCACCCTCGTACCGTGGTTTGTAACCATAGTGTTGTTGTTGGGTATTATTAGGGCGACTGTCTTCATCTTTCCAACGGAAATTGGGGTGATTGCGCCATCCAGGATTGTAACTTTCAGAGAATGGTTCATTTCGTGGACGACCGCCATAAACTTCGTTCACCTCCTCATTCGGTGGCGCGCCCCAACTTTGAAAATTATCGACAGAGTGACTTGGATCACCACACATTGAACACCCACTATGCGACACATTAGACATATTTGGCACACCTTTTCCTATATTTTTCAACAAAAGATCAACTTTCTTACTTAACTCGCTAATTTCAGAATTTGTGCCACGTTGGTTAGACACATAATTGGCGGAAGATGGGTGGTTGTTTCGATCCACTAAAGCTTGGGTCTTAGAACCTTTGCTTAGTTTTTCAAAAAACTCCCATTCTTCCTCCATAGGTCGCGAGAAAACATACCCCCATTAGTGGCCATCACAAATTGTTGGTTGTTATAATCCAACCCATCATAGAAGACTTTGACAAGCTCCCATTTTGGAACATCGTGATGAGGGCATGTTCTTAATAACTCCTTAAGTCTATTAAATGCTTCATGAAACTACTCGCCTGGGATTTGACGAAAGGATTTAATCTTATTCCTAATGGCAGCAGTTTTACTTATAGAATAAAATTCCTCAAGAAAAGCAGATTGCATTTCAGACCACGAGTTAATACTACCTGGCTCAAGAGATGAGAACCAGTCCTTAGCTTGATCTTTAAGAGAAAAAGGAAAACGGCGAAGTCTTACCTCATCCTTGGTAATATTATTAACCTGATGTGTGTCAGCAATTGAGAAGAATTCTCGCAGATGTGCATATGGCTCCTCACGACCTCTAAACACTGGCAAGATTGCTATGAGGTTCGGCTGGATCTTGAAGTTACTTGTAACCCCTTTAACCGGATCCGAATAAACGATAGGCGAAGGATCCTCGAAGATCCCCGTCCTGTAATAAGAATCGACACCCCGTGGTGGGGATTCTTCTCCGCTACTACTGCCGCTAGCACTTCCGCTAACATCTTCGTCACCTGGCATTTCAGCGAAAAGCTCTGCTAAACCTGAAAAATCAAGATTATTAGAAAACTGTCGAAACGTCTTCCTTCTCAACCTCACACTTTTCTCAACCTCGGGATCGTAAGCTAACGGTGATGTACGTCCCGGTCTACGTGTGCGCATACACTAACCTGCACACTCACAAGAAACAAAACAAACAAACAAAACAAAACAAAACAAGAAAAATAAAATCTTTTTGTATTTTTGTATTTTATTAAAGAAAAATATTAACAAAAACTTAAACGAAAAGCTCACTGAGTCCCCGGCAGCGGCGCCAAATTTTTGATCGACGTCGAAGTGCCGGTCAAAAATAACCTAATTACCTTATACTAGATAGGGTAAATGGGTATCGATCCACGAGGACTATGTGGTTTTAGTTTAAGTTTTGGGGTGATCCCTGATCAATAAAGGTTTTGGTTTTGAAATCTGACAACTAAAATACTTTTGATAATAAAAATGCGGATTAAAAATTAAAATAATTATTAAGCTAATAATAAAGCTAGAAAAATAAAATAGAGATGTAAACAATTAAAAGAAAAATGTAATCCCTTCCAGCTCCTAATATTTATGGTTGGTCACACTTATGGATTATTGAAACTTTTTAGAACCGATTACAAAGATTATTTTGACTTAATATGAATGAATTAATGTCGGCATTTATTATGTTCATCAACGACTCGCAATAATAAATCTTATATTAATCCAACCAATAATTATGTTTTAATAATTTATTTAGGTACAATTTATATCAGTTATACGACCATCTTTTTTTTAACTAAATAAAATAAGTATGAATCGTTAACTAATAATAAATTGTCTTGCACAAATAATTAAACATAATATTAAGTCGATAAAAATAATTTATAAATAAATCATAAATCAATGTAATAAAAATATGATAACCTAAAAGTAATGATCAAACTATAAATAAAGTTACCGGAAGGAATTACAACAAAATTAGCCGGACATCGCGGTGTACCCGACCCGCGATACACTGTTCACCTTCTTCATTATTATTTGTTCAATTCTTGCAACTGCTTTCTTTTCCTGGCTATATGTTATGCGGCCCCCAACACAATTTTTGTAATCTTTGTATATCCGAATGCAATTGATGGCACCCCACTTTTTCACTCAATCTTTTTTATTCTTCAAAATCGGATGTGTTTTTCTCCTTCAGCCGTCTTTTGGTTTTTTCCCTATTTTTTTTTTGCGATTATTCCTTGCGGCAGAACTAAAAAACTCTCTTTGGTTTGTCTTTTTTTTTCTTTTATACTTGAGAGTAATGTCGGTTAATTATTGGGCCATTGGGTCCAAATGGGCCAAAAGTATATTATTATTTTTTTTTTAAATCCTTTTGACATATAATAACTTTGGCCCAATAAAAATTAACCCAACACCAATAATTGCTCGAAAAAGCCCGGACAAATAAAAGATGACCGAAAATATTGCGACCCGCTCAAATCTTTTTCTTCAATATTTTTTTTCTTCATTCATCGGCGCTTACAATGTCTTTTCTCCAAAAAATTAATTAAAGCGGTCATTTTATTCTATTTCGCTCGTAACCTATATAATCACAAAACACACTCAAAGTACATATATAACGACTAAAAAAAATACAATTATACTAGATTAACATGCTATGAGGTGTATGCAAAATACACCGATTAACTTACTCCCGAAAGAGGCGATGTTAAGCGACACAAACCGGCAAAATTTCATGCCCTAGAAAAATCTCTCTATGAATGGATTCTTCTATCAAGAACATGTGAATATGACATGTGAAGAAATTATTAATTAATATTTTATATGGTGTCTAAAGAAATTATCAAAAATGTATTATCTTATAATTTTAGCGAATTATTAATTTAGCATCCTATCACCGAGTCGGGACCGGCAAAAAAATATTATCTTAGAGAGTTTATTAAATAATCGAGTATTAATTTATCGAGTTTCTACTGTATGTGGAAAAGATAACTAATCAGCTACCTAACTATGACTATATATACTACACTTTTTTATCGAGTCCTCCAACTCTCCAGAAGTTACACTCTAGCCCCTACACTTACATAAACCTAACAAACATAAATATAAATAAAAAATTTACCTGACTTACCCTTCAGTTTAAACAGATGGCAACTTAAGTCCCTGAATACAAGACTTAGGATACATAAAGTATACAATATATACTTTTTAACATTCTCATATAGACTAACTCTTGTACATGTCATACAAGCCCAGCAAATCACAAAACCTTTTGTGATCCTGGACACTCAACCCCTTAGTGAAAATGTCAGCAAAATTATCTTCTTACTTGTCTTAATAATACCATCAACAACTTTATCTCTTAGAAAGAATAGTTCAATTTCAAAATGCTTTGTTTTCTTATAGAAAACAGCAGCAATTTGAATTGCGGAATATTATCACAATGTAAAGCCACAGGAAGAGAGATATTAACATTCAGTTCAGCCAAAGTATTAAGTATCCAAATTACTTCACATATAACATTATTCATTTCTCTATATTCTGCTTCAGCAGAGGACTTAGCAAGCATAGGCTGTTTCATACTTTTCCAAGATACAAGACTCTGTCCAAGAAACACAGAATACCTAGTTACTGACCTCCTTGTAGCCTTACACTTAGCCCAGTCAGATTAACATAAACATTTAGATCAAGATTACCTTTTACAAAAGATAATCCTTTACCAAGAGAATTTTTCAAGTATCTTAAAACTCTAAATGACAGTTCCAAATGTGACTCTAATGGAGCATGCATAAACTGACTAACAACATGTACAGCATAACTGATATATGGTTTGGTAAGAGTCAAGTAAATCAATTTGCCAATAAGTTTTTAGTAATTATTAACACCAATCAGAGGCTTATCAGTCATAGGTTTATATTTAACAGAAGTAACCTTTGTATCGGTAGGAGTGCCACATGGTTTGCATGCAAGCATACTAAACTCTAATAGCACCTCTAGATAATTCTTCCTCTGTGTCAAGAATAAACAACTATCAGACTCAATAACTTCAATTCCAAAGAAGTATTTTAGCTTACCAAGATCCTTTATATGAAATTTGGAACCAAGAAATTTCTTTACACTTTCAATTTCTACTATATTATTACCAATTATGACTTTGTCATCAACATAAACTAGTAACGCAAGAAATACTCTATTTTTATTTTTAGTGAACAAAGAAAAATCATTTTTACTTTGCACAAAACCATTTTCAGTCAATATAGAAGTAAGTTTCTCATTCCATTTCCTAGGTGTCTATTTTAAACCATACAATGATTTAACAAGTTTACAAACTCTTTTATCATCTTTATCAAAATACCCTTCTGGTAAAGTCATATAAACATTCTCCTCTAATTCACCATATAGAAAAGCATTGTTTATATCTAACTGATGTATAGGCCAATTAAAACTAACAACCCAAGTCAGTAAACATCTTATTATAACAATCTTAACTAGTCAAGATAATGTCTCCTCATAGTCAATACCTTCTTTCTAATTAACCCTTAGCTACAACTCTTGCTTTATACCTTTCAACTTTACCACTAGACAAATATTTTACTTTATATACCCACTTATGCCCAACTGCTTTCCTCCCATGAAGAAGATTAGTAATAATCCAAGTACCATTTCTATTTAAAGCTTCCATTTTAAGATTTATAGCTTCTATCCATCTATTATCTTTTATGGCTTCAACATAAGTTTTAGGTTCTCTGATCTTATCAAGATTAGTGGTAGAATTGAAATGTTCAGTACTCAATCTAGAGTAGTTAACATGATTATCAATATTAAACTTAACTTTAGTATTAACTTGAAAATCTTTAAACTTAACATGCATACTAACTTTTCTAGTAGATTTCCTAGCTACATGTTCAATAATGTCTGAATTAACCCTAGGTGAAAGAAACTGTTCATTAAAATCTTGATATACTGTGTCATCACCCTCAGAATCTATATTTTCTTCAAGTGTTTCACTCTTAAAGTTTTCACAGGTGGCTTCTACTAATGTGTTGTCACTAGGATGTCCCACATCATCCTTCTCAGCAGCATTAGTGTTTTCAGTACCTCCTTGTGAAAACTGGTATGTATATTCACTCTTATTAGTCTCACTATCTCTCTTATCATCATAAGGATCCTTTGACAAACTCCCGTCTAGATCATTGAAAATTTTTAAAACATTTAAATTTTCAAACTTCAACTGAAAACCTTTATTGTATGACTTAATTTTAAAGGATATATAGTCTCATAAAAACTTTACATCTCTTGAGAAAAAGAACTTTCTAGTTTCAAGACTAAATAACTTATAACCTTTCTTATCAAAAGCATAACCTAAAAACAAAGACTTTTCTGATATAGAGGAAAACTTATCAATATTATTCAAAACAGTTGATTAACAGAGGCAACCAAAATATTTTAGATGAGAGAGATTAGGTTTAGTCTTGTAGATTAACTCATATGGTGTTTTTCTAGACAGCACTGAGCTACGTCTCTTGTTGATTAAGTAAATAGTAGTTAGAATACACTCAGTCCACATGTTTAGAGGAATCCTCCCCTGTAACATGAGAGATCTAGCAACATTTAACGAATGCCTATGTTTTATCTCAGCTATAATATTCTGTTGAGGTGTATAAGCACAAGTAGTCTGTTGAATAATACCATTATTTTTACAAAAAAACATTCATATTATGATTCACAAACTCTGTTTCATTGTAACTTCTAATAATCTTAACAGATTGATTAAATTGATTTTTAATCAAATTATAAAACTCAACAATGTGTTCAAAAACGTCATTTCCCCCCTCAACAGAAAAACCCAAACATCCCTAGTAAAGTCATCAACTAGAGTCAAAAAGTATTTAAAACCTTCCCTACTAGACACCTTGTATGGACCCCATACATCCAAGTGAACAATCTGTCCAAGATGATTGGTTTTATGTTCACTAACTGGAAAAGGCTCTCTGGTTTGGTTTGGTTTGCTTTGCCTTATGGCAGACCTCACAAACATCACTCTTACATTTGAATCTAAGTTCAATTTACTTTAAGAACTTGCAAAACTTGGTCTGAAGGATGACCAAGTTTGTTATTCCAAATACACTTAGACAAACAATTCCTTGACTATTATTATTTTCAATCTTTTTAGCTGTAATAAGAAAATACAGACCACCATTCTCTCTACCAGTACCCACTTGGGTCCCTAGCAAAAAGTCTTGAACAACACAAGAATTCTCATCGAATATAACCCTATATGTATTATCTTTACTCAATCTATGAACAGATAACAAGCTAACTTGATATCCTATAACAACTAAGACATCATGAAGAACAATAGTGTCAGTAAGTTTAATACTGCCAACATGTGTGACCAAAGCCTTGGTACCATTAGATGACCAAATGTCATATTGAGCTTTGACACATCAACAATATTAAACATATTGACAATAGTGAAAGTCATATGTTGACTTGCACTAGAATCCATAATCCAACCAACATAAAAACTATAAGTACTTATATTAGTATTATGATTAAAGAATCTTGAAAACCGAAACTAAACACACAATTAGTACCTGCAATAGTTGCAAGTATACTTCCATATCCAGATTTCTCATTAATCAAATCCATTAGTTTGTTATACTGCTCATCTGTAAAAGTCTTAGATGAAACAGAAAACTTACTTTTACTTCCAAAAACAACATTGTTACTAGAAGTTCTCTTATTAAAACCAACATTTTGCTTAAAATTTGGAGGATACCCAACAAATTCAAAGCATCTATCAACAGTATGACCATTCATGTTACAATGAGTACAAACTAAAGTGGGTATATTAAGCTTTCTAGCAGAATTATTAGCACTATTATTATTCCAAGAGAGATTTTTAGCTTGATTTGGTCTAGCAACAAAAGCAGCACTAGTACCACTCCCTTTAGAGCCACTTTGAGAATGAGACCCCCTATGTGACTCATCTCTAGAAATATTGGCAAAAGCACCCTTAACACCGGGAATGGGATCACTAGTGAGAATTATGCTTCTAGTGGGAGCATAAATCTCATCTAATCCCATAAGGAACTGCATTATCTTAATCAGCTGATTATGTGCCTTAAACTTTGTTGAGTTCTCACAACACACTCAGATAGATTGACATGAGAGTCATACTTCCCCCAAAAAGCATTAAACATGTGATAATACTCAGTAAAAGCCATTTTAGACTGGGTCAAAGAATGAATCTTATAATGCATATTAAAAATAATAGAAGCATCTTTTTTACTATAAGTTTCTTCTAATTCATCCCACACAGTTTTAGCACCTTTAGAAAAAACTTTACTCATAAACACATCTTGTGACACACAACCAAGAATCAAATTAAGGACAACAGAATTACATTTATCCCATTGTTCTTGTAAAAAAAACCAGCCTCAGTTGGCCTAACAACTTTACAATCAAGAAAGCCAAGTTTGTTCTTAGTATGAATAGCAATAGATATAGTAGCCTTCCAAATTTTATAATTTCTATTCCTTTTAATTTAAAATTTATCAGAGGAATACCACTAGTATCATTACTATGCAGATACAGAGGATCAAACACATCAATCTCATTGTTACTAGAACCCCCAACTCCCTTATCTTTTTTCTGAACTACAATGATGAGAAACAATCACACAACGAAACAAAACAGCAATAACAAGGCAGATAACAAAAAACAACAAACAACCAAGAACAACATAAACACAAACAAGCACCAAGCAATAAAGCAAATATAAACAAGCAACAATCAATATCACCAACAATCAGTATCACCTTATCTCTCTACAAAACTGACAAGATCAAAATCCCTTAGACACCTAATCCTACTAAATAAGAAAAAATAAAGAAAGTTAGTGTGAGAGGTAATTACAACCACGCGCAGCTTCCAAGAGATCAAGATGACCTCAAAACCAATAATCACAGCATAAACAATAACAAACACCTACAAGATTAGGAAACAGACCAAAATAACCACCAATAGACCAATCTTAACAACTTTGAATAACCTCAATGTCTGATCTTGGGGTTCTTCAAATAAAAAAGATGAATACAAAGAAAACCCCCAAAAAATCAAGAAACCCTAATTTGAAGGAAACCCTAATTAAATCAAGATCTGGCCAATTAACCCCAAGAGTCACACGATTCAATGATATAAAACCTCAAGAAAACACTTAATTGTAAAAAAACCCAAAAAATAACCAAACCCTAATTTTGAGAAAACCACCAATTAACACAATATTAACTGAAATCGATTGATTAACACAATGAGAAACCCAAATCATGTATCAATTTTGAAAAACCCCAAAAATTGAGAAAACCTTAATTTTAAAAACACAAAGATCTTTGTATCAAAAACAACTTGTCTCTTATACCATGTGGAAAAGTAAACAAAGATCAATGTAATTCAACCAACCTCCTCTTTATTTTATTAAACTGCCTCTAGTTATTACTTCTAATGTTATACTAGGGTTTGTGATCAGTACAAATAAAAAAGAAAGAAAGAGAAAAAATGGTCTCAAAGCTTGAGATCAATACAACCAGAACAATACACCAACAACTATTGAAAACTATCTGGAAAAGATAAACTAATCAGCTACCTAACTATGACTATATATACTGCATTTTGTCATCGAGTCCTCCAACTTTCCAAAAGTTACACACTTGCCCCTACACTTATATAAACTAAACAAACACAAATATAAAAGAAAAATATTACCTGACTTACCCTTCAGTTTTGACAGATGGAAACTTAAATCCCTGAATACAAGAGTTAGGGTACATAAAGTATACAATATATACTTTTTAACAGAAATCCCTAGAATGATTATTTGCAAACTTTCAATATTATTTAATATGAGTATATGTTATATATATTTGTATTAGTTTGAATATTTGTGTTTTCTTTGAAAAGAGCTTTGCAACGAGATAAATATGTTATAGCTAGAGCTAATATGATAGGTGTTGCAAAGTAAGACAATTAAAATACAAAATTTGGTAATTGAGAGAATATCTTACGTTCTTTTTGATTGGGAGAATATTTAAAGTAAATATTTGAAAAAAAAATAATGGAAATATAAAGGTGTATAAATAGAACTCTTGTTTTACTATCAAATTTCTTTGATTGATTTTCCTTCATCACCTACACGCCCATAGATGAAAAAGCGAGCTTGTGCACAATTTTGTTTATTGCATAATCCGATTTCCTTTTCATAAACATGTATCATTTTATTTATGAAATAAATCATATAATTTAATGATAATTTTTAACTGATAGCTAGGTAGCTTGTCACTTAACGTCTTTTTTTAAAAAAAAAACTTATGTGTTTTATTTAGTTTAAATATATCAAAACGTGGATAAAAAATCATACATTTTATATAAGAATTTAAGAAAAAATTCTTTTGTTATAGTTTTTTCAAGATTTTTAGTCACGTTTCGCTATTTAAAAAAAAATCAAAAACCAATTATGTACTTTTGTTTTTGTAATGTTTTGTTTTAATTTTATAAAAAGATCATTAAAAACGTCAAAAACATATTTTATCTTTTATATTCTGACAGCTCTATAATAGTGTTGTAAGTTGGGTAAAAGTTTATAGAATTCTAGAATTTGTTTAATAATTTATTGTTATTTAAGGCTGTTTTAGTTATTAAATTGGTTAAACTATTTTCGTTAGTTTAAAACTTTGTTTTTATTTTCTAAAACTAATTTTTGTTAATATTAAGTTTCTGTGTGAATTTCAAATTTAATTCGTGATAAATAAAAATGTATTGTAACAAATGATGGGCTGTTTGATATATTAGTCTGCAAATATGCTAATTGTCTAACATTAAAAAAGTAAGATTAATATTTTAAATTGATTAGATTAAAAAAGGATTATATTATTATTTAAAAGTGGACTTAAAATGAGTACTTTGTATGTAATTTGCCCTTTATATATTACAGAAAAGCATATTATGAGAGCTAATTTATTGAAGAGATTGTTTATGCTAGACGGAAATTATTCAGATTTAATGTTTAGAAATACACATAAAAATTTGATAACTCTTCTTTTGTTTTTTTTACAATTAGCTCCAAAGTTTGTAAGAAAATAAACTATCTCTTATTTAATTTTTTAGCAAAAAATGTAAAGTTATGCGGTTTAATAATTATTAGAGAAAACTGAATATGAGGTTGTCATACATCTAAACTTGCATGCAAAATTTTAAATTTTTATTGTTTTAATAATAAAAACGTAAAATTTACCTCATTTGTATCTTTTCATTCACAATATTAACGATTTTCTATGATTGCATCACAAGATCACTAAAGTTAATTCACTTTGATACATGTTTTTTTAGATCGTATTGTTAGGTGTTTTTATTAACTAACCAATTAGTTCTAGATTCATCAGTGTTTTGATTTAATTCATTTTGAAAATTGTGTCATTTTGCATATGTTAATTTCACTACTCAATATATGAAAAAATAATAATCAAACGATGTATTTTTAGTAATTTAAAGAGTTTTATATGTAAACTTAAAACATCTCTTATGATAAACTTTTTAAGATGTTTATAACTGAATCATGACGTTAATTTATAAACCTTGAATCTATTCTCAGTATGTTGAATTCTCACAAATATAAATCTCATATATAAATCAAATAGATTTAATTATGAAGAGATTTAAGATTATAAACCTCTTTTATGTCACACAAGCTTAAAATGATTTTTCACTATGGTTAACAAGTTCTTAGACATTTTCAGAGTTTTTTATAAACCTATTCATAAACCCATCATAGTAGATGTCTTTAAATGCATGAAAACTTCATATTTACTTCTCCATAGTAGTTTTAAAAAGTTAAAATTATCAATACAAACATAATTTTTGTTCTTAAGACCAGGAGAGTGGTGTAAAACCCACTCACCTCCACGTCAGCGTCACATCAGCTTTTTAACAAACTCACTACAACTCATTCACACTCACTTTTGAAGGGTGATGGCACTCACCACAACTCACTACACATCACTCAATTTTTTTTTTAAATATTTTTTATTCATACATTTTAAAAACAACATTTAAAAAAACAAACTAAAAAGGAAAATCATACACGCGGGTAAATGAAAACGATACACGGGTAAAAAACATTACAATGATATTAAAAACAACACATGGATAAATAAAAACGATACACGAATAATTTAAAGAAAAAACACATATAAGTTTTCAAAAACCTTCCAAAAATGAATATACTTAAACCGACACATATGCTGAGCTTCATAGTCACGAAGGGCGTTATTCATTATATCCTCGTCAGTTGCTCCAATTACCCTTGTACGATTTGCATTGTTGTAACATCCATAAAACTTACGCACGTCCATCATTAGGGACTTCCATTTCCAGTTCATGTTATCGTATGTTTGTTTGCACGGATCATCTAAACGTGTAATAACCCGAACTTAACGCCATTATTTTACCCTAACTATGTAACAGATTTGAATTTCTAAGTAATGGTAAGTATCATTATGTTTGACGGTTTAAGTTGAAACCGGTAATATGTGCTTTTATTTAAATATTGTGACGATTGAAGAAAACGGATAGTGATCACGATGCCAATGGATGCTCAAATATTACATTTAGTATCGATGCGTATCGACACAATACGAAATTATTGTCGATATTGGGTCAAATCTCAGGGACTATAAGTAAAGTTTTTAAAAATGATTAGAGGTTGATCTCAGGCCCTAAACTTAGCATTTCGAGTCTATTTTCAAAGTCAAGTTTCAAATTTGTAAATGGAAATGTTTTAGAAGGTCAAAATGGTTTTACAAGTCAAGTGTGGAAAACTGGTCGGTTTTTTGAAGTCTAAAGATGTGTTGAGCAGACGGTCTTAGGAGTAATATCTTTGGATGAAATTTAAACTGAGTTTATTCAGGTTATGTGTGAGTTTGTCACCAAGTTTCTTTGAAATAGGAGTTGTTTTAGTATGGGAAAACAGTAGGTACATTTTATATGTACTTGCTGAGTGCTTTTTGGGGAGTACTTAATTTGGCGTAGTAGTTTGTAGTAAGAGGTTTTCTTGTTAGCCTCTATAATTTCCAAAAGATATAAGTCTTAAGTTTGAGTGTATATTCTGAGATTGAAGACCCGTGTTGGGTACTTGACCGTGTTGATTTGGCATCTTGAGATGGATCAATATCGAAGGTGCTAGTTTTGGAAAGCTAGTATATGTTGTAGAGTTTAGAGGGGATTCACTTGCATTGGTTGACCATGTCTATGTATTACTATTTTGAGTCGTTGAATTTAATATACTAGGTATATTTCAAGTACTTGAGTATGTTGCTAAGTGCGCACCTTATTTGTTAACTGGCGGCTTTTGACGTGTGTAATTGGGGCACCTTCACTTTGGCGATCACTACTACTACTAGCTTCGCGTATCATCTAAGGTGAGTCTATAGTCTCGCTTTTATACTATCTTGTAAACGATTTTTAACCCGCGAGGGGGAATACATGTTATTTTTAAAATAAACACAAGTTGTTTTCGGTATGCTGGACCCGAATGTGATGATAAATGCCTAAGTACCTTTTGTCTTATGAAGTCCTTTAATTTCATGCACTGTTAATTACATTGAAGGGGTAAACGCTAATACATATGATAGATCTATTTGGTTTGACAGTCTTATCCTAGGGTATGTATCCTTGTAAACACTTGAAAGGGATATTATGTGTAAGAGGTCGTTGGTATATGACATTATTACCTATTAGTAGGGGCGCCGTAAGTGATTCGGTTTGACGTATTGGTTGACGTTCAGTGGCCTGAGCTTAAGGCATTTATCTATATATATATATATGACTTGTCTGATCCGTAAGTTTAAAATGATAAAAAAAATTCCTATGTTCAAATGATGATTTGCAAAACCTATAGATTCGCTCAACCTTTGTGTTGACCCTTTTAAGCATGTATTTCAGGTAATCAAGATTGATAGCAGCAGAGTATGCATGGAGGGAGTTGGTGCTTACTTGTCTAAACTTTATAGTTTTTTCATCCTTGAAATGAATGAATTACTTTTAAGTCTTTGATGTACGTGTTGTGTTAGTAACGATTTTTGGGACTAAACGCTACTCTGATTTTATATTGGGGTGGGGAACTTTAAGACAATGTTTGTGTTTATTTTAACGTCGCTTTTGAGGTTATTTTCTATAATTGTGTGTGATGTGCTATGAGTAGCGCCCCAAAGTGGTATTCTGCTGCGTGGTAATTTGGGGGTGTTACAAAAATGGTATCAGAGCCACAAGTTATAGAGAAGTAGGTCGATTTTGAAAAACCTAAACTATAACTTTGGTGTGTTTTAGAAAGATTTAAGGACGCAACTACTCTGCATGGCTCCGGTAAGACTATTCTTGCATTACTTTATGATTGATTGTGATAATGTGATCTTATGTGTATGTAGGAATGGTGGTATGTATATGTATGAATATACTATGGTATTTAAAGTCATTTCGCGTGAAGCAATGGTCCTTGCGTGGTTGTCGTACATTTAATAATACGGTTTTGCATAGGAGTTAGCCTCACCGCCAATTACTGATCTTGATAATTATGTATTATCTGAATACGACTGTGAAACTCGTTTGATACTTTGAGTATGTATATATTGTTTCGTAGTCTATCGCATGTCGACTTGTTTAAGCTCAATTATTATCATCGTATCGCGATGTGCCATTTTAGGACATCTCTTTTCGAAACGTAATTGAGTGATGTGATATTCGTGTTCCAAGTACTTCTTATGATTTTGAAGTATCAATTCTCCAAGGAAACGGCTTCTACGTTATGCGACGTTTGATTTGATTATATATGCTTACGTTTTATTGGCGAAAAGGAGGATGCCAATGTTGGACCTAAGATATATATATATATATATATATATATATATATATATATATATATATATATATATATATATATATATATATATATATATATATATATATATATATATATATATATATATATATATATATATATATATATATATATATATATATATATATATATATATATATATATATATATATATATATATATATATATATATATATATATATATATATATATATATATATATATATATATATATATATATATATATATATATATATATATATATATATATATATATATATATATATATATATATATATATATATATATATATATATATATATATATATATATGTATATATATATATATGTATATATATATATATATGTATATATATATATATATGTATATATATATATATGTATATATATATATATATGTATATATATATATATATGTATATATATATATCTATATCTCTATATATATATATATATATATATATATATATATATATATATATATATATATATATATATATATATATATATATATATATATATATATATATATACACGATTGCTATAAAACAAGCTCGTATTTTATCTTTGTTACCCTTTCTTAATAATGAGAAACAGCTTGAAAGAACCCTGGACAGAAAGACCCTATGAAGCTTCATTGTTCCCTGGGATTGGCTTTGGGCTTTTCCTGCGCAGCTTAGGTAGAAGGCGAATATATATATATATATATATATATATATATATATATATATATATATATATATATATATATATATATATATATATATATATATATATATATATATATATATATATATATATATATACTACTTATAAAGGAAAAACCCCTAAACCTTGAATGTTGAAAAATGACTTAATTATGGAATTGTTGAAAAATTAAATGCATACAATTAGATATAATAAGAAATGTTGAAAAATTAAACCATAAACAATTGCATAAGTTACCGGGTCACGGGTTCGACCATCGGATTAATTCGATCGAGTAACTTGGTCACGGGT